>CM060884.1:7060000-7387500 GCA_030762935.1 Hymenopus coronatus
ATGCATTTTGTACACTTTTTAATAGCGTATAAACCATAAGAAATAGACAACATTTTCCTGCACGCAAAATATAAATCTTATTTCTAAAACACAAAGTATTTCAAGAAATCGTTTACATCAAACTTTTCCAAAATATTCGCTGTTTTTGGTTTGGGTAGTTTTTACTTTCTCTACATGTTCATAGTGTATAGAGAAGGCATTGTAATGCACCCAAAAAATGCGATACCGAGATTTCACCAGAAAAAGATGTTTTAGTGTCCCCTGTTCTAAAAAAGGAATTTTTAAAAAAGGTGTGTGTGTGTGTGTGTGTGTGTGTGTGTGTGTGTGTGTGTGTGAACAATAGCTCAAAAACGAAAAGTCGGTAAAAACCAAACTTGGTATATAAGTTTAATATCTTCTAAGAATGCGACACGAAGATTTTGAGGAAAGTCACCCACCCCACACTACCCTTTACAAGGAAAAATTGTCGTTAGTTTTGATTTTCTCAAAAATGGCTCTAACGATTTTGATTAAAATACCGTATATTAAAGATATTTACACGACAAATAAAATGTATTTCTAGAATTTTCTGGCAATAGCCTCTGAAGATTTGTTTATTCTGAATGAATTTTGCCTAATTAGTAAACCGTAAGAGCCAGACAAAAACTTACTGCACAAAATATGTAGATCTCGTTGAACACACAATTTAGGTCATAAGCATTTTTACTTTCTCTAGTCCCGTATGTACAATGTACGTGATGAACAGAGAAGGTATTGTATTGCACCCAAAAATTCGATGCCTATATTTCACCGGAAATACATGTTTTAGGACCCCCTGTATAAAAAAAATCACTCTCGGAAAAAGGTCTGTATGTGTATGTGTGCGTGTGTGTGTCTTTCTGTGGAGAACATAGCTCAAAAACGAAAAGACTAGGTATTTAGGTTTGGTATCTTTCAAGGATGCAACACGAAGGTTTTCAAGAAAATTCCCCCGCCCCTAATTACCGTTTACATGGAACATGGAACGATTTTGATTAAAATATCGCACATTAAAGTTATTTACATCATAAAAAAGGGGTATCTTCCGAGAATATATGGAATGTAATATAGTGTCTGAAGACCTGTTCTATCTGGATGAATTTTGCTGAATATTGCATAATTAGTAAACCATAACAGATAGACAAAAATTTACCACACAAACATTGTAGATCTCCTTAAAACACCAAGTTATGATGCATACATTTTTTTCGTGGAGTTGACCGTTTTCGAGATATTCCTTTTTATTGGTTTCAGTTTTAAAAATACTTTTCTCATTCGGGAACTTGTCAACCCTAGCCATGTAAAGAAACGAATTTTAATCTTATAGCAACCACATTTTAAAACATTTGACTGTCGGTTTAGCCTAGTGTATTCCCTTATTTTCCTTCCACTATTAAGGAACTAATTAATAAGACCGTTTCTGCCAATCTTTATCTCGATTAGCATGAAATAGATAGAAGATTAAGCTTATTAAAATAATTTGTTACAGAGGTGTAGAGAAAGTCATGTGAATGAACACATCAGAGTTTTTTAAAGTATTGGGACTATTCAATTATTTCTCGTGATGTCATAGAAAGTGCAGATAAACTCAAGCTCAGAATAAAGCGACCCATTTTTTAAAGATTTTGTTATCGTTCAATATCCAATATTTTCGTATTGTAAAAAATTGTATTCTTCTATATACATGCCGCCCTTAACATCTAGGTTAATACGGCGACTATTACAGGGCTCTTAAATGCTGTTAATTTATTTAGAAGTTTAAATTATAAGCTGTATTATAGATTGTATCTATCACGAAGAACAATGCTTTTCAACGGTGCAAAAACTATTAGAATTGATTTAGTGGTTTCCAAAATTGCAAATTTGACTTTGTTCATAATATAATATATTACGGCCGTTTTTTTTTCAATCTCCGACAGGTTAAATGAAAGCAATTATTTTATTACTAAACGTTTTTACACTTATGGTTATTCATCAACGTAATCACCGTAAAGATTCAGACATTTATCGCACCTGTGCACAAGCTTTGCAACACCCGCTTCAAAAAATGTTGCCGCCAATGATTTCAAATTAGCATTGACGTTGTTTTTAAGATCTTCGTTGGTTTGAAAGTGCTACCCTACCTTCACTTCAGGGAAAAGGTGAAAGTCGCTGGGTGCCAGGTCAGTACTGTATGGCGGATGATCGAAAATGTCCCATTGAAATTGTTCAAGGAGCCGATGGGTTGTGTGGACGAGTGTTGTCATGGATCAACACAATTCCTCAAGTCAGCATTCTTCTTCGTTTGTTTTGAATGGCTTTTCGCAAACGTCGTAGAGTAACGTCAATGCTCATTTGAAATTATTGACGGCAACATTTTTTGAAGCGGGTATTGCAAAGCTTGTGCATAGATACGATAAATGCCTCAATCTTTTCGGTGATTATGTTGAACAGTAACCATAAGTGTATAAAACATTTAGTAATAAAATAATTGTTTTCTATGAACTTGTCTTTTATTTATAGACTAGCGGAGATTGAGAAAATAAACGGCCCTCGTAGTTTAATATCATACTAAAAGCGCACACTTCAATTGGGTCATGTTAGAGATTTTGTTTATTAGAGCAAGAAACTTCGTCGAAATTTCAGAGCCCCTTAAACGCACAGAATTGTAAGGGATTTTTTTTTTTGTAAATGGAATGTCATTTGCTCATAAAATACCAACAACAATGAGAAACAGAGATGACCATATTGCAACACCAGCTTGCTTAGTCATGGCACAGAATAGAGAGTACACTGAGGGAGTATTCTGTGGTCATGGCAACAACAGAAACAATAGACCGCTTTGAACTGAATAAACACCAACCTCAACAAGTTCATCTGGAAGAACAGAAAATGTATGAGCCCACCATACCATATTTTAAAGAAAAATACAATCTCAGAAAATAACAATAGTAGGCCTATTTTTTGGATCTCAAGGAACAACTACAAATATGTTTGTGAAATGGAGGGCAAAATATAAAATTAACAGAAGTGTGGAACAAGTAACCACGGAAAACATCATAAAACATTCCGTAGCTATTTTTCGAAATCATTTATATTCTTTGAACAGAACGTAAAATGTATTATGGTTTATAAATCGCTTTATTTTTGTAGCTTTTTTTTCTTCTTTCTTTTATTGTTGCACATTTTTTATAATCTTTATTATAATTTGTTCTCATAGCTTAATTTTATATAACTATTATAACGTATGGTAAAATATTTTTTGTAATACTCGCTTATAGCATTTTTTGTTAAAAACCTCTAAATGTATATTGTTCTGTGACATCTGGCAAACTCATTTATGAGTCAGACTAATAATTAAAATGCTTTTAAAAAAAAGGGTTAAGTGATGGAATAATGGATAAGATATAAAATGGCAGCGTATATATAAAATGGCAGCCCCGAAAGGCTGCTACAGGCAATTCATTCCATTTTTCAATGGTCTTATTAGCAAAAGAAAATTTTCCTACGTGCGCTCTGTATCTTCAACCCTTAATTTTATACAAATGATCGTTTCGTCCGTTTCGTCTAACGTCCACCCATGCATTTAAACCGGTATAAGCTTTAGATAGTGCGACTAGCCTATGTGTTTTACGCCTTACTTTTAGCGGCTCCCATTTATTCTCTTCGCCTTTTGTAAGTCCAGAATCTTAACCTCTCTTTTTGAATTTAACCGCCCGTCTCTGTATCTTTTCCAGCGAATCAGTTTGATTAACCCTGTATGGTCCCAGCATGCTACTCCATATTCCATAACTGGCCACACTAAGGTCCCAGCACGCTACTCATATTCCATAACCGGCGGCACTAAGGTCCCAGCACGCTACTCATATTCCATAACCGGCCACACTAAGGTCCCAGCACGCTACTCATATTCCATAACTGGCCACACTAAGGTCCCAGCACGCTACTCTTATTCCATAACTGGCCACACTAAGGTCCCAGCATGCTACTCATATTCCATAACTGGCCACACTAAGGTCCCAGCATGCTACTCCATATTCCATAACTGGCCACACTAAGGTCCCAGCATGCTACTCATATTCCATAACTGGCCACACTAAGGTCCCAGCACGCTACTCATATTCCATAACCGGCGACACTAAGGTCCCAGCACGCTACTCATATTCCATAACCGGCCACACTAAGGTCCCAGCACGCTACTCATATTCCATAACTGGCCACACTAAGGTCCCAGCACGCTACTCTTATTCCATAACTGGCCACACTAAGGTCCCAGCACGCTACTCATATTCCATAACCGGCCACACTAAGGTCCCAGCATGCTACTCATATTCTATAACTGGCCACACTAAGGTCCCAGCATGCTACTCCATATTCCATAACTGGCCACACTAAGGTCCCAGCATGCTACTCATATTCCATAACTTGCCACACTAAGGTCCCAGCATGCTACTCATATTCCATAACTGGCCGCACTAAGGTCCCAGCATGCTACTCATATTCCATAACTGGCCGCACTAAGGTCCCAGCATGCTACTCCATATTCCATAACTGGCCACACTAAGGTCCCAGCATGCTAATATTCCATAACTGGCCACACTAAGGTCCCAGCATGCTACTCATATTCCATAACTGGCCGCACTAAGGTCCCAGCATGCTACTCATATTCCATAACTGGCCGCACTAAGGTGCCAGCATGCTACTCATATTCCATAACCGGCCACACTAAGGTCCCAGCATGCTACTCATATTCCATTACTGGCCACACTGAGGTCCCAGCATGCTACTCCATATTCCATAACTGGCCACACTAAGGTCCCAGCATGCTACTCATATTCCATAACTGGCCGCACTAAGGTCCCAGCATGCTACTCCATATTCCATAACTGGCCGCACTAAGGTCCCAGCATGCTACTCCATATTCCATAACTGGCCGCACTAAGGTCCCAGCATGCTACTCCATATTCCATAGCCGGGCGCACTAAGGTCCCAGCATGCTACTCATATTCCATAACTGGCCACACTAAGGTCCCAAGCTTGCTATTCATATTCCATAGCTGGCCGCACTAAGGTCCCAGCATGCTACTTATATTCCATAACTGGCCGCACTAAGGTCCCAGCATGCTACTCCATATTCCATAACTGGCCACACTAAGGTCCCAGCATGCTACTCCATATTCCATAACTGGCCACACTAAGGTCCCAGCATGCTACTGCATATTCCATAACTGGCCGCACTAAGGTCCCAGCATGCTACTCTATATTCCATAACTGGCCGCACTAAGGTCCCAGCATGCTACTCATATTCCATAACTGGCCGCAATAAGGTCCCAGCATGCTACTCATATTCCATAACTGGCCGCACTAAGGTCCCAGCATGCTACTCATATTCCATAACTGGCCGCAATAAGGTCCCAGTATGCTACTCATATTCCATAACTGGCTGCACTAAGGTCCCAGCATGCTACTCTATATTCCATAACTGGCCGCACTAAGGTCCCAGCATGCTACTCATATTCCATAACTGGCCGCACTAAGGTCCCAGCATGCTACTCTATATTCCATAACTGGCTGCACTAAGGTCCCAGCATGCTACTCCATATTCCATAACTGGCCGCAATAAGGTCCCAGCATGCTACTCATATTCCATAACTGGCCGCACTAAGGTCCCAGCATGCTACTCATATTCCATAACTGGCCACACTAAGGTCCCAGCATGCTACTGCATATTCCATAACTGACCGCACTAAGGTCCCAGCATGCTACTGCATATTCCATAACTGGCCACACTAAGGTCTTGTGGGTAATTTCCCTGGACTTTGCGCTCCCCTTCTTCAGTGTTCTCATTACGAAGTGCAATGTCTTCCACGCTTTCTTAGATGAAGAATTTATCTGGTCCTCCCATCCGACATTACTTGTCAAGCATACTCCCAAATATCCGCAGCTGTCCACATATGAAATTTGTTCCCTGCCCATATGATAGCTATGAAAAACTTTCCCCTTAGTACAACTAAAAACAATTGACTTACTTTTCCTAGCATTAATTGTCATTTTGTTTACGGCGGCTCAGCTAATTATTTCATTTAGGTCATCCTGCAGAGCGGTCTCATGCATGGTATTGCGAATCTTATTGTAAATAATACAATCGTCTGCGAACAATCTAATCTGACGTTTAATATTTATAGTTATATCATTAACAAAAATAAGAAAAAGCAACGGGCCCAGTACCGAGCCTTGGGGCACACCCGAACTTACAAAACCCTTTTCAGATAGTTCTTTACCTACTCTTACTCTCTATGTCCTTCCTTTCAACAAATGTTCTATCCACGATACTACGCGATTATCGATTCCTGTTTTTGCTAGCTTTCGGATGAGTAACTTATGCGGCATTACGTCAGAAGCTTAAAAGTCTATCACCACTGCATCAATCCTTCCCCCTGCATCCACCTCATGACAGATCCTGAAATATTGACTTTCACACGAATACCCACATCTAAACCCATGTTTTGCTTCTTTTGAACCATTTCTGTTTTCTAACTCCTCCCGAATGTATTCTGTAATTACGTGTTCCATTATTTTACACACTACTGAAGTTAGGCTAACAGGTCGGACATTGTTCATTTGTTTTATTGCCTCCTTTATATACTGCAAGTACAACGGCCGTTTTCCAGTATTATATGCTAATGACCAAATACTTATACAGGAAACAGCAGATAACTTAGAAGATCAGTATATACATTAAGCCAAAACGCAATAAACTCAATTCAACTATATCTACAAATAAGAAAAGGATAATGGATTTTAAAGGGAAGACTTCCGTCAGATCAATGATGATAACAAATGAGAACATTTGAGAACAAGAAGCCCACTTCAATTATCTAGGATGTGATATTAGTTTTAATGTGACAAAGATATTGAGAAGCAGGTTAATGGTTTTTAAGCTATATATATAGAACAATTGGAAGCAGATTTAAAAGAAAAACAAGAAAGGAAACAGAAATTAAATTCTATAAGGTTATGGCTGTGGATACTCTTGTATATGATTCCAGATCATGGACGACAGCAAATAAAGAAAGATGAGGCAACAGAAATGAAGTTCATGAGATATGTAAGAAGATGCACTGAAATAAGCGATTAAATAAGAAGATCAGATTTAAAAATCATTTCAGTTAATGATAAGGGACAAGAAAATATAATAAAATGGAAGGATAAGTTGTGAAGCTGGATCATAGTTTTACCACGTTGTGTGTCAAGTATGAGACTGTATTATTGGCCCCACGTAATGGTAACCAGGTAGGAAACGTTGACGGGTGCTTCCACCTCACAACACTACCAAATGAGTAGACCTCCACGTACCTTTGTTTAGAAGATCTACTGCCGGCGACTTGCCTCGGCTCAGCTCAGTCTGCCGGTGGGTTTGACTCACTCGGGGTGGTAGCAATGAGGGTAGCTTGGGGAGTGATCTTATAAATTAATTAAACACACTTTACTTTCTATTTCGATTTGTTCCAAACTATAAGACTTCGCGACAAGCACTTTGCTTTACAATCTAATAGGTTACTTCTAGGAGCTTTCCTTGATGGACGGCTTACACGTATTTCACTCAATAAACTTGCTTCTTTCGCTTATTACTTTAAACCGTACTAATGAGTATAACCTTGCTACGTGTAAGACTGGGTACGTGAGCAATACTGAGTGTGTATGTAGCTGTTTAACTGGATGCCCCGATGTGCTACTTACATAGTGGAATTACTGTCATGGCGGCTTCGTTCTGATTGCGTCATAACACCCACGTGACAAGCGTTACACAGTGGAAAAGGACTGATCTCGCTACTAAAAGGGTCTTCACTTATGTATCTGTTGTACGTGCCTGATAAGAGTGGTTTCCACTTTACAACTGCGGAGTAAACAACTCTGAACTGCTCTTGCGATAAGCTAGTTTTACATTCTTAAATATATGAAACAATTGATTATTAATATGAACTGATGAAAAATTGATAGAAATAACAATAGCCATTATAGCGAGGTCGACTAACGGTCTCAGTTGAAAGAATAATAGAAAATAGATTATCAAAATAAAAATTGAATTATAGATCGATTGGAAAGAGATTTGGATAGATTTATAGGAGATGGGTGGGTAATAGAGATGAACAGGCGCAGATAACCCTTAAAGCTTGAAAGGAGTTTGTTGTTTTTGTTATTATTACTATTATTATCATCATCATCAGCATCGTCATTATTCGTAATGTTATCTATACATGAGGTTTTTAACCTCAGGTGTTGATACATTTAAAGAGGGTGCAGGTTGTAGCAGGAGAACGTGTAAAACAGTGCTTGTGTACGGCGGAGATGTGGCAGATGGAATGTGTGAAATAGCTGGAGAGAGCACCCAAAGTGGATTTACAAATTATCTCTATCTTGCAATCGTCGGAGGAAGAGAGAGCAAGAGATTGGAAAAATAAAGTTTGGCAGCCAAACCCGGACGGTCCGACGGGGATAATTTTAGCTCTCGCGACAGTTGGCAGTACTGACTTGAAACGCTATCACCCTTCCATTCAGTCTAACCGTGGCCTCCGTGATGACAAGCGATAACGGTGTCGAGAACGTAACAATACTCAAGTTATAACAGTGCGCTCTGTTGTGATAAGCTTGTACAGTAAGTGAAGTGCTTGGTTATGCTTGTGCTGCTGGAGTGCCAGTTACGCCGCTAATCAAAACACCCGCCTGCTTATTGTGTCTGTTTCAAATGTAAACAAATACTGCACAAGTACAAAACTAAAGTGTGTCATTAATCATGATGCTTGCAGTTGGCGTTTCTATATCCCCATGGAACAAATACCGAGGAAAAACAAAGTGATAGTTCTCCAAATATAAACAGAAAACAGATAACAAATATTTGTCAATTCTGAAAATTTGAAGTGCTTATACACGCATGTGTAAAGCACTTTTATTTTTAATGTCTGTTTAGTTTCACTCATTTTCATTTTAGCTTGTAAAAGTTAAGCTGTATAGGCAAATGGAGCTAGTTCTGTTGCAAGTAAAATTGTAAATGCGTTTGGCGTGAGATGACGAAACGGGAATAAGCCAGGAACAAAGCCCCAAATATAATGACAAACTTTGTGAAGATATGGCAAATGAATCAATTGAAAGTGAAAATGAAGTGCCCACTTGAAAGCAGCAGTGAAGTGTTCTGACAATGGGTGATTGTTTTAACTTCGGAAAATCGAACAATACAACCTCGTACTTTAGTCTATGGCGTCGAGAAATCTCATTGTTCATCATCCAGTGAGCCGGCCACACAGAAACTATGCTTCTGAATAGCAACATTCAAAGTAAGACATGCACATTCTTGCTCTAGCTGGGTTTGTGGCCCATTAGAGAACGCATTTCATAACATAATCGAATCCAATTACAAAATATTTTCTTATATCATAGATTTTTGTAGATAGTGTCTTAAACTACATACAAGTTTATGTAACGAAATGGTTATAGACAATGAATCCAAAAACTCACAACTTTTTGGAAAGGTTTGTTAATACGTTTTAATGCTGTTAAATACAACATTAACGTTAAACTTCTTTAACTTTGATAATATGCTTAGTTATTTCTAAAATTTGTATAAGCACATTCCGATCATACTATTTTTGGCTACTTGATCATGGTACATATGAAATAAGACAGCAAGATCTTTAGTTGTTGTTGTTATTATTATTATTATTATTATTATTATTATTATTATTATTATTATTATTATTAGTAGTAGTAGTAGTAGTAGTAGTGGTAGTAGTAGTAGTAGTAGTAGTAGTAGTGGTAGTAGTAGTGGTGGTAGTAGTAGTAGTAGTAAAGTAGTAGCAGTGGCAGAAGGAGTAATGATGGTGGTAGTAGAAGAAGAAGAAGATTAGCAGTAGTAACAGCATTAGAATAAGTTGCTGAACAAGTTAATCATTATAAAATATACCACCTTCTTGTTGTCTGATTAAAATTAAAGATATTTACATCACAAATAAAGTGCATATTTTGAATATCCTGGGAATAGCCTCTGAAGACCTTTTTTATTCAGGAATGGGTTTTGCAGAAATTTGCATAACGGTTAAACCGTAAGAGTTAGACAAAAACTTGCTATTTAAATGTAGATCTCATTAAAACATAATTTATGTCATATACATTTTTATGCAGTATCGACCTTTTCTGAGATATTCCTTGTTAAACTACTTATACGTTTCTAAAACGGAAAAGGACGTTTCGTTTCATCAATACAACTTCAATTTTTTCACATGGGACCATCTTTTAAATGATTTGACTGTTGATTTAGCCTAGTTGTTCCCTTGCTTGCAACATGCTAATGTTTAGCTTGCTTAGCATGTCGTAGATAGCAGAATAATCTTTTGTAAGGAAAGTTATTTGTGTAACAACTAGAGAAAGTCATGTGAATGGAATACATCAAGTTTTTAGAAAAAGTTCCATGTGTATCTATGAACATGATCACTCAAAAACGAAAAATTTGTAAAATAACAAACTTGGTATTTAAGTTTAGTATTTCCAAGGATACGACACGAAGATGATAGAGAAAATGACTGCCCCCCCTAAACTACCCCTAACATAGAATAAGTTTCGAAGATTTTGATTTTCTCAGAAAAGGCTCTAACGATTTTGATTAAAATACCGTATATTAAATATATTTACATAAGAAGTATAATGTATATCTTGAATATTCGGGGAATAGCCTCTCAAGAAGGACTTTGCATAACTGATAAACCGTAAGATATAGACAGAAACTTACTTCACAAAAAATGTAGACCTCATTAAAATATACAATTTATGTCATATACTTCTTCTTCGTGAAGTTGACCATTTCCGAGATAATACTTGTTATTGGTTAGAATTTTAAAATACTTAAAACCTTTCTCATACGGCAATTTATAAACTCCTAGAAGAAACGGAACTCAATCACTTGGCAATGCTGTTAAAATATTTGATTATCGCTTTAGCCTAGTGTATTCCATTATTTCGCTTCTACTTACAAGAAAGCAAGTAGTAAGACTATTTGTGCTGAAGTTTATCCGAATTAGCATGAAGTGGATATAAGAATAAGCTTTTCAACAATAATTTGTTGCCGAAATGTAGAGAAAGTCATGTGAATGGAACACATTAGATTTGTTTTGCCTTTTTAATGATTAAGGGAGTCCAACACCTTTCCGGTGAAGTCCTGAAATCGAATATTTGGGTGGAACGTTACTTCCTCTACTTAAGATAGGCAAGTAGTAGAGAATAATAAACCATATGTGCTTGACAGTGCTGATAATCTAAACATGCAACTTAAGGCATCCAACATTTTTGCCCGCTTTTCCTGTTTGCTTCTGAACAGTTTCATTTTTTCCACCTTGCACTCCACTCTAAAATTACTCGTTTTAAGGTCCTCCAAATAAAACAAAATAGAAAAAGATGTATGGTGTGTAGTGTATCTGCGAACAACCTAATTAAAAAGTACCACATATTAAAGATATTTACCTGAAAAATAAAATTTGTGTAATGTGACATGAATTTCCTGAGAATAACCTCTGAAGTCTGTTCACTGTGAATGCCATTTGCATGACTAGTAAACCTTAAGGGTAGACAAAAACTTACAACACAAAAATGTAGATCTCTTCAAGACACAAAATTTGTGTCTATACATTGTTGAGCTAACCGTTCCCCAGATATTGCTGTATTTCCAAAATTTATTCTGTTCTAAAATGGCAAGTCGTTATTCATATTTTTTTCCTGCTCAAGCAGAGAGAAATGATTTTCAATACCATCGCTATGTGAATACCGGTTTTTAAAAGAGTTGACTATCGCTTTACCCTATGTATTTTCTGTGTACAAGGAAATAGTATCTTCATAAGACTGTTGCTGCTAATATTTATCTCGATAAGCCTGAAGTGAATAAAAGAATAAGCAGTTGCAGCTGGTGGCCAGGTATATGAATTTAGCACACTTTAGTTTTCTTAATATTGTCTTCATCTGACTTCTACCCGAGTTAATTTGTCAATCACTATTCCATATTCCTTACATCCTTTGAAAGGCTCTTTTTTCTTTTTTATCCCCCAAACTTTGTTCCAGCTGATCGGTTTTCTTATTTCCATTTCGTTTCGCAGCTTTTTCCTTTTAATGTAACTTGATTACTTATTTTGCATGCTCTCTTCTAAAGATCCATTCTTCTACAGGATACATTTTAACTTCCTGTAGATATTATTCCTCATTTTAGTGCAAGGTCAAAGTTCTCGTATTACACTCCTCACAATATTCTCCTCAGTGTTTCTTCAGCAAATCTTAGCAGATATCATTTTCCTGTTTAAACTCCCTTTGTCATTGACTTTCTTTGAATTCTTGACAGCAGCTGATGTAAACATTTATAGTAGCGTATTCCAGTTCTGTGAGGCTGACCATCCAATCCACTAATTCAACTCGTAATGAAGTAAGTGTACAGTTTAGTACTTCCTTTTCTAACAGTTTAAATAAGAGTAAGCTCATTTTTACTTTCTCTACCATGTACATAATAGTAGAAAAGATATTGTTTTCCACCAAAAATCGACACCTAGAATTCACCGTAAATACATGTTCCAAGATTCCCTGAATAATGAAAAGCATTTTAGAAAAATGTCTGCGCGCACCTGCGTTTTTTTTTTTTGTGTGATGTGAGTGTGTGTGAGTGTGTGTCTGTGACAGCCTAGCCAAAGCGAAATTTGGGTTACATACCAAACTTTCTCGTGTCAATTCAATTCTAAATCTTCAAGGAGCGACACGAAGGATTTCAAGAAAATCTGCACCCAAACAACTCTTCATATGAAACTTTTTCGAAACATTTAGATTTGACTGCGTATACAGTAAATATATAGTCAGAGAAGATATTAAATTCTATCCAAAAATTAGATACCTAGATATCACTGGGAAAACATGTTTTAAGATATCTAAATAAAAAAAAAACAGTTTAAGAAAAGCGTGTCTTTAAACAGCATAATTAAACAACAACAACAAAAACGATAGTTAAGTATCAAACCTGATATTTAAGTTATTCACGTTACACGGATGTGACACTAAGATGTTCAAGATGTTCCCCAAACTACCCTTTACATGAGAAGTTTTTAAAAAATTGTAATTTTGTCGCGGTTATTCTGGCATCACGCTAGTGTGCCAATATGTCGCTGTTTTGCCTGTGCAGCAGGATGGCGCTATCATGTGAGTCTACTTGGAGTTGATCGAGGGTTAATGCTCGTGAAATTCTCTACATACCTTGCAGATTCCCTTTGTTGCACTGGCTAAGCTCGTTCTTGTAGATCATGAGTTGTCTCTTACTCAAGGGGGAAAGAATGACAAAGGTGTGTAACACTTTTGGTAGACTCAAATAAAAGAGAAATTTCACTGATGACTTCTTTTATTGATTATCTGTTGCTGGTTAGAGATACTGACGAGCGACTCCCGACATAAACGATCGCGAACTTGATGACCTAATCTTTATAAGTGCTGGTTCCACTCTTACTGAGTTCTTACAACCGTCACCGTAATCTTAAGTTACACAGTCCGTATAACATTTACGGTAATAGTTGCCCGTCAGATTAACTTTTAGTATAACGCTTCACACTCACAATTAATGTGTATTTCTTACTATTCATCGCCGTCAGATTTCTTATAACAAGCCCATTTCTTACACTGGG
Organism: Hymenopus coronatus; assembly: GCA_030762935.1. Classification (NCBI taxonomy): domain Eukaryota; kingdom Metazoa; phylum Arthropoda; class Insecta; order Mantodea; family Hymenopodidae; genus Hymenopus; species Hymenopus coronatus. The sequence goes on from CM060884.1 coordinate 7,073,689, forward strand.
CGCTGCGCGATTTCTTACATTGGGGTTCCGTGCGATTTCTTACACTGGGGTTCCGTGCGATTTCTTACACGGGGTTTCTGCGCGATTTCTTACACGGGGTTCTGCGCGATTTCTTACACGGGGTTTCTGCGCGATTTCTTACACTGGGGTTCCGTGCGATTTCTTACACGGGGTTCCGTGCGATTTCTTACACGGAGTTTCTGCGCGATTTCTTACACGGGGTTCTGCGCGATTTCTTACACTGGGGTTCCCTGCGATTTCTTACACTGGGGTTCTGCGCGATTTCTTACACGGGGTTTCTGCGCGATTTCTTACACGGGGTTCTGCGCGATTTCTTACACTGGGGTTCTGCGCGATTTCTTACACTGGGGTTCCGTGCGATTTCTTACACGGGGTTTCTGCGCGATTTCTTACACGGGGTTTCTGCGCGATTTCTTACACTGGGGTTCCCTGCGATTTCTTACACTGGGGTTCTGCGCGATTTCTTACACTGGGCGCCGCGCGATTTCTTACACTGGGGTTCTGCGCGATTTCTTACACTGGGGTTCCGTGCGATTTCTTACACTAGGTTCCGTGCGATTTCTTACACTGGGGTTCTGCGCGATTTCTTACACTGGGGTTCTGTGCGATTTCTTACACGGGGTTTCTGCGCGATTTCTTACACTGGGGTTCTGCGCGATTTCTTACACTGGGGTTCTGCGCGATTTCTTACACTTGGGTTCCGTGCGATTTCTTACACGGGGTTTCTGCGTGATTTCTTACACTGGGGTTCCGTGCGATTTCTTACACTGGGGTTCCGTGCGATTTCTTACACGGGGTTTCTGCGCGATTTCTTACACTGGGGTTCCGTGCGATTTCTTACACTGGGGTTCTGCGCGATTTCTTACACTGGGGTTCTGCGCGATTTCTTACACTGGGGTTCAGCGCGATTTCTTACACTGGGGTTCCGTGCGATTTCTTTCACTGGGGTTTCTGCGCGATTTCTTACACTGGGGTTCTGCGCGATTTCTTACACTGGGGTTCTGCGCGATTTATTACACTGGGGTTCCGTGCGATTTCTTACACGGGGTTTCTGCGCGATTTCTTACACTGGGGTTCTGCGCGATTTCTTACACTGGGGTTCTGCGCGATTTCTTATATTGTGATTTTCTTACACTGGGTTTCCGTGTGATTTCTTACACTGTGGTCTTCACGTTTCTTACATTGAGGATTTCTTACACTGTGTGCCGCGCTATTTCTTACACTGGGTGCCGCGCGATTTCTTACATTGTGGATCCGATTTCTTATACGTGCATCACTTATATGCCAAAAGATTCTAATATTGCGCTCCTTTTTGATTGGCCGGAAAAAGGCGCGTAAAGTAGCGTTGTCACGTGACTGTCTGGGATTATTCCTTATTTTCCACCCACCTGACCTTTCTCTACAATGAGAAATTCTTTCTATCCAGAATGTAAGGGAAATGACCTTCCTTCCAACTAGGGGTTGTTATTTGTGTCCCTAATACTCTAAAATTCTTGTTACTTTTAACAAAGCAAGTAGCCTTGAAGAATACAATGCGTGCTTATACACCCTAAGGTTCTGCGTTCTATTGGAGTAGATATTTCTTATATTAAATATGTACAAAACTAACACCGTATATTAAATATATTTACATTACAAATCAAATGCATATCTTGAATTTCCTGGTCATACTTGGTGACTTTTGTATAACGGTGAACCGTAAGAGATATTCAAAACTTACTGCATAAACACAAAACACAATATTTACGGTTATACATGTTTTGTGTGGAGCTTAACATTTACTAAATGCAGATACATGCACTTGAATCTGTTTGGGGGGTGTATTAAGTAAAAAAGAACAAAAGTCTATCATCCCAAAATAATCGAACTTGCCAAAAAGGAGATTTTTTATTGGTTTCAGTTTTAAAATACTTACATTTCTCCTAAACAAGAAGTCCTCATCCGCTCTTCCTTTATTTTACTCCTGCCCATGCAAAGAGAACCGCATTTCAATATCAATCGCATAGTGACAGCTTTTAAAATATTCGACTATCGCTTTAGTCTCTTAAGTCCCTTCTACTTATAAGGGATGAAGCAATAAAATCATTTCTGCTAACTTATATTGATTAGTATGAGTAGATAGAAGTATTATTTGTTTGCAGAACAGGTAGAAAAGGCATATGTATGGAGCAATAAGATGTTTTCAAAAATTGCTCTAACGATTTTGATTAAAATGCCATAAGCATTATATATTTTTAGGCTTAATGAAATATATATTTCGAATTATCTGGGAGCAGCCTCTTAAGTCCTCATCATACTGAATGACTTTTGCATAACTCAAGCCCCTCCACGCCTAGCTGCGCAGACCAGATAAACTGTCGTAATATGAAGAACTCAGGTGGAGGGCAAGAGACTCCCTAAGTCGCGCGTAATACATTGGTTGTAATGGGAAAACAGTGACATTTAAAACAGCTATAATTACGTCAGCAGGACACGTGAGTAGGAAAACATTGGAACAACACTTTCTTTATGATCGTCAGCATCTATACACAGGGATTGGACCTTGAATGGCCTGCTGGAAGTTGATTAAAATCACTTCATTAACTGGACGGAATTTCATCCCATAACTGAAAAAAACAGAAGTAAATATTATCATTGAGCTTGAATATCGCATACCTGCATTTAAAGTGTTTTACGAACAGGATGTAAGCATCACAGAGAGCATAATTCGGCTTTAATTCCGTTTCCATGTATACTTTCTGCTTTTTACTTTAATGCACAAAGTCGCCAAAAGAATTATAAAGAGGGGTTGTTAAGAGTGTCTCTGCAGTAAAGTGGTCAAAATGCTGAATTAAAAATGAAAAATATGCTGGGTTCGATTCTAGACTGATGAAGCTATTCTTATTCCCCACCCTCAAGAGCCTAGAAATACGAATGTGTGTTAATCGATAAATGCAGTTTTAATGTACACCTCAAATTTAAGCAATCCTTATAGAAGGTCAAAATGGTAATACGACGATATTACCTAAGGCGGTATGTAAATAAAATGATTTAGCAGAAAAAAGAAAGAAAAAAAACCCTAAATGTAATACTGGATTTTCAAAGATGGTATGTACAATATAAAATTAGGTACATTAGAGTGAAATTAGGTACCTGTATTCCTGTGCAGTAAACTGTATTCCAGGCGTTAAGTAAACATTTTATATCAGTATTTGTAGTATATTTGAGTTAGATAAATAGGTATATTGATATATGCACAACAAGAGAGTATGGTCTGTGCTTCCTGAAATAATATACAAACAAATCTAAAATTAGAATCGATTATTACTTAATATTCTTTATGTTCTAATGCTTTTGCAAAGTTCCTTTTTGCACCCTGTGGAGTCGTGTTTCAGTCTGAAATTACAGATTTGAAAAATTAACTTAATCGAGATTTCGGATATATTTTTTTTTATTTAGGATAAATTATAATATTGAATCTAATATTTCAGAACTGCCTTCTAATGCTAATGAAACAAAATAGTTATAAGTATGAAATTAGCGTTCTCATTACCTTTGTCAGATGAGGAGGGAAACTAAATACTGAAGGAACTGTGTCAGGGTTTAGCATCATTGCCTTTATTCTCATGGAAACAATTTTTCATTTTGATGGCACAAATTTGTTACGTCTCGGAGCAGCTGACGACTTACTCAATAATTCTAGTCTATGTATTAAAATAAATTATTATTCGCTTAGTGACCGAGGAAACCCACGAGAATAAATTGGAATGAATTTGGAACGCAAATGTTACAATTTTTTCTTAGCGATGGAAAGTGACCTCGGAATCATTTTTCCGGTGGTTGGTACAGTTATGCAACACAGAAGTTCACAATGTTAATTATTAAACCCTAATGCCACTCACTTACCGAAGCGCGAGAGGTTTCAATTAGCGACAGCAACACTAGGTAATATATTCCAACATCTTTGGCATAACTGGTAAACAGAAAGAGCTAGAGACAAATGATACTTCACAAAAATGAGATCTCTTTAAAACATATAACGAATGTCAAATACTTTTTTTATCGGTTTCCGAAAGGTTTGACTAGCACTTTAGTTTAGTGTATTCCTACGTATTTACAAGGAAGTATATAACAAAATTATATTTGCATTAATATACGTGACGTAGAGAGAAAAGTCAGTCTTAAGTAATGCAGAAGAAGTAGAAAAAGTCATGTGAACACATGTTATTGCAGAAGTTCTTATTACAACTGAAGTGATGATTAAAACTAAAATATTCTAAAAGTTATTTCTTGTGCTATTTTTAAGTAAAACACATAACAATGCTTGCATCACTCTCTAGTAGAAAAGTTGACTATTCTAATGCGCGTATCCATTGCGTGTTATAGAGCCGGGCGATGTACATGCAAGACACATTATAGCAGTGTTTGTCGATTTTCATAGGCAAGGAAGTAATTCAAACTGTTATGGTTGTTTATTCCTAGTTTGCAATTTGTCTTTGTTTTCTTTCCAACAATCCTTCGCTTTACTTTCTCTACTGGCGTTTTAACATTTGCTTGGTTACAATGAGCCAAGCAAATGCTGCACTTTGGTTTCTACTTCACATTCAAAAATATGGCATGTTGCATTCACATAGCTTTCTCTACTCACTCTTCTACTAACTATTCCTTCAAAAGCTGATTCTTCAATCTCTTCTTAATCGGGAAAAACTGTCATTTAACATTTGCACATTCGTTGAAGGTAATGAGTAGGTTAAAGCATAAGCAACCTTTTAAAAAGAGGATAGAAACACCAGGATGGCTTTGACCCGAAGGAAAATTAATAATGACTTACAACTGCAAAGACTATTACCTATTGCATTCACATGGCTTTCTCTATTCACTCTCCTGCAATACTCTTGCACAGAGTGACTTATGTAGAACTGACACATTTCTTTCTTTAATTATTCCGTTGGAAGTTCATTCAATGACCCAATTTTAGCACCAAATTAAGCAGAATGTTCTGGAGTTTCGATTTCTTGTCACTAGATGCGCAGATGTTATGTTTTATTCCTAATTGCATTGTTTGCAGCTGTTTCGACATTTTGTTATTGTAGTCAACATGAAAATGCAGTACGATGTAGAGCTGAGTCAAGGATATTTTCAGCAAGATGGTGCTACATGATATACATTAAATGAATCCATGTACCTAATTGCAAGCTTCTTTGACGACCGGATAATTTCCAGGAACCTGTGGCCACTGAGATCTCCGGATTTGACATCGCCGGAATTTTTCTATGGGGTTACCTAAAAGACAGGGTTTACGCCACACGTCCCCAGACAGTGGACGATCTGAAGCACATCACAAAGGAGATTCAACAGAGTCCTCCAACGAGTGATCAGTACGTGTTGAGTAGTGTCTTATGCGGGATGGAGGACATTTTCAACATTTGCTATAGAGGTAAATAATCTCCCTAAATTCCTCTACAATTTAGGTATAATAAGTTGTCGCTAGCATAACACGTTTTGAAACAATTAATGAAAGAATGAGTCAGCTCTATATTATCTTCTGGTCACTCGCGTTAATGCGCTACTTCCTCTATTTGTTAAAGGTAAGTGGCACAGAAAGCAAACATGGCATTTAGAAACACTAGACAGGAAGTGACTGCTACGAGTATTTATCGCATTAAAATGCGCATATATGGGTTTAGAAGAAAAGGGTGTATTATTTGTGGAGGGATCCATGAGAGACTGGTACATTTCTTGCTTCTCATTTTATTACAAGGATGTTTATAAAAATGAAACAAAGATTAGTTTTAAAGCTCTTTAATGATTTTCACAGCATTTTCCTTTAACATCAATAGACGTTTGTATTCCTTAAACAATGATGCCACTCTTGTTGAGGCACTTCAGAAACTGGTTATTTTCAAGCTCCACAGCATCACAACATGAGACACCATTTTATCTTTAATTTTTGGGAAGAACAAAACCATAAGGTGCTAGGTTCTAGCCTTTAGGGCATTTAGATATTCATTTGTCTGTTTTTCTATATGAGACGACGTGTTTTTCTGTTTGGGCGTTGTGTACCAACAGGTCTATCTTCTAATGATTTAGCAGCAGTTTGGTCCGTGTTATAAAAAAAAAGACTATCTGTTCATAAGAAACATTGAGCCGATTAATTTTTCTTCTCAAGATCAAACAATAAATTCAAGATACATCAACAGAACAATAATCCAGAATTTATACAGGCTTTTTCTTCAATAATCAGTGTAACTCTACCTTTCCAACTCCTGTCCTACCCACGGCTTGTGTGAAAAAAACAATTAATCCAATACCAATTGACCATAATAGTTGGCTATACTATGGATCCTGGGACTTAAGAACTTACAACTTTGTAAGTCGCCATTGGGGTTGTCATCTCAAAATAATTTGAGAACATCTTGTGGTTTACCGGAAACAATGCTATGCCGGCATGTTGCATGGTAGCTCAGTGGCAGAGCAGCCGGCTCGAGATCGGCAGATCGTGGTTCAAATCCCAGCTATGCCATTGCATTTTTCAGTCTGACTCTATCTATCCAATTGTTTATTGTTTGTGATCAGGAGTCAGTTTATCGTCAACAGAATTTTCTGACGTCTAACTGTTGACTGATATCAATGCCCAGTCCCCCGAATAATTAATACAATGTCCGTCGATCTTCTTCAAGCATTGCTCTACACGACATTTTTGTCATCAGTACCAGCAGTTCTTGGGCCCCCTCACGAAATTCACTACTAAGAAAAATCCGACTTCTTTTGAATTCACTGTATCAATTATAAATTGTTTTCTTAGATGGGGCTTGTTCGCCAAATGCATTTGATTTCACATTGTTTAGGCGTTAATGATTTAAATCGTAATAAAATCATAGCATGGAAATGTACTCTGGTCAAATTTAGTTTTGTATGAACACAAAATTTTTAATAGCGATAATTAACAAACTATTAGAACGAAAAAAAATCTAACAAAGTATGTAGAAATCTACTCATAAAACATAACAAAGAAGGTATAAGATATAAGCTAATATACTTTATTTTAAAGAATATCGCAATCTAAAACTTTTTATTTCCAGCTATCTATGCTAGTAAGTCCGGCAATTTTAAACTTATGCTAATACTTTAAGCTCCATGAAAAAATATGGCATGAAATGAGATTATTTTAGTGTAAACAAATTGGTGTGTGTGTGAGTGTGTGTGTGTGAGTGTGTAGAATAAGTTTTATGTTATGTATTTAGTGAAATTAAATATACTTTTACTCCCGCAAAACACATCTACAACTTACATTTAAATGATCAGATATCGCTGTATATTTTGAACTGTTAAAGGTAAGAAGTTTCAGCTTGTTTGTCTGTCTAGCTAGAACGTGGAGAAAAAAAAAAACCGATTTGAGGAAATAATGTGAAACTAAATCAGAAATGAAACAAAATGTCTATTAAATTAACATCAGAAACAGAGTATCAACAAAACCTTCTATTGTTTTTAGTTTAATTTTCTGGACGTAACTGGGTCGTTCCAAGAATTCCATTCAAAAGGTGTCCATAGGAGAATTGTTAATTTAAATTAAAATCTGATATGAGACATTCATACGATTTTTTCTACCAATGACAGACTTCTATATAATTTAAAAGGTGCAATGTATGTAAAATGGCTCGTCAGTCAGGATATACTTTTATACAGAAATGATTTCAAATTAAACAACAACACTTCAGTACGTGAAAACAGTATTCAACTGTTTATTCCTCTTGCGATGGAAAGAAAAGACAGAAACACAAACTATCAAATATACTTAGCTGTTAGGCGGCTCATTAGCATGGGTGTTAGAAGACAACTAATAGTACAAAAATATATTTGTGGAAATTTTGTATTTTAGAGAGGTTTAAATTTTTCTTTTAACAAGATTTTGTCTATCTTTTAGAATTTCCTCGTTATACAGAAATAGTTGGGTGTAAGTTATGATTTACCCGGTTAATGGGGCAAACTTAAAAAGAAAGAAAGAAAGACAAAAAAAAAAAATACTGGTTTAGCTAACTTTGCACAGTGAAGTTTTTAATTTCGAATTATGATTTAATTAATTTGTTTTACCTTTCCTATCCTTCATGACCTTTTTATACAATGATCTATAAGATTTTTATGCGAATGCTAATAATCTCAAAACCTTGATATTAACACAAAGGGCGACATTGTTACTTTCTAAAGCGCCTCCTCCAACAGTCATCCAAATTATGAAAATCCTGCACCTAACCTATAAACACCATTTGCAATGAAATAGTTACAATTATTTTTCAGATAATTACATAAACACCTAGGAATTATTTAGCTATACATATATGCCACTTTCTTCTAATGTCTAAACCGACCTACTTATGCCTGCCATAGGCACCACAATCGAAAAGGTTCGAATAGATGTGAGAGGTATGAATAACTTAGCTATCCATTCGAAGCAAATCGAGGTAAATTCGAATCACAGCGACTGCAGCCAAACGAGTGCCTGAGATAAAGGACGGGGAAGCCCAAGTATAGGTCAAATAATGGCATGCTTGAATATTGATTCGGTTAATTTGCCTATTGTTATGTGGATTTCCCATTTTTCTTGAAAACAATAAATTTTACTAGAAAAGTATTATTTTTACTTTCTCTATAGGCACTATGTACATAGTGTACAGAGAATGTATTGCACTCCACCAAAAAATTCGATACCCAGATTTCCCCGGAAATATATCTATGTTTTAGGGTCCCCTGTATCCAAAAAAAAAAGTATTTTCAGAAAAAGGTCCATGTGTGTGTGTGTGTTTGTGAGTCCGTGTGTTCGTGTGTCAGTGTGTCCGTGTGTCTGTGAACACGATAACTCAAAAACAAAAAGTCGGTAAAATACCAAACTTGGTATTTAAGTTTAGTATCTTCCAGGGATGCGACATGAAGGTTTTGAGAAACATCTCCCCACGCCAAACTATCCTTTACATGGACATTTTCTTCGAAAATTTCGATTTTCTCAAAAATGGCTCTAACGATTTTGATTAAAATATCATACATTAAAGACATTTATCCGACAAATAACATGTATATCTTGAATTTTCTGGGAATAGCCTTTGAAGAGTAGTTTATTCTGGATGAATTTTACGGAATTTTGAATAACTGCTAAACCATAAGAGATGGACAAAAACTTAGTACACAAAAAATGTAGAGCACGTTAAAGCACACAATTTATGTTATATACATTTTTTTCGTTGAGTTGGTCGTTTTTGAGACAATCCTTGTGTTTGGTTTTTGGCATGAAAAACTTACACGTTTCTCATACAGGAATTTGTCAACTCCTGTCCATACAAACAAATGAACTTCAGTGACATAGCAACCAGCTTTTGACTTTCACTTTAACCTATGACACTCCCTTATTTCGCTTCTACTTACAAGGAAGCAAGTAATAAGACTATTTCTGCTATTTTTTCTGATTAGAATGATGTAAATAGAATTATATGCTTTTTAATAATACTTTGTTGCAGAGATGTAGAGAAAGTCATGTGAATGGTACACATCAGATTTTTACAGTATAAAGCACAACTATAGCACTCAAGCTGTTGAGCATGAAGAGGCACCAAGACAAACGCTCAGGTGGAGAAACTTTCATGTATTCCATTCACTCTATCCGCTCTATAAACAAACTATTCTTACAAAAGTTACTTCTTTCATCCATATAGTGTTAATCAACATTAACATTACCAGAAATGGGCTTGGTACTTAGATCCTTATAAGTAAATGTGAAATAACAGAATTCACTAGGCTAAACCAACAATCACACATTTTACTTTCTCTATACGTAATATATGCATAGTGTATAGAGAAGGTATTGCACTCCACCTACAAATTCGGTACCGAGATTTCACCGGAAATATATGTTTTAGGGTTCCCGTTATCAAAAAAAAAAAAAAAAATAAAAAAAAAAAAAGCATTTTCAGAAGAAGACCCGTGTGTGTGTCTGTGAACACGACAACTCAAAAACGAAAAGTCAGTAAAATACCAAACTTGGTATTTAAGTTTTGTACCTTCCAGGGAAGTGCCAAGAAGATTTTGAGAAAAATCCCCGCAACCCAACTACCCTTTATATGGAACTTTTTTCGAAAACTTTGATTTGCTCAAAACTGGCTCTAACGATTTTGATTAAAATGTCGTATATTAACGATGTTTACCTGACAAATAAAATGTATATCTTGAATTTTCTGGCAATAGCTCGTGTAGACTACGTTATTCTGGATCAATTTTACGGAATTTTGCATAACTGCTAAACCGTAAGAAATGGACAAAAGCTTATCACACAACAAATGTCCAGCACGTTAAAACACACAATTTATGTTATATACATTTTTTTTTTTTCGTGGGGATGGTCGTTTTTGAGATATTCCTTGCTTTTGACTTCAGATTTCAAAAACTTACTTTTCTCATACAGGAATTTCTCAACTCGTTTTCATACAAAGAAAGGAACCGCAGTCACATAACAACCAGCTTTTGACTATCACTATGACCTATGGTACTCCCTTATTTCGCTTCTACATACAAGGAAGCAAGTAAAAAGACTATTTCTGCTAATTTTTTCTCGATTGGCATGAAATAAATAGAGGCAATAATTTGTAGCAGATATGCAGAGAAAGTCATATGAATGGAACACATCAGCTTTTTTTAAAAGCTGTCGTTATGCGTTTATCGTGGCCAGAAGTAAAGTAAAAGAGCTGTGAAATGGATAAGGACTCCAATTTGAGAAAGGTTTTAAGTATTTTAAAATTGAGATCAATAACAGGGAATATCTCTTAAAATGGCTAGCTCTATAGTAAAACTGTATATGATAAATTATTTTCTTTAAGGCGATGTATATGCTTTGTTGAGTACATTTTTATCGATCAGCTAATCAAAAGTCATTCAGAATGATGATGACTTTAGGGGCTATTCCCAAAAATGCAGGGTATGCATTTATTTGCCACGTACACAACTTATAATACGGCATTTTATTGAAAATCAATAGTCATTTTTTAGAAAATCGAACATTTTGAAAAATGTCCCTGTAAAGGGTAGTTCAGGGTGGGGGGAATTCTCCTGAAAATCTTCGTGTCCCATCTTTTGAGGAAAATTAAAGGTAGTTTGTTATTTCATCGACTTTTCGTATTTGAGTTCTGCTGTCCACACACACACATACACAGGCAAACACACATACACAGACAGACACAGACACACACACTCACACGGACACACAGACACACACACGGACACACACGGACACACACGGGCACACACGGACACACACATACACACAGACACACACATACACACGGACACACACAGGCACACACAGACACACACACTCACACGGACACACACATACACACAGACACACACACACACTGACACACACAGGCAAACACAGACACACACACTCACACGGACACACACATACACACAGACACACACATACACACGGACACACACAGGCACACACAGACACACACAGGCACACACAGACACACACACTCACACGGACACACACATACACACAGACAAACACATATACACACAGACACACACACACACTGACTCACACAGACACACACACAGACACACACAGACGGACACACACGGACACAAGCAGGCACACACAGACACACACAGACACAAACAGACACACACAGACACATACACGGACACAAACATACACACAGACACACACACACGGACACACACAGACACACACACTCACACGGACACACACACGGACACACACAGACACAAACAGACACACACATACACACAGACACATACACGGACACACACAGACACAAACAGACACACACATACACACAGACACATACACGGACACAAACATACACAGGCAAACACACATACACAGACAGACACAGACACACACACTCACACGGACACACACATACACACACACAGACACACACGGACACACACAGACACAAACAGACACACACATACACACAGACACATACACGGACACACACAGACACACACATACACACAGACACACACAGACACAAACAGACACACACATACACACAGACACATACACGGACACAAAAATACACACAGACACACACACGGACACACACAGACACACACACACTCACACGGACACACACATACACACAGACACACACACGGACACACACACACAGACGCACACAGACGCACACTCACACACAGACATGCACACACGTACACACAGACACACCGTCATACACAGGAATGCACACTCACACACAGACACACACGTACACAGACTTGCACACTCATACACAGACACACTCACACACACAGACACACACACACTCACACACAGGTACACACAGACACACACTCACACACACAGACACACACACACTCACACACAGATACACACAGACACACACTCACACACAGACACACTCACACACAGACACACACACAGACACACACACACTCACACACAGATACACACAGACACACACTCACACACAGACACACACACACTCACACACAGACACACACACACGTACACACAGACGCACACTCACACACAGACACACACAGACGCGTACTCACACACAGACACACACTCACACACAGACACACTCACACACACATACACACAGACACACTCACACACAGACACACTCACACACATACACACAGACACACTCACACACACAGACACACACTCACACACAGACACACTCACACACACATACACACAGACACACACTCACACACAGACACACTCACACACACAGACACACACACACTCACACACAGATACACACAGACACACACTCACACACAGACACACTCACACACAGACACACACACAGACACACACACACTCACACACAGATACACACAGACACACACACACTCACACACAGACACACACAGACACACACACACTCACACACAGACACACACAGACACACACACAGACACACACACACTCACACACAGATACACACAGACACACACACAGACACACACACACTCACACACAGATACACACAGACACACACACACTCACACACAGACACACACAGACACACACACACTCACACACAGACACACACAGACACACACACAGACACACACACACTCACACACAGATACACACAGACACACACACACTCACACACAGACGCACACTCAGACACAGACATGCACACACGCACACTCACACACACGCACACTCACACACAGACACCCACGCACACTCACACGCAGACACACACAGAAGCACACTCACATTCACAGACACGCGCACACGTACACACACAGAGACACACACACTCACAACAGACGCACACTCAAGCACACTCACATTCACAGACACGCGCACACGCGCACACACACAGAGACACACACACTCACAACAGACGCACACTCACACACAGACACGCGCACACGCACACACAGACACACACACTCACACACACGTGTCTTTTTATACATTTTTTTTTTAATTCAGAGGGCCTTAAAACTCGCGATTACGGTGAAATCTCAGTATAGAATTTTTATGTGCAATAGAATATCTTCTCTGCCGTCTCAGTACATTGTGCATACGTGCTAGAGAAAGTATAAGGTGGTCTGGTAAGGGCTGTCCGCAGACGCTAAAATACTGTACGGGGAATGGTGTGGTTTGTAATCTGTGACATCCCTGTCTAAATTTCTGTTTCCGTTCAACAGTATTTTCTTCCATGTTGGCTTTAATGTTTTTACTCTCTATAAAATGGCACTAATAAATTGTGTTGAAATACCATATACTCATTTAAGGAACTGATAAATAAAATTAATATTGGCGACAGTCTCTCAAGTGTTCTTTATTCTAACGGTTAAACCATGAGACGTACACATATCCACAAGATCTCATACATATTTTCAGTTTGATTTAACTCATTAACTTTGGGGTTCTCAGCAATCCATTTCTTTTGTGTGTGAAAGAGCGCTTTATTTTACTCAGAGACCTCTTTATCGAGATTGTTCTTTTCGTACCGTAAATCTACGTCACGGGACCACCGGCTTTAACTCCCTTCGAAAGGAAGCTATACAAAGGATTTTTACGCCCGAAAAAAATCCATCACCCTCCGCCAGGTTTGAACCCACGACTTTGGGAACTAGAAGCAGCACTTTACCCCAATACCAACAGGAATGAATGCCACAAAATGGTGGATAAATATCAAACTTCATAAATAAGTTTCAATAACTTACAATGATGTGGCGCCAACATTTTCAAGGAAATCTCTTCACCACAAACTTGAGATTTTCCAAATTGTTAATTTTCCCAAAACTGGCATTAACGATTTTAATTAAAATGCCACATATTCAAGATATTTACATGACAAATAAAATGTTGAATTGTCCAGGAGCAGATTGTCCAATTCAGAAGGCCATTTATATAATCCTGATAACGCTAGGCGGCTGAGTCATGAACGAAAATGCAGTGCACCAAAAGTGTAGACCTCTTTAAAACAGACCATTTATTTCAAATAAATTTTTGTGGCCTCAGCAACATTTGAGATATTCGATATTTATAGTTAGAACTGTTGAACACTTAAGCAATTCTTGTAACGTACCCGCGATTTTCAAGTGTTTCTCTAGATGATCTGTAGTAGTCATCCAATCATATATTTCTGCAGTCTTAAGAATTTTATTCATTTAATTATTAAAACTTGAGAGAATACATTTTAGCTGCAACAGTTAAATAATTTTAAGGCCAATTCCCTTTGCATCTACAATAAAATGCAGGTAAACACAAAAACTAAAATCAAATTTCTATCTGATAATAGAAAAAATCAATTGTTTTAACTTATGAGTTTTGTAATATTAATTTCTTTATTAGTGATTTTATATAGTCAGAAATGCATACTGTACTGCGGCTATTTCCAATGAGTTTTATGAAGATTTTATATAGTCAGAATTGCATACTGTACGGCGGCTATTTCCAATGAGTTTTATGAAGATTTTATATACTCAGAATTGCATACTGTACGGCGGCTATTTCCAATGAGTTTTATGAAGATTTTATATACTCAGAATTGCATACTGTACTGCGGCTATTTCCAATGAGTTTTATGAAGATTTTATATACTCAGAATTGCATACTGTACGGCGGCTATTTCAAGTGAGTTTTATGAAGATTTTATATACTCAGAATTGCATACTGTACGGCGGCTATTTCCAATGAGTTTTATGAAGATTTTATATACTCAGAATTGCATACTGTACGGCGGCTATTTCCAATGAGTTTTATGAAGATTTTATATACTCAGAATTGCATACTGTACGGCGGCTATTTTCAATGAGTTTTATGAAGATTTTATATAGTCAGAATTGCATACTGTACTGCGGCTATTTCCAATGAGTTTTATGAAGATTTTATATAGTCAGAATTGCATACTGTACTGCGGCTATTTCCAATGAGTTTTATGAAGATTTTATATACTCAGAATTGCATACTGTACGGCGGCTATTTCCAATGAGTTTTATGAAGATTTTATATACTCAGAATTGCATACTGTACGGCGGCTATTTCCAATGAGTTTTATGAAGATTTTATATAGTCAGAATTGCATACTGTACTGCGGCTATTTCCAATGAGTTTTATGAAGATTTTATATACTCAGAATTGCATACTGTACGGCGGCTATTTTCAATGAGTTTTATGAAGATTTTATATAGTCAGAATTGCATACTATACTGCGACTATTTCCAATGAGTTTTATGAAGATTTTATATACTCAGAATTGCATACTGTACGGCGGCTATTTCCAATGAGTTTTATGAAGATTTTATATAGTCAGAATTGCATACTGTACTGCGGCTATTTCCAATGAGTTTTATGAAGATTTTATATAGTCAGAATTGCATACTGTACTGCGGCTATTTCCAATGAGTTTTATGAAGATTTTATATAGTCAGAATTGCATACTGTACGGCGGCTATTTCCAATGAGTTTTATGAAGATTTTATATAGTCAGAATTGCATACTGTACTGCGGCTATTTCCAATGAGTTTTATGAAGATTTTATATACTCAGAATTGCATACTGTACTGCGGCTATTTCCAATGAGTTTTATGAAGATTTTATATAGTCAGAATTGCATACTGTACTGCGGCTATTTCCAATGAGTTTTATGAAGATTTTATATACTCAGAATTGCATACTGTACTGCGGCTATTTCCAATGAGTTTTATGAAGATTTTATATACTCAGAATTGCATACTGTACGGCGGCTATTTCCAATGAGTTTTATGAAGATTAAAATGAAGTAAATAGGAAAATAAATGTTCGTAAGAACAAATTACATACCCACTAATAAACTATGGAGATTAAATGTTTATTTCATGGAAACAGTGTGAGACTTGAAGTCCAGCATGAAGCAACTGACTATCGCTTCAATTTCCTGTATTTCTCGTTTACTTACAAGGAAATGTGTATGAAGCTATTTCTAGGAATATTGTACTACAGATAATTTATAAGAATAATCGATTGTGCGTAAATAAATCAATCTTAAGGTGAGCATAAGATTTTTTCTTAGTATTCTATGTATTGTCATAATTTTACTTCAGAACTAAATAAGGTTATTTTACTTCCTTTACTTTATACATTTTTGAGAAACTAAAAGATTTTGAAAAATCTTCCACATAGTAGGTATTGGGGGTGGGGGATTTTCCTGAAAATCTTCGTGTCGTATCTTTGGAAGATGGTATTTTGATCGATTCACAGACACACACACAGATCTTTTTCTAAAAAAATATGTTTGGGTTCAGGGATTTTCAAAACATATATTTCTGATGAAATCTCACGATCGAATTTTTAAGCGAAATGCGTTATATACCTTACGTGCACGTGGTAGAGAATATGACCGTATCAAAAGCATACCATAAATATTAAAGAATATTAGAAGATGAATGGGGAAACTGTAAGTATTTACACAAATAGAAAGCTGTATACGTGCGTGACGTCACACCGCAAGGATCCGTGGAACAGGACTACACAGTCACGATCTGCTCTAAGTAAGTACACTTTGTCTGTACTTCTTAACAATTAAACAAGATAATGCAAATATTGTATTTATAAGAGCCGAAGTTGTCCTTCAGTTTTATCTGTATTTATTCCAATTGCAGACCAAATGTAGAGAAGTAACTTTGCATAGCTGGTATTTGTTATGTAGCCACAAATTCCGTGGATTTATTTTGAGGCATGTTGCAAATCAAACAATTCTGTCTGCCGGAACATAGGCTGACTGTCTCGTGTAATGTTTCTTGTAAATGCGTTCACTAGAGCGCACCTCCTACATCAAGTGCTGCTAACATTGACTTTATGTACTTATATTCCATCAAAAGGGAAATGAATTCGTTTAGGAATATATTTAAGCCTTTCATTGTGGCAATATTGCAGGCTTCTGTGTGATTGCCACGTTCCAAATCAGCGAGAGCCTGGTATTGTTGTTATTCCATGCCGTACTGCCATTTTGTCACTTCTGAGATCATATTCACAAGAATAAAGTTTTCTACCGCTTTCCTAGGAACAAGTATTGCTTTATATGTTTAAGAATTGAGATCAATTTCTGAGAAATAACAGAATTCTACCATAAATTGACCGTATAATCAGCATTTCCATTTTTGAATTATGGAATCACATTAATCTTCTTGGTGAACGATGTCGTTCTATGTAACTATACATCAAATTCATAATTATTCTTGTGAACTTTGTTTTCATTAGAAATCTAATTTCTGTATGCCCGTCCGATAAATACAATATTGTGGATAATTTTTCAACCATCTTAACGACAGTTTTTCGCAAATCACCATTTCGAATTCTCTGACAATTTCTATCCTTGCCGAAAAAATAAAATGTAAAAGTTTGTTTGTCTTCCGATTCATGGTAGAATAAGTTGCATACTTTGTGAGTCAATCACGTTGTCTTCAACCACAACAGCATCATAATTTTATGGTTTTTTTTTCGCGAGCCAAGAACCAGATACTTCTACTAGCTTATAGAAGTAAGACTCGAAAAAATACCATTTAACAAGCTTGTAAACTTGTAAAGCTTATTAAATTGAATTTGCAAGACAGGAATTATCATATGCACATGTCTAGGTAGAATCATGTCGAATCTTAAAAAGTATTATGCCTACAGCAATACACACTCTTTAATTTCTTATGATAACCTTGCACATCAAACCATCGCCGATATGGCATAGGTAAAAAGTAAAATTAGAGCTCTAATCCATACAACATTGTCATACTAACATCCTCTAATATGGGTGTTTTCGCCATCACCCTCGTCTGAAAAACAATACTCAGGGTCGACATCTGAGTGGTGATTCCACATCCATATCTAAGTCACTTTCATTCATAATCATAAATATATAACCAATTTAACTACAAAAGCTAAAATTATTCTAATACATACAGAAGTTAAATATATTAAAATTTATACATTTCCTATAAAACGAATATCCTGAAAATTGACGTCTCTAAGTTTATTATTCGCCTTCCCCTGCTTGACTTAATAATGTATTTCTTTGTTTCATCATTGTTGCAGTTTAACAACTCATAAACAAAATTCTTCCTAGAATGAAAACTTTATTGTTTTTAGAGGATTTTCCCTCATTTTGTCCGTAAGACTTCGAGGGCGAACTATTTTCTTTACTCTAAGATGCATAAAAGTTTTCTTTGATAGTAATGGGGCTTTCAAAATAACCTGGTAGGTCATATCGGAAGACGAATGAACCAAATGTGTGAAATGATGCTCAAATGAGCCTGGGTGTATACAGCTTAAAGTTGCCCGAGATTCCTCATCTCAGGATAAGGGAAAACCCGTATCCAGGCAACTCTAACCGACATTCGAACTGGGCACCCTTGGTGCGAGAAACATGCACTGTGACAACTTTTCTGTTACGATAAAGCAGTGCTGCAAGGTAGCACAGAACAAGAAACAAATATTTTTATTTCTGAACCATTCTTTTTTATCTCTTTTAGTAATATGTACCAAAGTTTAAGTGCCAGTATAGTTTTGTATTTTTAACATAAAAAGTGTAAGTAAAAATATAAGTAAATTAAAGAATTGATTGTAACTTCTAAGGTGTCAAATATTACAGGTTTAAAATTTCTACCTGTTCTTCTCTTTAACCCCCAAAAGTTTTTTTAGGGAAAATTCATATTCAATTACTTAAATGTTTTATTATAAATTCTACTAAAATTGCTTCTAATACTCGTGTATGAACTTTGTATTTGATTGAGCTATAAATTTCAGTCATGGTTTTAGAAACATTTCTCACACGCCTTAGGCATTATTAGGCTAGCTAGGTGGCGCTGCAATAACGTGTGCGACTCGCATTCGGGAGGTCGCTGTTTTGATCGCCCTTGGGGTTCCCCCTTGTCCCCTAGTTGAATGCTGGGGTGCATATTCTCCACGAATGTGTGCGCCTCTAGGCTCGTGGTGTGTGGCAAGTGGCGCGCATACATGTGGTTTGTGAATACCATTTTCGGCGTTGGGACGGCGTTGTGGTCGCTGTCCTCGTGGGGATAGTATCAGTTACCTGACCGTCAACCGGGGCCCATGATGCCTTGAATCTGTGGTCGCCTATAGTTCCCATACTGAATCTCATCCTCCTGTTAACACACAATAGATCTGTGTAGGA
Organism: Hymenopus coronatus; assembly: GCA_030762935.1. Lineage (NCBI taxonomy): Eukaryota > Metazoa > Arthropoda > Insecta > Mantodea > Hymenopodidae > Hymenopus > Hymenopus coronatus. The sequence continues at coordinate 7,093,374 of CM060884.1, forward strand.
TTCAATGCGTGAGGGTGTTTAACCTTTACCTCTCAGACAATAGGAAGAATGGGGGGGGGCAGGGCAAGACAAATTGTTAACAGAAACCATTAGCATGCAACTGCGTTTTTAGTGTTGTGGTTAACACTAAACCGAAAAATATTGAGAGCCCGACATCGATATCAAACTGTAGGAGAGAATTTTCATTCATTCGGATTATTTCTCTCTAGATTAAGTTTGAATGAGAATGCGAATGACTATGTGATTCACGGCTTAAAAATCATAAAATGACAAAATGCAACCATTAGAATCTAATGCTAACGGGTAAACATCACTGCTAATGAGAAGCCACTGAAGTGACGTAAAAGTTGCATGTTAAATATTCCCATGAATAGTAATAGAATATCGTGCTGTGTGCCAGTCAAGCGCGCTCAAATTGTACCTCAAACATGAATATTTATGCTCAGTTTATGATTATAATAATGATTTGGTTGTTGCTTATATTAGCGACACATAAACAAAGGCTGTTTTGTTATAGTGAAGCCATATCGGGTTGGGGTCACATAGGAGAAAGCTTAACTCTCACATTAGGTTTATTTTTCGTTCTGTAAAACCTTTAGCTCGGTTTCATCGTACACGTCAAAGCGACATGCAGAGCCTCATGCAACTGACGGAAACATGCCTATTGCACTCGATAGAAACGTAACAAAATACTAACAAGAACAGATTCACTTATCAGCGTCAATATATTTTAGACAGTATTTAACGTGAAGATATGTAACTCGAAAATTATCAAAGGCAAAACAACATTCTCTAGCAGATATATATGTAAACAATCAGAAATCACCACCACCATCAGCCCCACCACCAATAATAATAATAATAATAATAATAATAATAATAATAATAATAATAATAATAATAATAATAATAATAAAAGTAATAGTAATAATAACAATCATAATAATAGTAATAATAATAATGATAATAATAATAGTATGCATGTTGGTGCGACTGTGAGGGACAAAATGAAATGAATTTTAAAAAATATGAATGTATTCCATTCATATGACTTTTTCCACCTCTTCTGCAAACAAACCATTCTTGCAAAAGATTATTCTTTTATCTATATAATGCTAATCAAGATAAACATTATCATAAATAGTCTTTCTACTTAGTTCCTTAGTACATAGAGATCGTCCTCCGTGGTGTAATGGTTACCATGCTAGCTTCATATACCCAAGGTCGCGGGTTCAAACTCGGCGGAGGACGATGGCTTATTTCGGGCGTAAAAATCCTTGGCATGGCTTCCTTCGGAAGGGAAGTAAAGCCGTTGGTCCCGTGTCGTAGATTTACGGCACGTAAAAGAACCTCCAGCCTGATAAGAGAGGCCTCTGAGCAAAATTAAGCGGTATTTCACACCCAGTATAGAATGGGACGCTGAGAACCACAGAGCGTCCATAAATAACACGCCATTTCCATTTCTTAGTACATAGAAGGAACATAAAGGAATACAGCGACAGTCAAATCTTTTAAAAGCTGTCGCTGTGCGTTTGTCATTGCAATGCGGTTCTCTTTCCAAGGCCAAGGAGTATCAAACGAAATATTTGTTTGAGAAAATTTTAAGTACTTTAAAATTGAATGTAATTACAAGGAAATGGTTAACGTACAAAATAAAGAATAAAAAAATGTGATATGTTCCATTCACATAACTTTCTCTACCTGTTCCATATGCACGTTGTTCTTGTAAAAGATTATTCTTTTATCCACATGATGATAATCCGGATAAACATTTGCAGAATTGGTCTTATTACTTGCTTCCTTATAAGTAAAGGGAAATTCGGGCATACATTAGGTTAAAGCGATAGTCAAATCTTTTAGAAGTTAGTCGCTATGTAAAACAATTGAGGTTCCGTTCACTTTTGCATAGGCCCGTTTGAGAAAACTATTTTAAAACTGAAATAAATAACAAGGAATATCTCTGAAACGGTCAACTCTACAAGCAAACCTCATTTGACATAAAGTATTTGCTTTAACAAAATCTACCTTTTTGTGTAGTAAGTCTTTGTCTATGTCTTTGGGCTCAACATTATACTAATTTCTGCAAAACGCATTCAGACGTCTTTAGAGGCTATTCTCAGAAATTTCAAAATATACATTTTACTTGTGTTGTAAATATTTTAATATGCGGTATTTTAATCAACATTGTTGGAGCCATTTATGAGAAAAACAAAATTTTCAAAAAGTTTCTATGTAAATGGTAGTTTGTGGTGGGGTATTTTCTTGAACATCTTTTGTCGCATCCTTGGAAGATATTTAACAGAAATATCAAGTTTGGTATTTAAGCTATTTTCGTTTTTGAGCAATGCGCGCGCGGATCTTTTTGTAAAAATGTTTTTCCGGACTCAGGGGAACTCAAAATACATTCTATTTCCGGGGAAATCTCAACATCGAATTTTTGGATAGAATACAATACCTTCTCTAGCTACTATTTGCATTGTATGTATATATGTGATAGAGAAAGTAAAATGAATATGATAAAGTGTGTGTTTTAGCGAGATTGAGTAGGAAGTTTTTGGCAAGGTCTCTGTTTACCACGTGCTCAAAAGTCATCCAAAATGAAGAGCTCCTCAGAAGCTATTCCCTGAATATTCAAGATATAAGTTTTGTTTCTAATAACATTATTTTAAGCACATGGCATTTTAATCAAAATCGTTTGAGCCATTTGTTGAAAAAATCAAGTTTCGAAAAACGTTCGAAAGTAGTTGGGGAAGGGGGCATTTTCCTGAACATCTTCGTGTCGCGTTCTTGGAAGATATTGAACTTATATTTGGTATTTAACCGACTGACACGAAAATTCCTGTTGGCTGATAGTTCATCTCGCCCCCCCCCAAGACACAGGATGTTTTTTATTCAATAATCCTCAAAACATGTATTTCCAGTGGAATCTTGTTATTGACTTTTTGGAATCTCAGTACTGATTTCTTGGAAAAGCGTTGCATATCAAGCCACCTTGTGCCTCTCTACACCTTCCTCCTCATTTCCTTTCATTCATCTTTCTCTACCAGTTAACCTCTTTTCACCGCATCTTACCTTTATTCTTAGAGCCACTTTGATATTACGTCGAGAGATGTGAAGACCGTCGTTGAACTGCCTTATAGCCTTTCGTCACGTTGCGATCCTAGGTTTCCAATTGGGTTTTAATATTCACTGCGGGATCCAATCCATCCAGAAGATCATAAAAATAAATTTATATCGCTTTAAATGATTATTCTGTGCGAAAGCATTACTTTTAACGATACTTAATACAACTAAGCGAAGTTGCGCATACAGTTTAAATAGGAAAGAATATCGAAAGAATGATTTAATACCGATCATCCAAGTGGGTCTGAGTTTTTATTCGTCAGAAATACGTTTATTTGATGACATTTCGCGTAACAAAAGATGTCACTCTAGTTCTTATTTTCTTTTCTTTTTAATTATAACAGTCAAATGATGAGCACATCATCGTGCTGTACAAATTGCAGATATATACAAAATTAAAGAAAATATCACTCTAAAGAATACAAAGTAAAGGGGATGCTCACATGAGAATCCCCTAATGAAGAACATGAATGTATAATGGGAAGAGAAATAAGGAACAGGTGTATATACATCACTGTCCTTAAGGGAGGATAATGTCCTGCGGCAAGTGCGGCTTCAGTCAAGGCTCTGCACCGGAACAGCGTCCTTAGTCAAAGTATGTAGCACCAGATACTTGAGGAAGGTGAGTGAAGAACTAGCGGGTCGCAGCCAAGATGTGCTCCCGGATGTCAGCTATTCCCAATTCACGGTGTAGCTGTGTACTCCGGATGTACCATGGTGCGTTCTCAGATATACGCAGCACTTTGTTCTGGAATATCTGAAGCCGTTATATCTTAGTAGAAGAAGCACAACCCCATACCGGACAGGCATACGGGAGGAGTGGTCTCAGAATGCTCTTGTATAGCAGCAGAATGCAGTCAACTCGTAGAGAGGATTTGCGGTTTATAACTGGATAAAGCTGATGGAGACGAGAATATGCCTGAATGAGCTTCGTGTTTGTGTGAGTATTTCAGGTAGCCGCTTGATCACATCCTATCAAACGCTTGCGTGAAGTCTAAAACGCCGCCACAGTATGTTCTTTGGATTGAAATCTAAGAATGATGTGCTCAGACACTCGTAACAGCTAGTGGGTGTTACAATGGTGGCGTCGGAAACTAAACTGCTGATGAGGTATTACTGAGGTAACAACAGTATAACGAAGGAGGCGTTTTTGAAGGAGCTTCTCCAGCAGTTTAGCCAAAGTCGGTAAGAGGCATATAGGCCGATAACTTTGTGGGGAGCTGGGAGGCTTGGAAGGTTTACAGATGGCAATAACATCAGCATGTTTCCAGGCTTGCGGAAGATAACCGATGCGAAGAATGGTGTTGTATAAAGATGCTAGGAAGGTCCATGTCCTCTTCGAGAAATACTTCAAAACAATTGGCGGTATAAGATCATTCCTAGGGGCTTTGTTGATGGGTAAATATTGGATAATTGAGCACAGCTCTCTAGGTGAAACACACTTAACGGGCAATGGGGCCATATGCCACATAGCAGCTAAGTTCTGTTGTACAGATGTCGTGAAGTCAGGGTCACTTTAAGAATTTGGTGTAAAGGTAGATTCAAAATACGTTGCCAAGGTTTCGCACCAAGAGCTATTACTGACCATGTTGATGGTAATAAGTGGTAGCATATAGGAAGATTTATGAACCATTCGTTTCGTCAGTTTCCGTAGTGAACCGTCACAAGGACTTAAGGTGGATACTAAGTGCTGATAGTTTGCTAACGGTGTTCATCTAAAGTGTGCTTTAGCTGGAGAATGTAGTGATTGAGCTTATTCGTGCAAAACACTAAAAAGGTGAGTTGAATTGCGGTGTACCCAGTGTTTGACTGTGTGAAGGCTTGTTAAATCGTAGCATTTTTACAGAGGTTTGAACCACATGCCGGAGATGTGTGACAGTGGAATAAAAGTTGTGGGGGCCAGCAGTGTTTCGTGGGAGGTTCAGAGGCGTATCCATATGCCTCTGAAAGGTATCCCAATTAACAGGTCTAGCAATGAGCCTCTCGGGATTGGCGCCAAAACAGGGTCATAGCAGAATTTGATAACCACCGGCAATGATCAGAAAGAATCAAGCACTGGAAGAGACTGCATGAAAACCGGGCGAGTAAAATGTTTAAGAATACCTACTTCCAGAATATCATGCTGCACTGCAGATTTGTAAGAATAAAATGTTAGCTCGTTGGGAGCAAGTAATTGTAGGGCAGAATGGAGTGTTTCCGGAAGTAGACAGTGTCCATTGGGATTTGTGTGACCACAGCTCCAAGTCTCGCTTTTACAGTTGAGGTCACTCAAAAGGAGGCTAGGTTGATTTTCTTCAAATAAACGATGAATAGATAAAGGAATTAACAGTCGTGGTTGCTTGTAGGTGGCGAGAATTTTTACGGGAGAAGCGTTGTGATGATACAGTTGCACTCTCATAACGTCAAGATCAGGTAGACGGGAGGTAGAGCGAGTGATATTCAGGCTACGTTACGATTCCTACAGAAGAAACATTTTCAATTCTATCCTCTCGATGAACGACATAACTGGTGATCTTGAAGGTTTCAATGGGGAGCAAGTGAGTTTCTCTTATGCACGCAATATCAATTTGGTGTTGATGTAAGAAAGCCACGAAGGATGATTTCTTCTCCCTCAGTCCATTGGCATTTCAATTCAGCAACGTAAGTTAGGAGAAGAGGCGATTATACACCGGCATCTCGAAATAGCAATTCAATAAAGGAGGTGAGTAAGAAACCAGTTGTGGAAGATATGGGTCAAAAGGGAATGTATAGTGCTAGAAAGCTGCGGAATAGGATCTGAGGTCTATTGGGAAGGAGTCGAAGAATGAACAGGTTCAGAGGGGCGAGTACCACCAGTAACTTCTGCATAAAATGGCCGTGCAGAGGAGTTCATTGGAGTGGGCGAGCCTTGTTGGGAAGGATGTAGATCCGGGAAAGTTGAGGAGGAAACCGGGGGAGGTGAAGATCAAATCCTGGAGGTAAAATTCACATCTGATGGATGTCGACTAGCTCCTATTCAGGAGCTGTCCCATTCGACTGTTGCAAGTGAGACCTGGGAGACGGATAAATAGTAGAGGCCATCTTTTGAAAGTGCTTGCATCCTTTGAAGTTAGCAGGGTGATCTCTACCACAGTTGACACATTTGGGAGCAACGGTGCGAGGAACAGTACATTTCTTATAATGGTGTTTACCATCGCAACGGTTGAAGTCTACAATAGTGTGTACATAATTCTGACGTAAATTGCGGAATATCTTACGTCACTCCAATTGCACAATAGAATGAGAGAGTCGAGTAAGAGCAATATTTTCATACCGGCATCAGATTTTGTGAGTTCTACAGTACAGAGTGGCATCGGAGAACAGTCTTTATTGTAGAGCCTATTCACTTGAAGCACAGGATAGTTCAGTTCCAGGAGTTCGTGAAATATCTCCTTATTACTGAGAGAATGCGGAACATTCCGAAAAATGGCCTTTATCTTGGGGTTATCAGATGAGCGAAAAATATAATATTATTGATCGTAAGTGTCTAGGTGCTTGGTAAGTGTACGATAATCCCTGACTCTGGCAGTATTGATTTTCACTACGGTACCGCTAAGCTGAGTACTAAAATATTCTGTTAAAATTTATTCCAAGTCCTTTACCAGTTTTTGTGGCTATTAGTACTGTGCAGAGAAATGCGTTCCCCATTTGACGACGTAGTTGGAGCTGAGGCAGGGTCAGAGAGATTTTCAGTTTTACTGCTCTAGCACCGCAGGCGATGACACTGATGGTACATGAAGATGGAGCCCCGGTCGAATGAGAAGGCGGGGGAAACCGAGAATCCGCCCCTGCGCTGCTTTGTCCACCACAAATCTCACATGTGATCCTTTTTTTTTGGTAGTGTTTAACGCCCGCTTTAACTATTTATGGCACCACAGGCGGTCCATGCGGTCGCTTGGGATCGAACCCGGGCCGTCTAGGTAGAGGCGAATGGTCTGACCACTCGACCACGGCGCGGCCCCAGATTTTCAGTCTCCATATCTTCAAGAGAATGAAATAGATTATGTACAGGAATATTGATAACATACCTCTTCTCTACAGAATTATTACTAAGTCGTTTTGTAAATGTCAGCTCTGGGCCTTAATGCGAGCGTTTACAGAATGTGAAGTGAAGATGGTGCCTTGCTGTAGCAGGGTTGCTGTTGGTATGAGTTAAGAGGAAGATGGTGTGTGGAATGTAATGTGACTAGCTGCTGTTCAGTATAACAAGGTTATGCGAATCCCACACTAATTGACCAGTATCATTCGTGTCCATCTTGTGAAAAGAAAGAGGCGACACATACAAATGAAACACTATACAGGAAGAAAAAATAAAAGAAAATATATATAAGGTACTTGAGCACAAGAAACACGCAGTCAACACAGTTAAGTTAGAACCTCGGACGGTGCTTGCAGGAAGCGAGACATAATACGTCCGACTCGCCCGGCGGTCAAAGGCGGATTCTGCTCTGTTTCTGAAGCATCATATCCTTCAAGAACACTGATTTTTAGAATTATGAGCATCTTGTTAGTATTATGAGCAATAGATATTGGTCATTGCTACAGAAAAACCATAACCAACCTAAGAAGGGTGGAATGAGCTGAAATAAATCTACAAATGGTGGTACAGATGAATACCTAGTGATATTGCAAAAACTGACCCGATACTACGTTGGAAACTTTATGTTAATGGCAATATGTTGGATTTCAGGTAAATCAAACTTAAATAAGTTGACGATTGCCTTTTGTCTTCCCGTGAATGCTTTTGGCGCAATCGCCGTGGTACATTCGCATTGTAGTATTATTGTTTTTAGGGATCTAATATGATCAAATGAGGCTTTTATTCCTCTCCTAAAGACACTGCAATGTGGCATCTGGTATTATATAGTACTATTAAAATAATGTTAATGAAACTGATTCATTGCATGCTAACTTACTTCTACCAATAATAATAATAATAATAATAATAATAATAATAATTAATAATAATGTTATTGTTGTTAACGTCATTTGCAGTAGTGGTGATGGTGGCAGAAAAACTATATTAGAAAATTATGTTAGAGAAGAGGGGGAGTGTGTGCACGCGCGCTCGTGGTTTGTGTGTGGAATACTACTCAAAAGCACTCAACCGATTTTGATATTTCTTTCACAGTTGAAAATTCACTTTCTTTCTGATGATCATAAGACAAAAACACTGATTTCAATTCCGATATTTTAAAATGATAACATAGATTTATAAGGCCTGGGAATTATGAGCAGAATTCAAATATATTGTAGGTATAGTGCGAGATGCTAAGTTTAAATTTTCAAGTTGTTACTCCACATAGAGAACTGTGGGGGGGGGGGGAACATTGGCCAAGATGTGAGTTAAGCCTTTGAAGATTTCTGTGTAACTTATTTCTCCATGTTCTGAGCAAACATACCACAATGAGGATTTTTAATGGCAAGTTATACGATATTTATCTGTATTATTAAAATGTATGTGTGTAGCGAGCAATATGGATAATCTTTATTCTAATTCTACACTTGTAGTCACATTTCTGGATGTCAAACCTTTAAAATAAGCTCTTGTAATAGTTTTGCTATTATGTTGAAATAACAGAATAATATGTTGAATATTATGTAAATATACAGTTTAAAATGAATAGTATACTCGTAGCTTACGTAACAAGAAAAGCATGTTTCAGTTGCTGGATTGGGGCGGGCAAGTATTGAATCCTCGCATTCGTTGTTGCTCTACTTACAATATCCAGGTATCAGCTACAGCTTCTAGTTGTGTTTCAAATAAATTCATCATGGAATAAAACTAGAGTTTATTTAATTATATGAGATATATCGCAGAAATCATTCTTCTTCCTCTTCGTAGTTTATTATTCTGACAACAAGGGAGAAAAATAGAATAGCTGCACAACAAAAAACACATAATAACTTTTTCTCGTTTTGATTTGGTGGTAAGGAAGTAAATGCATAAATAATATAATCATTTCCTAAATCATCTAAAATTTGACCAGAGTAATTACCTAAATTTTCTTTTGAGACCTTGATTGACCTGATTCTCCTTGGTATTCCTTCCTTCGTGGAATGACTTGGTGATTCAGTCATTATATCTTAGAGCTGTATCTATTCTAACCACTCAGAAGAGACTTCTAAGGGATAAATCCTTTGGAATGGCTTATGTAAAGTAGAGGATGCTGGGTACGAGCTTACTAGATGAGTGAGATCGTTCTCGTGCGATAAAATCTGGACAACCTTTCCTAAAGACCAATGTATACGTTCCATATTATTACTCCTTATGAGCACTTGTCTTGCATTTTATTGTGAAATGTCTCTGATATTTGGATTGAATAGTCGAAATACCTAGCTCTATAACTATTCCGTAAATCGGCGCTTATATTTTGGTGATCCCTACCTTTTGTTGAGAGAAGTTTTCTCCCAATGAAGTCACCCTGGAAGTTTAGTTTTAAACAATACAAAAACAATGCTAGTGATAAGGGAAGTAGTTCACCATAAGTCTGGAAGTTGTGCGTTAGTGGCCTCGTGTTCAACAGCGACTTAGCGTCACGAGAAGCGTGGCCATTCTTCATAAGAAAGCAGAGCTTAACCTAAAGCATTTCGTAAATTTGCTTCATGGTTCCAATCAACCTCTTCCAAAATTTACTCCACCTTGGTTCTGTAGGGGGAATGAAACTCCACTTAGGTTTCCTGCGGCTCATTGCTACTATTGTCAGAGTAAATTAGCGGTTTTCCACGGCGGGCAATAAATCTTCAAAGTCCCTACACAAAATCTTGTGGAACAGTAAGGTTAATATTTCAGTATGTGCTGCTCTACAAATAGCACAGTTGAATACAAAAATGCACACATTGGCACTACTTTTAGAGGTAGTCCAACCGCTTCAAATGCAGCTGAATCTTTGATTGGGTCCCGGTGATGCTGTAGGAACATCCAAACTATGCCCTACCTTCCATATGTTGAAGGAGCATTTGGAATAGTTTTAAAGCTTTTAACGTCGAATTCTGTTCCCTCATTAAGTAGAGTTTCGATACCTAAATGCAATTTCCTTGTGTATTAATTCATAATCTGTAGAGGCAGCATTTGAGGCGAGGAAAAATTGTGCAAAAATATTAGTTATATTGGCAACTATCTAGTTTCACCTTTAGCCTAAAAATTCATTCCTCATCCTCAATATACCTTTAAGTTAATGAAATCATTGTCGTCCTCTGAAATGAGATTTCTCTATGTAGGATCTGCATTACTGATTTTCCAGCCAAGGTAATTTCCTTACATGACAATTCTTCGTCTCTTCTCACTGACTTTGGGTCTAGATATTATATGTAGTTGAACTGTTCTTTTACTCAATCATTCGAACAGCTTTGTCTTAGTTAAAACATACTTGTAATACCAATTAAGATCTATTTCCTTGGGAAATCTGAACACATCACATATAAGGGAATCCTTCACTAGACAAATCATTTATTTTTCAATCGAATTAATTTATGAAAAATCGACTGCTATTTACTACCAACCTTCCGAGGGTTACTAAAGAGAGCCTCTTTGGCAAACTTTGCCACGCCCATATTTCAAGGTCAGTCATTTATCTGCATAACCATCTCGAAACGATCTTTACAGAATTGTGATTACCAGGCACTGCTTCCAATATACGTCTGCTGGTCCCCATGACCGCTCTCGGTACAGAGCCTTCTCCATGGCGCAGGGGATCACTGGTTCGAGTCCCGCCTTGGGCATGGTTGCTTGTATTTCTGTAAATGTGTGTAAGTAGGTCTGTAAAACCACAGAAAAAACGTAATAAAACGGAAAAAGGAAGAAAAAATGTCAGACAGCAGATTATTATTATTCAAGTGTCCACTCGCTTTGTATTTGGATAAAAAAAATATGTATATATAATCAGAAGTAGTATATATATATATATAGCATATAAATATAAATATAAATAATATACCAGCATCTTTCAAAGAAGACTGTGTACCTAGTGCAGACCTACAAAATCTGGCTGCCATCACTGCAGCACTCAGCTTCAGACGAGGAATTGTGACTTTTTGACATGAGAATTAGGGAGCCAAGTGATATATCTTCAATTCGATGTTTTTGTCTGGTGGCATGGACAAATACACAGTACAGTGTAGTCCATGGTGACGCTGAAGATACAAATGTTTACATTGCGGTAGCCTTGGTCATATCTGAACCACCAACTTTCAACTGCTTAAGAAAATGGTCTTGGTACCGTTACAAAAATTCCACCTTAAGCTCTTCCGCCCAAGATATGTGGCTTTTCCAAAGATCTCGTAACCGTAATCTAGGAATTGAAAACACAGAAGGTTAAATATATTTTTGCAACGTTCGTCACCCCACATAGCACCAAATTCTTCAGTCTAAATTACTAAATTCAACATCTAAGTGTCTAAAGATGTATCGCAGAACAAATCTTACGCCAACATTTTTGCAGTTGGAGTAACTATATTGAATTGACTACCATAGTATTAAGTTAAATTTACTATGCTTCAATATATCAAATGACTTCATTAATACATTGTTTTTAACTCCGAATTCAGATTCAACAGTAATTATAGACTTCAATTTAGTTTTCATTTATATGGCAATGAACAATAGCACCTGGAAATAACCACATTTCAATCCACACACAATTCAAAGGTGCCGGAAAATTCTGGCATTCTTTCCTGTGACTTTCCTATGTCTTTTATGCATTCTTTCTAATAATTATTTATAGAAACACATTTTCTATATCTGCTGTCATTCCAAAATGTGAGTAATATGGAGGGGATAAATTCAATGGTTAGGTCCACATTCCAAACTCTGAATGAGAGAAAGTGAAAATCTTCCGGCCGACCGATCGATGTGAAGTGCTCAAAAATCCAGTGTCTGAAATGGAACCTCTTCTATTATACAGATTGCTTCCACCATCTAAGGACATGAGTCAAATTTTGAGTATATAATTTTCATGTGGACTGTAGTTTCTAGGCACACCCTTGCCTTGGGTTGGGTTATTGGTTGACTATTGCCAGGCACACCCTTGCCTTGGGTTGGGTTATTGGTTGCCTATTGCCAGGCACACCCTTGCCTTGGGTTGGGTTACTGGTCGACTATTGCCAGGCACACCCTTGCCTTGGGTTGGGTTATTGATTGACTATTGCCAGGCACACCCTTGCCTTGGGTTGGGTTATTGGTTAACTATTGCCAGGCACACCCTTGCCTTGGGTTGGGTTATTGGTGACTATTGCCAGGCACACCCTTGTCTTGGGTTGGGTTATTGGTGACTATTGCCAGGCACACCCTTGCCTTGGGTTGGGTTATTGGTTGACTATTGCCAGGCACACCCTTGTCTTGGGTTGGGTTATTAGTTGACTATTGTTTATCAGAGATAATGAATTAAAAACTTCCTGATGCTTGGGAGAGCGGAGCGGTTCGCTTTCCATACCAGGAGCACTTCATAGCGTCCATCATCATCTTTTTTGACAATGTATGCTTGAATATTAGTTTGATCGCAACATATCTTTCTACTTTGGGCCTTTAAATGGTTTAATCTGAGATACCATGGTCTCTAGTCCCCAGAAGTCACTAACATCATAATAAATATCAAAGTAACTTCTACTTCTACTTTTCCAAATACTGGATTAGTTTTCTCTAGTTTCGTCACCCAGCCTAATTTAGTTTCAGTAGTGACTAATCCACAGTTGGAGCTTTTGTGTCACAATTAGCAAGTCCCTCATCTATGCGTACAGCATTGGGGAAATCTTTCATTTTCCGAGTTCCTCTATAAAACGACAGTTTTTCAATCTAAAGAATACCATCATGAACGATTGCTTATCACTTCAAAGCTAGGATGCAATTTCCATCTAAATTATGAAATTCTTTGTTTTTACAGCACCAACCTGACCAGGTTTAATTATTTCTCCCCTTCATGACAGACCCAGTTTATTTAAAATTCCTTTTCAGATTACGTCTCTGAAACCCTGAGGTTTTGCCTGAGTTATTTTGGTTACGTTGGTAGTGATATTTTAGAATTTTGAGGACTTATATAAACATTTAGCGACATTAAATGCAATCGTAATAGTTTTGTGTACTTTTGCGACAATCGTGTACCATTTTTACAGTACTTTTGTTTTGTAATACATTTTGGTGTTTTATAGCTACAAACCACCCAGCGGCTGGGACGTAATGGGCGAGGCTCGCCGCCAGAAGTACGCCTAAAGGACCGGCAGGTAACCTGTACGGAACACTAACTACTGTACTGACTTACATTAGGCTTACCTGAAGTCACAATAGCTATTGAAATTGATGAACCTTCAACGCGGATACATTCGCTATGTCTCCGAAAATATTTCTGGTTCACTCGAAGAGTTCATCTTGACTGACTGCCTATATTTCTCTCGTGATGTTGTCCTTCAATTCTTGTAACGTGTGTGGGTTGGATGCGTACATTTTATTCTTTATCGTTCCCCATCAATAAAAATCACATGGAGATATGTCAGGGGAACGAGATGGCCACAATCCTCAAATAATTATTCTGCCACCATACACACTTCGGGGGCCACGCCGTGGCCGAGTGGTTAGACCAATCGCCTCTCACCTAGATGGCCCGGCTGCGATCCCAAGCGACCGTATGTGAGATTTGTAGTGGACAAAGCGGCGCTGGGGCAGGTTTTCTCCGGGTTCCCCCGCCATCGCATTCCACCGGTACTCCATCTTCATTCATGTATCAGCAGTGTGACTGTAGCTGAAACCACCCACACAATCTTTCGTCTCTTGTTAGTTGCGGGAAAAAATTTAAAATGGAATATACATAAACGTGTGAATAAACTGTTGTATCGAAATATATTGGACCAATAATTCTACGCGCACTTGCTGCACAACAAACCCCAACTTTTGCAGCGTGGTGAGGAATTTCATGAGTAATATGGGGGCTTTCCGTAGCCCAGTATCTACTGTTTTGAGTAGAAACGTGACCTTGAAGATAAACCACGCTTCATCAAGTGAAGAACGTTAAAAGTGGGTCCACGTCACCATTATAAACGGACTGCAGAAAACAGTTGCAATAATTAACCCTAGTTACAGGATCTTGTGGTTGTAAAGCATGAACTACAGTTACCTTGTACGGCTTAAGTTTCAGAAGTTTGGTTGCCCTAAACGCTGACGTCTTGGAAATGGCAACCTCTTGTCCTACACGTCTCTATGATTCTTGCGGTGGGTGCTCTAACCGGGCCCCTACTTCATCGAGCGTCTCTTCTGGCAGCACACTGCGTTTTTTTTTTTAGCGTATTTCGTGTTCATAAACGATCCTGACTTTATTGACAAGTTCATGAATAGTTGTCCTGCTAGGAACTCGAACCCCTACGTAAGGAAGTTGAAATTCCCTACCACCTTCTTGCAGAGAGTATTTCACATACGTGTCATACAGAAAAATACGTTGTTTTAAAGCGTACTGAGCCATTAGTACTGGACAAATTATCACCAAGAGACAACACATGTCACTGCGAACACGCACACGAACCTCTTTCCCTCACTACAGATCCAACTCGACTGACACGGCGGTAGCAAAGTGCTATTCTCTGACGGCAGGCGCTCCATTCGTCACCCAGCCCAAGGCCGCCGCGAAACGGTTCGGTCGCTCAGGGAACACAAGTATATGTTTTTATTTTACAGTCATTTTCTATATTTTTACAGTATTTTATTCTGCTTTACTTTAATTTTGACTGCTTTTAAGGATCTTATCTATTCAGATATTTTAATGATATTAGATTAGGCTGTTTGAGGTGTTGTCTCGTTGAGGTAAACTTTGGATGGAGGCACAGTCTAGGGTATTTTTATAGGTGGTTGGCTATTATGTATGTTTTATTGGCTGCCGTGATATTTACTGTGCTGAAAACGATCCTAAAGCATGGCAAAATTACAGAAAAACATAGTAAAATGTCTTAAAAACGATCGAAATAATTGTAAATGTAAATGTCATAAAGAATACAAAAACTTATTGTAAACATACGCAAATCAGTATGAAAACACCTCAAACTACTGAAAACTTACTGTGAAACAGTACAAATAGTTGAAAATGTGCACCAATGTTTTCAATACGTCTTCAATGCCTGTACTTAAAATTGCTAAAGTATCTACCTCTGGCGGCGTTTTCAAAATAACTCTAGCAAATCTCAAAATACTGTTTCAGGGCTTCAAAATGCCTTAAATTTTGTATTAATATGTTTATATACATATTTAAACGTTTGCCACTAAAGACAAAAGCGCTACGAGAGCAAGTCACTTCACGCAGAGAGAGCAAAGCAGTCACTTCAGCCAATATTGATATGATGCGATGTTTTGGACAGCGTTTCTGGCTGAACTTATAATATCCCGGGACTGCATAACATCTCCACAACCCGCAGGTTGAGAAGACATATGAAGAGTGCGACAAAGTATTGAACTACCATCCCCCGGGAGAAGGGAAGAGAGGAGGGAAAACCACAGCCAGCACATAGGCTAAGCGCAGAGACGCACGGGAGTCCCTAACAGTGTCACTAGATAGAGCTCCATAGGCGCCAGGAGGCCGTCGGAAGAATGCGACTGTGCCAACTGCAAAGGCTCGAGCCACACCTGCCGCCGACCTGAAAGTTGAAGAAGGGAAATGAAGGAAAAGGATTAATGATAGATATACAGCACCCCAGCATTCGCCTAAGCGGCCCAAGAAAACCCCGGCCAGAGTGCGCGGTCCTCGGGGAGCGAACAGGAACTCCCGAATTCTGGTTACAGACGAAACCGCCTGAGCCACCTTGCTCGGCCACCCATATATTTCTTTATTTATTTTCTTAAGAAGGCAATGAGAAAAGAAAAGGATAACTACACAACCACCTGTTTCACCCCTAACATTGAACATTGATAACGGTTGCTGTTTCCTAATGTGAAAACATGCGGAAGCTTTACGATGTTAAATAATCAATGGAATCAAAGATAAACTAAATTCCATTAAATTTTCCTCTAGCGTGGTTATATAACATTTGACATCTACTATGGACATATAAAAGCCATTCAACCATGTTAAGATCGTAGACTTTTATGTGATCAAATAAATGAAAGCTCTGTTTCAGCTTTGCCTTTCGCGGACGAAATGTACTTTATGTTGTTCTTTACCAATAGCATTCTGTCGGGAACACATATTTTTCAATTATTTATCCATTTGGATAATTTTTTCATTGCTGAAAGGTACATGATGTACGATTTCCAGAATTTGAAATAGTGCCAGAGGAGGTTAAGATTATTAGAAATACAATAATTGCGAATAAAATGTTTCCTAATGGTGGTCGAGATGCAACAGATTCAATTCCTCGCGTTTTTTCAGTTTATCAGGGGTTTGGCTTGTTATTACGATTTTTAGGGTATTCCTTATTTTCAATTCTAAGGGATAAAGCAAAGAAAAGTGTCTTCCGAATTATTGTCAATAACTCCATAAGTTATCTTCTCGGGGGAGGGGGTAAATGAAGTTAATGAAATCACTCTTCGACCGTAAAAAATTAACTTGTGAAACTCCAGATAGGTCAGATTACCATGAAGTATTTTAGACAGGACTGTAGATGTAGTATTGTGGAAAGAAGGAAGAATGAATGAAAGGAAAAAAACAAAACAAAAAAACTTAAAAGTTTTTTCCATTTAATATTTTTTTGGAGAGGCAAATTATTTGAAAACTGTTGAACTGGTACCCATGTTGGAGTTATACTTTATGCTGTTATCTCTAGTCTGTGTGAGATACTTAAATCAAAATGCTGAACGATATTATGAACTTAAGGACATCGTGTCCTTGCATGGGGAGTTCGTTTTAAGTATGAAATTGACTGTTTTATGTCATTTGGTGTTTCCATCGTTATCAGCCATACACCAATACACGCGCCGAGTCCTTAGTCAGGTAAAACTTTTTGTGTCGAATGTAGTTCCGATAGTAAGCGCTAGGAAATGTAAAGATTACATTGTAATAAGGTACAGCGGTTTAATTGTACATGTGTCATACATTTTAATAAGGTGGAGTGGTTTAATTGTAAATGTGTCATATATTTTCAAGTTCCAACACATTTTATTTCTTCACTCACTTTTAAATTTAACGTTTATGTGTAGGTGAAAATACGAGGATCGCCCAGAAAGTAACGAACGATTTGGCACAACTAAATAATAACGAAAGATATCAACAGAAAACTTTGTTTACAAAGTTACAGTATCTTATTCTATTTATGAACGTAATCTCCACTCTGTCAAAACGTTTACTTCACATGGTACCAGTTTTTTAATACCGATGTTATACTCTTCCACTGCCAAAGAACTTATTCGTTTTCTGTTTGTCTGATTTTTTTTTAATACACAAAATGTGCACCTATCGAATTTGATGTGCAAATAACGCAAGTGTATGGTCACAATGCAATGACTGAGGCTTCAGTGAGGAAATAACCCATCATTTACGAGTAATCAAGGAAGAATCAGTGTGCACGGCAAACACCAGAATGGAAGTTCATCAATCCCTGAAAACAATTTAACATTGATAAACAAATTGAGAAAAACCGATGTTTCACTTTGGACACCGAACATGACACAAGCGGTGAAGATCTCAAAGTGGCAGTGGTGTGTTGGTAGCGTGGAAGAGTATAACATCTGCATTGAAAACCGGTACCGAGTGACATAAATACTTTGATAGCAATAAATTAAGAAGTTGAGTAAGGTAGGTTCTGCAACTCTGTATATAAAGTTATATATAAACTTCCACAAGTAATTCTTTAGAGCATTACTTCAGTAGTGAAGTTTAAGATTTACATTTTCATGTTTTATATTGTAGCATTTACGTTTCAGACATAAGAAACAAATGAACAACCTTTCTCTTATGTCAAAACATTTCCAGATAGCTGTAGGAACTTGGTATAATCCAAAAGGTATATTCATCGAAAATGGAAACATATGGACAATATAAAACTTCCCGAGGTCACATTCGTTTATTATTTTTACTCTGATATTTACACTTTCCAGTCACGATTTCTCTCTTGTAGTGCGTGGGGAGAGCATAACAAATGACGAATGCACCATCGCGTTCAACAATGTGCTATTCTTTTCTTTCTCATGTTTAATAATAGAGTTATTTGCGTCAGTTATTTTGTCTGCCCTTGCCGGCTTTGTTGAGGAATTAGTTCAACTCAAGTGGAGTAGTTCGCAATTAGCTATGGAGGCGCGTTCTTCTCTCAGCGAAGCAGTCTTATTGTGTGTGCAGCGCGACGCTTCCACTGCTGACAACACTTCCTACAAAATGGTAAGTCTGTGATTTGATTAATGTTGCATACTCAGTCATGGATTTGTCGATTCCAATCTCGCAACAACGGTTTAACGGAACCATTTAACCTCATTTCAACTGACTTTAGATTGTAGTACCTTAGTGACGAGCTTTTCCAACCGTCCTCAAGACATTTGAAGATCATCAAGGTGACTGACCCAAACCGGACCGTATCACCAGTTGCCCTTAGTTCCCGTTAACCTTTTAAGGCACAATTTAGCTTCCTTCAAATAACTGACGGTCCGTCAATTCAGTTTAAAGATTATGTATGCACTCTAGCTCTTGAGAAACAGCTTTGTATTTCATTTTCATTCCAGTATGTGGATGAATATTTTCGGCATTTAAATGTTGTTCGTCGAATTTATAGAAACTATTGGTCCAGGACATGTAATTCGGCACTTCTACGAAATGAATGGCGTAAGATTTGTAACTCATTAAGTTTATCAAAGTGGGTAGTGTTGAAAATATTGCAAGCAATTGAACCGATTGGATACTCTACGAAACAAAATCGCATCTAGGCCTGATTATTTAGATACAGTGATTTTTATTGACAGCAAAATATGGAAGTATCAATAATGTATTCATTTGGCCTTGTTTATTTCATTGGTTTTAGTATTGTTCGAAAACGAGGGAAACTTTGCTGTCCCACTTTTGCTGTCACAGATATTTCACCACGGGAACATTCCGTGGGTATTGTTAATGGTGACTACAATGAAGAATAGTAATCCAGGATCGAGAGTAAATTCTCGTAGCAAACGCTTTCTTACGGACAGCGTATGTTTAATTTTCCGGAAGATGAAGTTAAGCAACTGCAAATTTTAATGGGCTCCAGAACCGTGGATATGTTCAATATTTTGTCATAATACTGAAGTATGTAGAAACCGGAAGTAATATTCATTAATATTCAGAGGATTTGCCATGAAAGTTTACTAGTCTTGTAGCATGGTGACCATTTTCTGTTCATAACAGGGCTATATGTCTGACAACAGTCGAGTGAAAATGCTGTTCGAGACAAAGAGATTGTATCGAAATTCTTAGGCTTTCACGGCCGGTGCGACTACGGCAGACATCTTCGGTGGCAGCGGCGAGGTCGAAGTGCTTAGTGGACGTAGTCGCAGACGAAACGTCTGGGAAGAAGGAGGAGCCCATTAGACCACGGCCCTCAAGTCCGGATTATACTCCAGCCAGTAAAGAGATTGTATTACAGTCTACTTGGTGATGGTGGATTTGCGTTGCTCTTATCTTCTGTTTTAAAGCCACAATCTCAGGCAATGAAAACAGAAATAGCAAACATTACTATTTACCAAATTCTACAAACTTATATAACCTCCCGTTATAATTGGCGAACCATCATTTCAATATGTGATGATATGGGGAAAACTGATGAAGCGTTAGTTTGGTGTCCTTCAAGGCATAGTTGAGGACAACTGGTGAAACCTGATACAAGACAGTCGTTATTGATGCTGATAGTATGATCTAGTACTGGTAAGTGTTTATATAAAACTGTATTCCAGGTCTAAGCTGATTTTCCGCTAAAATGAACATGAGAGCATGAGTGACCAACAGATTTTATGTAAATTATGTGAAGCAATCAAAAAATGTTGTTAATAATTTATCAATAAAAAGAGAAAGAATTATGATGGAATCTTATTACAAACCTTAACGTAAGGGCTCTATTGAACTCCAGGAAATGTGAGCAAAGTGTAAGGAAGGAATAGAGTATTGTCCTTAATCCTTGCATATAAGATCATAGGATTAATTGCACTTGTACGAAGGCTTTTTTTTTTCAACCTCCGGTAGGCTATAAATAAAAGAAAAGCTCATAGAAAACAATTATTTTATTACCAAAAATGTTGTACACTTATGGTTAATTTTCAACATAATCACCGCAAAGATTGAGACATTTATCGCGCCTGTGCACAAGCTTGCAATACCCGCTTCAAAAAATGTTGCCGCCAATGATTTCGGCTGCGTTAGAAGACTTGCGGTTATTTGCTGGCAACACCAATTTCGCAAGTACAGCAAGGTTTTTCTTGGTTCATTTATATGCAATGTGACAACAGCTCCATATCCCTATTTTTAGTATCTAACAATACGAACCATTGTGACATTTATGATAACCGCCCTCACTCTAAACCAGTCAGTAATGTATTCTTGTATTTTGTACATCATTATTAATCCCATATTATAAAACGCGATATCTTCTCGCATAAAAGGTATTATTTCTTTCCTGTCAGTAATAATTAAAGTGACTGTCAATAATTCTGAAGTCCATTTCAAGATCTAAATTTAACAATATTATAAGTGTATCACATCTGTGTAGAAGGGTTTTCAGTGACTGTCTTCTGTAGGTTGAAATCTTAGTTGGGATGAAACAATTTCCATTCTTTTTCGGGCTGTATTTTCTTATCCTGTTGCACAACTCTCACCACATTGGACCCCGGGCTTGTATCTATTGTATTCGTCGTCTGCAAAGTTGACTTGATATAAAGGATGCTGAAAGCGCTTGCGCTAGTGTGTGTTTGTGTGTGTGTGTGTTTGTGTGTATGTGTGTTTTGTGTAAATTGCGAATATTCTGTTGCCACCATGTCATGCAAAATACAGAGGAAGACACATTTCATTGTGAAAGCTAATGATAAGTACAAAAATGGTCAGTTTAGTTAATCCATTCTCTGCACTCTTTAAAATCTTCCAGATCGGAAGACTGGCAGTCAACCTCGCTAATATATCCTAATTAACATTTGATTAAGTAAAACTATCCCGGTATTCTTCCAACTTCCTGTACATATATCGCTTCCTCTAGCCTAGTCGGTACGGTTTTCTCCAGAATTATTAAAGTTATCATGGAGTCACGCGGCGAGACGCTTATGCATCACACCTAATATTTGCAACTTAGTAACATGAATGCTGTAGAAAGATACAAGTCTAAAAATGCTACTTTTTGGTTTGCTTGTGTAGGCTTCTATCGTCCCGTCCAAGCCAGGCACAGTTCCACCTGGACAGAGCATGGAAACCTGACTAGTTTGCCTTATTCTCTTCCTGATGTTCTGAAGCATCGCGTTTGCTGTCTCAATCACATAGAAATGTTGCATTCCATCCAAAACTCAGTTCCAAGACTTCGGAGAAATACACTTTTCCCGTAGTCAAAAACGAGAAATAGCTCTGTGTGAGTGCGTGCGCGCGTGTCTATGAAAGACATAACTCAAAACCGAATTTTCGGTTAGGCACTAAATTTCACATTTAAGTTAATATGGTTTTTCTTTTAAAGGTTTAGTAAAGGAAATATATAATTATTAAGGGATTTTGACCTTTACTTATATTATTTCTTGTATACCGCTGTTTAAGAATATGCTTTCCGATAATTGTTCTAGATATAATATTAATTGGTACTTCAAGTCAAGGTGCATTTATATACTACACTTTTTCCAGGCTTCGAAACGAAGATTTTAAAGAAGGTTTCTCCATCCCAAAGTACCCTTTATATGTAACATTTTCCGAAAAAAAAGTATCAAAAATTAATCTAATGATTTGATTAAAAATTCTGGTTTTCCATTCACATGAATTTCTTTGTCTATTCTTCAACAAATTATTCTTAAGAGAGCTTATTCTTCTTTCTATTGACGTTAATCGAGGTAAACATCAGCAGAAATTGTTTTATTACTTAGTTACTTCTAAGTAGAAGATAAATAAGGGTATACACAAGATTAAGGCGATAGTCAAATATTTTAAAAACCGATTGATATGTTATGCAACTGAATTTCCCTTCCGTTTGCATGACCAGTTTAAAAAAATAATAACGACTTACCTTTTAAGAAAATTATCATTACTATTCCAAAACCAATAATAAGAAATGTCTCAGAAATAATTAAGTGTACAAAAGAAGTGTGTGTTTTAACAAGATGTACAATTTTCGTCTCTCCTATGGTTTACCATTTATGGAAAAGTCATTCGGAATGAAGAGGACTTCTGAGGCTATTTCCAAAAAGTTCAAGATGTACATTTTATGTAAACGTCTTTAATATACCATATTTTAATCAAAACTGTCAGAGCCATTTTAGAAAAAATGTAACATCGAAAAAAAATTCCCAGTAAAGGGTGGCTAGGCTGAGGGACTTTCCTAATATTTTTTGTATCGCATTCTTGGAAAATAGTAAACCTAAATACCTACCAAGTACAGACTTTTCATTTTTAGTTATGGTACCCACAGACACACACACGACCTTTATTTAAAACTATTTTTTTCTTATTCAGCAGCTCTAAAACCAGAAATATCCGGTGAAATCTCGATTGAAATTTTTTTATGGATTACAATACTTTGTCTACTACTGTGTACGTACATAGCGCTAGAATGTAATATATATTTAAGCTATGTTCGTGACAAACAAAGCGCATGACTTGTATTGTTGGGAATGCCCTCTTCATTCTAAATGACTTCTGTATACCTGGGAAACCGTAAAAATGAAATGGCGTTTTATTTATGGACGCTCTTTACCTACTGTGGTTCTCAGCGTACCATTCTATATTGGGCGTGAAAGATCGCGTAATTTTGCACAGAGGCCTCTCTATCAGGCTTGAGGTACTTCCTTTCCGAAAAAATCCATCGTCATCCGCATGTTTTGAACCCGCGACCTTGGGTATGTGAAATTGGTATGGTAACCATTATACCACAAAGGGTGACTGGTAAACCGTAAAAGGGAAACAAAATCTCACTTTAAAAAAGTTTAGATCTCTTTAAAGCACCTTTTTTATATCAAGGTATTTTGTGCGGAGTTAACATTTCTGAGGTATTTCTTATTATTGGTTTCAATCTGGAAATGCTTTTCGAGTATTTTTCTGAAATTGAAAGTTGGTAGCTATTAGTTTTTTTTTCTCTTAGTCAAACAAAGAGAACGGAATTTGAAATCCCTCACATAGCGACCAGTACTTAAAACATTTTTCTATGTCTTTAACATCCTGTATCCCTCTACTCCTGTTGCATTTACAAGGAAATATGAAACAAAAGTATTTTTACAAAATTTTATTAGGATTAACTTTTAAAGAATATCACCTGAATGTAACGCACTGGAATGTTTTGTATCAATAAGAGACTAGTATAGTCAACAAAGGTTTAATTTGAAAATTGTCAGTACAACTAATTTGTTTATTTCAGAAAGCTCACTTTAAATAGTGTAGGTGCTCATAGTAATTATAAGGAAGCAAAAGTTCAACTCCATAAAGCTAATTATATTAAAATATCCAACTAGATAGCAGCTGATATTTAGATAACGGTTCCAATAGGTATACGATCAACTCCACGAAAAAAATGCATATAATATAAATTGTGTATTTTAACGTGCTCTACATTTTTGTGTAGCAAGTTTTTGTCCGTCTCTTACGGTTTAGCAGTTAAGCAAAATTCCGTAATCTTCATCCATAATAAAATGGTCTTCAGAGGCTATTCCAAGAAAATTAAAGATATACATTTTCTTTGTCAGGTAAATATCTTTAATATAAGAGATTTTAATCAAAATCGTTAGAAGCATTTTTTAGAAAATTTTCGAAAAAAGTTCCATGTAAAGGGTAGTTGGGGTGGAGATTTTTCTGAAAATCTTCGTGTCGCATCCCTGGAAGATACTATGTAAACTTAAATACCAAGTTTGGTGTGCTACCGACTTTTCATTTTTGAGTTATCGTGTTTACAGACACACGGACACACACACGCTCGGACCTTTATCTGAAAATGTTTTTTTTTTGTTTTTTTTTTGTGGATACAGGGGACCCTAAAGTATATATTTCCGGTGAAATCTCGGTATCGAATTTTTGGGTGGAGTGCAATACTTTCTCTATACACTATGTACATGGTACGTGTAGGGAAAGCAAAAAGTAAGAACACGAATGTCACAGCCCAAAGCTCATAACTGTTATACGAGTCTATAGAAATGGATTAAACTAAAGATAATGGACCACGTCTAATAATGGAAGCTGTCTAAACGCCCGCATTACAAACTACGTATTTGTGTTCAGTTTTAGTTGCGATATTAGTAAGAGCGTTTGGATCACTATGAAAAGTAAGTGCTGTCTACTTAATCAGCTATGATTAATTTGTGTGCCAACCTTTTTACTTTCTCTACACATACTATCTAGTGTAAAGAAAAGGAATTGTATTCCATCCAAAATTCAATGTCGAGATTTCGTCAGAAATGTGTTTTCAGGTGCCCTGAATGCCCCCTCCCAAATCATTTTACTTTCTCTACGCATACTATCTAGTGTAAAGAAAAGGAATTGTATTCCATCCAAAAGTCAATGTCGAGATTTCGTCAAAAATGTGTTTTCAGGTGCCCTGAACGCCCCCTCCCAAATCATTTTTACTTTCTCTACACGCACTATGTATGTACAAGTGTAAAGAGAAGGTATTGCACCCCAAAATTTGATACCGAGAATTCACCCGAAATTCATGTTTTGGGACCACCTGAATCCGAAAAAAGCATTTTTAGAACAAGGTTTGGGTGTGTGTGTGTATGTGTGTGTGTTTGTGTTTGTGTGTCTATGGGCAGCATAGCTCAAAAACGAAAAGGCTGTTAAATACCAAACTTGGTATTTAAGTTTAGTATATACAAAGCATGCGACATGAAAATTTTCAAGAAAATACCCCCACGCCCAACTACCCTTTACATGGAAAAAATTCGAAAATTTTGATTTTCTCAAAAACGGCTCTAACGATTTTAATTAAAATCCCTTATATCTAAGATATTTACAAGACAAATAAAATGTACCTCTTGAATTTTCTGGGAAATGCCTCTAAAGATCTTTTTATTCAGGATGATCTTTTTTGAATTTTACATAACTAGTAAACCTAAGAGATAGAAGAAGACAAAAAATATAGACCTTAGCACACAATTTAAGTTATATACATTTTTTCCTAAGACTTATAGTTTCTGAGATATTCCTTTTTATTGGTTTCGTGTTAAAATACTTAAAACTTTTCTTATACGGAAACCTGTCAACTCCTGGCCACGCGAAGAAACGGATTTCAATCCCATAGCAACCATAGTTTAAAACATGTGATTATCGGCTTAACCTAGTATATTCCCTTATTTCCCTTCTACTTATAAGAAACTAAATAACAAGACCGTTTCTGCTAGTGTTTATCTCGATTAACATGAAATAGATGTACGAATAAGCTTATTAACCATAATTTGTGTCTTTGGACAGCATAGTTCAAAAACAAAAAAGATCATTAAATGCCAAACTTTGTATTAAGTTTAGTATCTTCCAAGGATGCGACGAGAAAACTAGTGTATATTAAAGATATTTACATCACAAATAAAATATGTATCTTGAATTTTCTGGGAATAACTTATGAAGACCTATTCATTCCAGATGAATTTTGCTTAATTTTGCACTAATAATAAACCATAAGAAATGGACAAAATCTTACCACACAAAAAATGTAGATCTCGTTTAAACACACAATTTATGCAATGTACATTTTTGTTTTAGAGTTGACCGTTTCTGAGAAATTCCTTTTTATTGATTTAAATTCCAAACTACATAACTTTTCTCATCCGCAGTCATCTTTCGTTTGGTCTTTTGTTTTATTGGCAATGCAAAGTGAACGAACTTCAAATGTTCATATAATGACCAGATTTGAAAGATTTGACTATCGCTTTATACCAGTGTAAACATTCCTTTATTCCCCTCCGCAAGTAATGAGACCATTTCTGTAAATTTATCTCAATTTGCATGATGTAGATAAAATAATATTTTTTGTAACAACAGTTTGTTTGCAGAGAAAGTCACGTTAATGGAACAGATCAGACTTTAAAAGTTGGTTGCTATTAATCGCAGATCAATGCATTATTTGTAGAGTTTGAATGTTTCATTAATTCACTGCTTAAAAATGTGTTTAATAAACTATTTCATTTGATCTGGAAAACCTCGGCTGTTATGCTGAGCATTTTATAGTACACTATGAAACAAAAGTTGGACTTTGTTTAACATAGTTTTTTCCAAAATGTGTTCTTATCAGTGCATATATTTTGTAAACATATCTCTGCTGAAGTTTGCAAACGTATTTCATAGTCTGGAGAGTAAAAGCTGCCGTTAGACATTCACAATACACACATTAGTGACATGAATACCAGGACTACACACAACGGTACTCATATTCTTGCCATGTTCCCAAATTCTAGCTTGCATGGCTATTTAAATAATTATTTTTATTCTCTAATTTCTTTGTTCCAATAAAAAGGAGCCTAAATTTTAGAGGCTGTATAAAATTTGATACAAATTAGTAAAATATCGAGTGAAGCAATTTGAGTACGGAGAAGTACTGGAACAAAAATTTCCTACGAAATAAAGTTTAAATTTGCGAGTACCTATTAATAAACATGCGCCTGCACATTTATAGCTTCAGTTGATTGGCAATGCATATTTCCCCCAAATGGGAAAAACGATACTTTTTTTTCTTAAAGTTTTGAATTCTTATGATTTTATTATGAAGAAATATTTTAAAATGTTGACAATTTTGGGCAAGTTTTACAGACGTATCACCTTGATATGTTGTCATACTGCCTTGAGCCGGCAGAGATTATTTCATGTTCTATTTTTTATAAAATAAAATATTTCATAAAGGTTAGTTTTTAAGAGAATCAGAAAGCGAGAGCGAGAAGTGTTGTGTATGTCGCGCCAAAGCGTCACCGGGTTACGTCACAAATTACCCAAAGTTCAACGTACGACATTCATTCATGAGCCAACAGCGCGAGATGATATTATTGTCACGGAAGCAGAGTTCCAAATAACAACGAAATTGGCTTCATGCAAGACTGGCAAGAAGCGGTCCATAGAAGCAGCAATTGCTAATACGCGGAAAAAACACGTTCTAGACATTAATTTGTGGGTATCTGCGTGGCGATGCATCTGGCGGATTGCCATGGCCTCCTCCATAAACATTGTGGTGTGCCAGCAAACTATCCCTTCGTTACGACTCGATTCCGAAGACCTTGCCAGCACTTTTTGCTTCAATCCATAGCCTACTTTGCATTATAAACACATGGGAAATCAGCACAATGAATTTAAACTTCTTCGCGATTGCAGAACAAAAGGCGCTCTGGACAATCAAAGGAAACATTGGGAATCTGATGTGGATGAATTTACACAGAGTCACTTGGGCTGTAACCGTTCCATTCAGAGTGCGGCCGTACAGATGGCCATGGCTTGTGTAAATCACAATATTATGCCTCTAGCATGCCCCAGTTCTAAAACTCAAACTTGTTGCACTTTGGTAGCCGTCCAATCTTTAAATACACATTAATGTAGGTCAACAGTCTGAAAATACTAGGCCGTTTAGATGTAGGTAAATATGACTAGGAAGCACAGTCAGTCATAATGACAATAAAGTTGCTTTTCATTTCCTCTAGCACGAATGTGCAACGTATACAACAGATAGAGGAAGTATTACATTCTACCTAAATCGATACCAAGATTTCACCAGAAATACATGTTTTGAGACCCTATGAATCCAAAAAGAGCATTTTTAGAAAACTGTCCATGTGTGTGTGTGTGTGTGTGTGTGTGTGTGTGTGTGTGTGTGTGTGTGTGTGTTTGGGCAGCATAGCTCACAAACTAAAAGTTAAATATTTGCTATTTAAGTTCAGTAGCTTCCAAGAATGCGACACGAAGATTTTTAAGACCCCCCCACGCCCAACTACAATTTATATCGAAAAATCTTATAAAATTTTGATTTTCTCAAAAGCGGCTCTAACGGTTTGGATTAAAATACCATATGCTCAAGATATTTTCATGACAAACGAAATGTATATCTTGAATTTTCTGGGAATAGTCTCTGAGGTCCTCTTCATTCTGGATGATTTTTCTGTTGCTTACGTTTTACCAGTTAAGGAAAACTCATCCAAAATGGTAAGCCGTAAATGACACAAAAACCTTCCAATACAAAACTTATAGATCTCGTCATAGTTTATTACCTATACATTTTTTGTAGAGTTAACCGTTTCCAAGATATTCCTTGATATTATTTTCAATTTTAAACAACTTTAAATTTTTCTCAAACGAAAGATTGTCTTTGTTTTACTCCTAGCCACATCAACTTTCAATTGTTTCACATAGCGGCCAGGTTTTAAATCATTGGACTTCGGTGTTAGTTTAGTACATCCCATTATTTCGCTTTTGTTTACAAGGGAGCAGGCAATAAGACAAATTCTGCTGCTAAAGTTTATCTCATGATGTGGATAAATGAATAACCTCTTGCAAGAATAGGTTGTTTGCAGATCAGGAAATTATGAGAATGGAAACAATAAAAATGTTAATGAAGTACTGTCAGTTTTTTATTAATGATCAAATGGATGCCGCATACGTTCAACCCCTGGCAGTAACTTCATGTGATGGCCAAATAAAGGCACATTGTCCAACCATTCATTCCCAACGAGCTTCGTTCTCGACTCCTCCCGCTAACGAGCGTTCACTTGCTTATCTCATAATAATTATTAGAATTATTATTGTTATTCATTACTGACATATAAACGTCAATGCTTATATCTCAAAATTTGTAACGATCCATGATTTATCTCGTACAGATGGTCACACAACTAAAATTCTCTATTTTCTTTATTTCTGCTAATGGTAACTTCTGTACATTACATTTTAACTTGAGTTGTTATTTCTAAGTGTGGCTGTTGTGTATCCCGGAACTTTTAAACATGTTCTAAAATAGTCTAAATGTTCTGCATAATGCTAAAAATCGCACGCTATTTTGCAAAGCAAGTATGTACAGAGTATTAAGATGTCTGGCTGAGGTGTCACGAACACATTAAACATTTGTGGAACCTGTCGGTGTTCTTAATTTGAACTCCTCAAAAATTAGTTAAGATCCTAAAGGCTTAGGTGTTAGAACAAGCATTGAAGGAGCTTGTAATAAAGACTTTGATTTTCATTAAAACTGTAGGTACACAAAAACAAGATTAGTGGAAAATAAAATTGTTTTTCCATGAAATGGGCTCAAAACAATGTTATGATACACCAAGCAAAGTAGTTTGTCACGATATAAGAACTACAATCAGAAGCTAGAGAGAAGCAATACATTTAAGTTGTACCAAATACACTATAGGTTAATACTGGACACTTCCATTTTCCCCTGTGTTAAACTGAGAGACAGGTATACAGTGGCGCTCCTAGCGGCCAGGCCGTAAGGAACAAGCGATTAGATTTGAATGTTAGGAAAGGGAAACCCAATAATGATATTATAATAAGCATTGTTATATTTTATTTATTCAAACAATATTTTGTCAATACAATACAAAACAATGCAGAAAAACAATGTAAAGGTATTGATTGCATCTATAGGAATTATTTTTAGTTGCATGGCATTTTTTGCTTTAATGTTTCTACCTGTTTTTTTTTCTTGTTCTTTTTTCCATTTTCATCATTCAAATAACATTTTATTAACACATTAAAAGCTTTGTCAATAAACACATATTTACAACTTTCACATATGCAAGTGAATAGTGCATCATCTACGCGCATATTTAACCTTAGTTTAACATGCAGTCTACTGTCAGAAAGATAATGAAGACAATTTTCATTAAATTGAGTATTGCTGCTGATGTACAGTGTATAAGCAGATTCGTTGTGAAATATGAATCTAGCATTTCCATAACGATTCAGAGCAAAATGCACATTTTAATTTACTACTTCTGCTCTCATCAATGTCTACCTATTTATTTATACATTTCTCATGAGGAAATTTTGCACATATCCACGTGAATCTGCTCGCTGCTGAACATTAACTGGAAAATCATCACTTTTGCTGTTCTGGTATAATTAGTGTAGAAGCCTGAATTACAAATGATTTACATTTTTCAGGTAAATCAGACTTTAGAACTAAAAACTTGCTTACATCCATAGGCACAATTACTGTCGTCAGACGATTGTAATAACTGATTTGTAATTGCAAGTCTAAGACAATGTCTGAATTTTGAGGAATCTGGGGTTACATTGTTCACACCCTAGTCCCTAATAACAGAAAACTACATTTCCAAACAGTCTTGTGTGAGTCGTCTTGTAAGTGAATATAAGAAACCACATTGACATTTTAGCTCCTGCCACAATAATTTTAATGCCAATATGTGTATTAAAACAAGCAGGTTTCTTACGCTGACCATTCATTACAGTGGTTTTCTAAGAATTTTCATAATTCATTCAAATACAGTGAATGTTTACGTTCGTCATTTATTGCATAGTGCAACTATTTAGCACAATGATTTTGAGACGAGTTGAAAATGTCAAATAGACAGTCCATTTTTACTTTCTCTACACGTAATATGAACATCGTGTATAGAGAACGTATTGTATTGCATCCAAAAATTCGCTACCAAGGTTTCACTGCAAATATATGTTTTGGGACCCCTGATTCCAAAATATGCATTTTTAGAAAAATGTCCGCGTGCGTGCGTGTGTGTGTGTGTGGGTAGCGTAGCTCAAAAACGAAGAATTCGTTAAATACCAAAGTGACATTTAAGTACAGTATCTTCCAAGGATGCGACACAAAGATTTTCAAGAAAATCCCCCACCCCCAACTATCTTTACATGGGAAAATTTACGAAAATTTTGATTTGTTCAAAAATGGCTCTAACGATTTTGGTTAAAATGTCGTATATTAAAGATATTTACGTGATGAATAAAATGTATATTTTGAATTTTCTGGGAATAGCCTCTGAAGACATATTTATTTTGGATGAATTTTGCGGAGTTTTGCATAACTGGTAAACCGTAAGAGATATGTAGAGCTCTTTAAAACACACAATTTGTGTTATATACATTTTTTCGTGGAGTTGATTTTTTTTTTTTTTTTTTTAGATATTCCTTGATATTGGTTTCAGCTTTGAAAAACATACTTTTCTCATACATGAATTTGTCAGCTCCTGTCCATACAAACAAAGGAACTCAAGTCACATAGCAACCAGCATTTGACTATCACTTTAACCCATGGTACTGCCTTATATCGCTTCTACTAAAAGGAAGCAACTAATAAGACGATTTCTGCTAATTTTTTCTTGATTACCATGAGGCAGTTAGAAGATTCAGATTTTTAACAATACTTTGCTGTAGAGAAAGTCATGTGAATGGAACGCATCAGATTTTTACAATGAAATTAGCGAAAGCTAATGTTTCATCAGACGTAGAATTAAACGCAACATGCGTTTTAATGCAACAACAGACAGAATGGCTTAAAACACGAACGGCCAAACATACCCTTATTGGACTAAGTTCAATACATTGGCTGGTCAACCTTGGAGCTAACCGAGGTTTCATGGCTCTGTCTTTTTTTATAAAATTCTACAATATGGTTCCAAGAAATCTATCTTTACAAATTATAGAATGCCGTTTCAAATTATTCTTCACTGATTTCAACAGATGTGGAGCATCATGGAAGAAATACACTCTACAGTTATAAATTTCAATAAATGGATTTTCCTCAGAGATGTTCAGCAATGATCTTATTTTCATATTATTGCTTCCCAGGAGTGGTTATGTACATTAACGTTTCACAATAATATAATCTTCTTATATTGTTTTATCTCGTGGAAAGCGGAAACAGGACTTGGAAAGCTTCAGAAGTTCAAAGTTACTGCATGTGCATATATATGATCTACAGGACGAATAAAATATCTATCTGCTCTCTCTGGACCATCAGTGACAAAAGTTTTTGTTTATATTAAATCTGTCCTCATATTTTCCACAAACCTTACCAGACATGGTTCACTATTTCTCTATCTGATAATCCTTATAGCACTGTGAAGACCGATACACAGCTAAATTACATTTTAATTAATCATTATTGCTATTTCGTAGGCTATACTGAAGCTACAGCAATACCAGCTGATCGCCGCTCAAGGCCGACCCGCTAGAATGCGCTGGCAGCGCGTGTCGCGCGAAATATCATAGAGTGTCCTGTATTAAGCTATAGTGTATTTGGTTGTACCACTGAAGTGGTGACAATATGAGAAGCAATGTAAGGAAGTTAAGGAAAAGATTTTATAGTGGCATACCTGTTACTTATAATGAAGCGGGATCCTTTCTTTCTTTCATTCCATTTTTGTGAAATCAACAATTACACTGCCATACAATTTAGGTCTTCCACTCAAGTTTTTAATTAATGCTTTTTTATACTTAAACGCCCATATTGCAGGATGCAGTATAAACCAACAAAATAATTTGTAGCCTGCAAGCGATTCTACGCTATCTATGTTGTTATTGAAATGTCGTACACGTGTTGCTTTCGGATTTCAAATTCTCTAATGCTGAAGTTTTCATCGGTAAATGAAGAGAAATCTCAATTCAAAATTTCACTACTTCCTGCTTCTTTCATGCTCTCACCATAAAGCAGGAACTATTTGAAATTTCAAAATTGTTTCCAGTAAATGTAATAGCTAACTATCAAAAGAGTGCAAGTCTATTTGGAAATGAAATTTGTGAAACATTGCAATAGAAACATCTGCAACATTGCATAACACAAATGGCTATTATTGTTTATAAACAAAACATAAATTGGCTTAATTTTTTTTTCCCAATCTCTTATAAGAGACAATCTGGAGTACTCACAGGGAGATAATAAGCAAGTAACATCTTGCTTGCTCAAAACACAGTTATCAACCACTCAGAAACACTCCACAAAGTTCAGCAATTCGATCATGTTGTTTGAACATTTAATCGCTAAATTTTCCATACTGGTGATGTTAATGAAAATGCATAGAGTAATATACTATTTGCAATTAAAGCGGAAGCAATGAATACACGCCTCTAAGCTATGTTTTAACTTACCTCTTTTATTTAATTTCCACACGTTTATCTTATTACATTCAGCATTAGAACTTCCCAATAACTAGTAATGGTCTGGTCGCGCAGTTCAACCGATAAAACACCTGCCTGGGTTCGATTCCTGGCTGGAAATAGTAATGTTTGTTTGCAAAGAGTATTCTCTATCCTTACTAGAATCACGAAGCAATAATGCGTGTGTGTGATCTAATGTGTACCCCCAAACATAATTGCAGTGTCAGATTAGATTGGATTAGAAAGCATTCTGTAGGTTCGTTTAGGCCAGAAA
Source organism: Hymenopus coronatus (assembly GCA_030762935.1). Taxonomy (NCBI): domain Eukaryota; kingdom Metazoa; phylum Arthropoda; class Insecta; order Mantodea; family Hymenopodidae; genus Hymenopus; species Hymenopus coronatus. The sequence goes on from CM060884.1 coordinate 7,126,911, forward strand.
GCCACTGAACATAGAACTTGTCAAGGCATATACATATGTTTATATACTATATACTATGAAAAAAAATGTATAAAGCTCTAGTGCTAAAAGCATAGGTTACAAAAACAACAGAATACTTCTTTTATTTTTGCATGCACATAAAACAAAGAGTATTAAAATATAGTATTAAAATGTATAAATAAATAAATATAATTTCATTATATGTAAAACTACTGTTATGTCAGATGATAGTTTTCAAATTATCGATATAATAGTTACTAGTAGTAATTATATAAACTAAAACATGATTATTGTATTATGTACTCTTCATAAATGTCAACAAATTACAATACATATTTACAGATATGTTATAGAATTTCCAATGCAAAGATTTACAATTATGTACTAGAGTGTAAAATATCAAAACATCAGGCTTTACAGACCTTGTGTCATTGCTAAATACTCAAAAACAAATTCATTTGACACATTCGTGCAAGTCAAAGTATAAATCAGTTTAATTTTAATATAAAACACACACACACTAATATACACAAAATGCAATACATTGTAATATTTATAAATACAATGATTATTAATGGTATTGTCAGACAGGTTTATCACTTAAATATTCATCTACAGAGTAAAATGATTTATTGCAAAGGTACTCCTTAAGAGAGGCCTTAAGAGCCCTCAAATTCCAAACATTTCCTTTGAGATTACTGGGGAGAACATTAAATATCTTGAGTGTTTCATAATATACACCTTTCTGAAAGCAACGAAGATTGGCATTGGGACAATGAATACATCCCTTTTGTCTAGTATTAATGTTATGAATTTCCATGTTTGTTATAAAACTATGTCGACGATTAACTGCATAGAATTTTAAAATGGATAGTATATAAACGCAAGGTAAGGCGAGGATGCCCAATTTTTGAAATAGTTCTTTGCATGACTTGCTATAAGCATTACAGATTATTCGTATAGCTTTCTTCTGTATCCGGAATATGCATTTACTATCTACTGAATTACCCCAGAATATTATTCCATACTCGATGATGGAGTTAAAGTAGGCAAAATATACCAACTTAAGTGTATCGATTGAGTGAAATTTAACCAGTGCACGGAGAGCATAACATGCTGAGCTAAGTTTAGGTGTGATGTAGCTAATGTGTGACTTCCGGTCCAAATGCTTATCTAACTGAAGGCCAAGAAATTTGACTTCATTTAGCTGTTCTAACAATGTATCATTAATTCCTATTTCTATGTGTGTTTGTGGTGAGCGATTAGTTATAAATTTAATTGTTTTCGTTTTTTCAAGGTTTACTGAGAGTTTGTTTGCTTTGAACCAATTTGACATACAATTTAGAACATAGTTTAATTTAGCTACACATTCATTGAAATCTTTACTTGTTACTAGAACACTAGTGTCATCTGCGAATAAATAAATACTTGCAAAACTGTTAATGTATAATGGGAGGTCATTTATGTAAACCAAGAACAAAAGAGGCCCTAAGATTGATCCCTGGGGAACACCATGTTTTACTGATTTCCATTCTGAGGCACTATTTTGATACCCAAAGTCTCTATACGAATTGACGATAGATAATAATTGTTCCAAATATAAAAGGATGACGATATGACCACTGCAGTTAACTGAAACAATTCTGTGTGTTCCATTCATATGAGTTCTGCTACCTATTCTGCAACAAGCTATTTTAAGAAAAACTTATTATTCGATCTACATAATGCTAACCGAATGGTATTATTACTTAGTTCCTTGTAATTCAAGGGAAATAAGGAAATAAACTAGGCTAAAGTGATAGTCAAATCTTTTAAAAGCTGGTCACTTTGTGATACAGTTGAAATTGTCTTATTTTTGCATGACCAGGATGAAAAAAGAGAACAATGACTTCTCATTTGAGAGAAACCTTCAGTATTCGTAATTTTAAAATCAATAACAAGGAATATCTCGGACATTTTCTGTAAAATACCCCACACCAAACTACGCTTTACGCAGAATATTTTTGAAAAATGTTTATTTCATCAAAAGCAACCAATGAGTTTAATTTAAAATGTCATTCGCTTAAGATATGTTCATGACAAATGATATGAATATCTTGAATTTTCTGGGAATATCCTCTGAAGTCCTCTTCATTCCGGATGACTTTTACATAACTGTTAAGCCGTATGAGAGAGAGGAAATCTTACCAGTAAGTCAAAGTAGGTTTCGTTAAAGTACATCATTACATCAAATACATTTTTGTCTGGAATTAACCATTTCCAAGATATTCCTTGTTATGGGTTTCAATTTTTAATACTTATGTTTTCCTCAAGTGGGAAGTCGTCATTGGTTTTTTTTTTTACTCCAGGATATTGAAATATAATGCAATTTGATTACTAGCGAGCGCTACTCTCACTTTAACATTTTGTAATTGCTTATTCCTTTTGTATCTAATGGGAAACGCACAAAAATACAATTTCTACTAATGTTTATCTCGATTAGTGAAGTATACAGATGATGAAGCTTTTGGAAGAATAGTTGCTTTCAGAATTGTCAGAGAAAGTCATGTGAAAGAATACATCAGCCTTTTTTTTTGTTTGTATTGTTGCATCATCATCTTGGTCATATTTTCGTTGCTTTTATTACTTTCTCTATCCCCATATGTACACTGTACATAGGGATAGAGAAGGTATTGTAATGCACCTAATTCGATACCGAGATTCCACCGGAAATATATGTTTATGTGTCCCCTGAGTCCGAAAAAAGCATTTTTAAAAAAAGGTCCGTGTGTGTGTGTTTGTGTGTGTTTGTCTGTCTGTCTGTGTGTGTGTCTGTGGACAGCATAGACCCAAAACGAAAAGACCGTAAAAACTTGGTATTTAGGTTAGTATCTTCCAAGGATGCGACTTGAAGATTAAAAAAAAAAAAAAAAAAATACCCCCACCACCAACTACCCGTTACATGGAAAATTTTTCGAAAATTTTGATTTTGTTAAAAATGGCTCTAACGATTTTGATTAAAATCCCGTATATTAAAGCTATTTATGTCCATAATAAAATGTATATCTCGAACTTTTTGGGAATAGCCTCCGAAGACCTCTTTATTCTGGATTAATTTTGCCGAGTTTTGCTTAACTGCTAAACCGTAAGAGATAGAAAAAAAACTCACTGCACAAAAAATGTCCATCACGAAAAAACACACAATTTATGTTCTTAACGTTTTTGTTGTGAAGGTAACCGTTTCCGAGATATTCCTTGTTATTGGTTTCAATTGTGAAGTAGGTACTTAAACTTTTCTCAGACAGGAAGTGTCCATTTTTCTTTTGTTCTACTCCTGGCCAAACAAAGAGGTGGTTTGCAATGACAATCGCATAACGATAGCTTTTAAAACATTTGACAATCACTTTAGCATAGCACATTCCCTTATACCCTTCTACTTATAAGGAACTAAGTAATAAGAACATTCTGCTAATACATATCTCGATTAGCATTGTGTACAAAGAAGAATAATCTTTTGTAGGGCGTTTGTAGAGCAGATAGAGAAAGTCATGTGAGTGTAACACATAAGATTTTTTGTGTGTGTTTTTTCTATTGAACTTTCATCTGCATAGATACATATTCACAGAAACAGCCATTAGATATATTTGCATCTCATTATACTACATTTCAATAGTAATAACGAAACGAATATAAGTTTTACTTCTAATTCATCAGTCCTACTCTAAAGGGAGTAATAAACAAAAGAACCAACCTAGGTTGTATTTCTTAGAGCTATATGTAAAGATTATAATAAGTATTATAATTTTCAATGAAATAACTAGGCTGTCATTGGTAGGTCTTCAACACATTAAATGCATAGACAAACAAATATACCACTCTATGTACTAGATTGCTTATACAACATAAAAAGAGTATAACATTAATATTAATAAAGTTAAGATTCTCTCATAGATCTTCCATCATACTAAATGGATTAATAAACAAATAAACAAAATCTGATTTGTTGCATTCACTTCTGTACCCGTTCTACATACAAAATATTCTTATAAAAAGTATTCTTTTATCTACACCATGGTAATTGAGATTGTCATTAGCAAAGATTTCTTGTAAGCAGAAGGGAAAGATGAGTAAAGCGATAGTCATGTCTTTTAAAAGCATGTCGCTATATGAACAAACGAAGTTCGCTTCGCTTTGCAAGGCCAGCAGTAAACAAAAACGAAATGTAAGGAAAAGTAACCCCGTTTGAGAAAAGTTACGCAGCTTAACTACAAACTAATAACAAGGAATATCTTGCAAACGGTCAAGTCGACAACAAAAATGCATATGAAATAAATTGTGCGTTTAACGAGAGCTGCAGTTTTATGTAGTAAGCTTTTATCTGTTTCTTATGCTTTACTAGTCAAGTAAAATTCAGCAAAATTTAAACAGAACGAACCTGCCTTTAAAAGCGATTCCCATTAAATTCCAAATATTCATCTTATTTGTGATGTAAATATGTATAACTTACAATATTTTATTCAAAATCATTAGAGCCATTCTTGAGAAAAACAGAACTTTCAAACACTTTTTGATCTAAAGGGTAGTTTGTGGTGGGGGATTTGCTTGAAAATCTTCGTGTCGCATCCTTGGAAGATAATAAACTTAAATACCAAGTTTGGCTTTAAATAACCGTCTTTTAGTTTTCGAGCTATGCTGTCCACATACACATACATGGACCCTTTTCCAAAAATGCTTCTTTTTTTTTTGGACACAGGTGACCTCAAAATATATGTGTCGAAATTTTGAGTGGAATACAATATGTTCTCCATGCACAATAAATATAGTACGTGTAGAGAAAGCAATTTCACTCTGAGCATTACTTTCTTATATAAGTATACTGCATAATGAAATCTCATTTTTAATCAAATGACTGGGCTTTCATTGGTTTGTTATCTTCAATTACGAATATCGCTGCACTCTTAAGGTTGTAAATGCTAGCCTCTAAAACCCAAGATTGCAGGTTCAAACCTGGTCGAGGGTGATGGATTTTTTTTCGGACGCAAAAATCCTTAACATGGATTCCTTCGGAAAGGAAGTAAATCCGGTGGTCCAGCGTAATGCTTATTTGCATGTAAAAGAACCCCGTGCGTTGAAAGAAGGTTCTTGAGCAAAATTCTGGGATTTGATGTTCGCAAGTCGTGATTTCGTTCTGCAGTGCCATCTGTGGGCGACGGGCTGATCTCTCGTCACCACGGCGCATAGCGGCGAACTCACGAACTACAAATTCAAATCCGATCGAGACAACACCGTAACAATGTCCTATGCTCCACTTAGGAGTTACAGCAAATAACTTAAGGTTGCAAAACAAATGAATATCTATAAATTAACTTCACAAGTTACTTAATTAAATAGCAATACATCAGTTAGAGTACGTTAGGATGAGTAAACGTTTGGGACAAAATATAATGACATAATGCATACCTTTTATGTAATATGTAGGTATTAGGAAGATTATATCATATTAACCAGAATTTAAATCTTCACCTATATTTCCCCGTGTTGCCTTCAAATTATCTTGTTGTGTGATACGCAAACACGTTAGCAGCAGTAATTAATTAAAGTAATAAAAGTATTAATGTAGAACCAAAACTGTACCTGTGGTAATTAACATATTAGAAGAACAAAAGAATAGCGCAGATATGTTGTAGATAGCGACAATGTGCGGCTACCTATTTGTGCCGGTGTTGGCGGTAGCGTATGCCACATACGTGTGTAAGAACCATTAATAAATGTTAGAGCTACAAGTAATAACGATAATTCATATGAGCTGAGTTTAATTTCACGTCAGAACGCTACACTTTGTCGCATGCGACTACAGAAACACGCAATATGCTTTCCTTTCTTGCTCCTCAAATAGTTTTGTTTCGCTTCTTTCTTCATTTCCTTCACACTTGTTATTTTTTCTTATCCCTACCTAGAAGTTGAAGATAAATGGCTGACAGTCAAGTAGCTTTTCTTAACCACTGTTCTCTGAGTCCCGTCTAGCAGTATCTAATGGTCTGCCTTTGCGTAGTCAACTTCTGCATCTGCGTTTATGTTATAGAAGTGGACGTAGCTATTCGTACAGATATACAACCGTAGTGTCCATTTAGTTCATGCCAGTGCAATAAAATTAAAGTAAATATTGACCTGCACCTTGAAACTGCATCCCCATATCCTAAGTGAGTTACTATGACAAAATGTATTTTAAAATACAGAATTACGTAAAGGTTCTAATAATAAGTCCTAAAGCACTAAAATCATTCTTGTGGTATAAATGAAGATCGGTAAGAAATACTAAAAATAACACTCTTTCTTTAATAAGTTCGAGAAGGTCAGAACGAAAGAAAAACGGTAGTATGTGAAAATAGTATCTTAACAGTTTTATAGGTGTGTATGTGTGTGTGTGTGTGTGTGTGTATATATATATATATATATATATATATATATATATATATATATATAAGTATATAGGTGCTAATGAACTACACCGAAATAATTTGCGAGATTGTGCACGTAACTGATATAAGTAATTTGAGATCGGCGATGCTTGGTCCCCGGATAAACATAACGCAGCTACATAGCGTTAAACGTGTGGGTATCAGGTGCTGATAAGTCGGTGTTAAAGCAAAGCAGGTTGAAAAAATGGCTTAGAATGTCCTTAAAACTGCTGCCCGAGAATAGAAATATCGATGTTTAGCAGCTCGTTACTAGCGTTCTCAAGAATTAATGTCGCAAAAATCTGTAAAATGTCGAACTAATCACTAGACAGTGCGACACTGAGCATTCATTAACTACGTTCTTGAGTTATGTAGCCTACTACTCTAGAGGCGTTTTTTCAACTGCTCTGGTGGCTTAATGCGTAACGCAGGAAGCTGCTATCCCAAATGTCAAGTGTTCGATTGTTGTCATAGAGTAGATGTTTTTACTTTCTCTATACGTACTATGTACATAGTGTATAGAGAAGGTATTGTATTGTACCCAAAAATTCGATACCGAGATTTCACCGGAAATACATGTTTTGAGACCACCTGAATCCAAAAAAAGCATTTTTAGAAAAATGTCCGCGTGTGTCTGTCTATGTATGTGTGTGTCTGTGGGCAACATAGCTCAAAAACGAAAAGACCGTTAAATACAAAACTTGAACACCCTTGACGTGGAAAATTTTTCGAAAATTTTGATTTTCTAAAAATTGGCTCTAACGATTTTGATTAAAATATCATATATTAAACATATATACTTGACAAATAATATGTATATCTTGAATTTCCTGGGAATAGCCTCTGAAGACTACTTTATTCTGGATGAATTTTACGGAATTTTGTGTATCTGGTAAACCGTAAGAGATAGACAAAAACTTACCACACAAAAAGTGTAGAGCACATTAAAACACACAATTTATGTTATATACAATTCGCGGAGTTGATCGTTTTTTAGATATTCCTTGGTTTTTGTTTCAGCCTTAAAAAAACTTATACTTTTCTCATACAGGAATTTGTCAACTCCTGTCCATACAAACAAAGGAACTTCAATCACATAGCAACCAGCTTTTGGCTTTCACTTTAACCTATGATACTCCCTTATTTTGCTTCTACTTACAGGGAAGCAAGTAATAAGACTATTTCTGCTAATTTTTCTCACTTAGCATGAAGTAAATAGAAGCATAACATTTTTAACAAAAATTTGTTGCAGAGATATAGAGAAAGTCATGTGAATGAATCACATCAGATTTTGTATTATTATTTTTGTCATTCCAGACGAAATGCCGCGATACGTGAACGAGACCCGAACTCGGAAACTATCTTTCACTTGAGAGTCAGTATCATAACCACTACGCTGTAATTGTCCCTGCGTTTTTCGTGTTATGCTCTCGAATGGTTGATAAATTAGTCAGTGGCGTACTGGCACTTCAGAAACTTATAGCCGTTACTTCGAAATTTCAATAAACAGGCCATAAGTCTCCTGTCTCAAATTACTTATTTAAGTCATCTACATATTCTATGAAAATATTTCGGTATAGTTCAGTAACACCCTGTCTATATATTTATTTATGTTTCCGCGAATAAAGCATTAAATAGACTTACTTCAAGCTGGAATTTCATCCAGCAATAATCAAATGTAAGAACGTATATAGTATATGTATTTAAACGAAGTAAACAGCTCTTAAACATAGTGAACTTAATTAAGTTGTTGACAGCAAAGCTTCTGTAATTTTGAATTTTTTAATGTAACAACCAGAGTATACTTTCAGTACTTCATAGATATATGTGTGATATTGAGCAACGTTTGGAAATTCACAGCAGCGGATCTTGTGAAACAGTTATGTTGAACCTTACTAATAAGTGTTCTTAGGGGTTTGTAGGTGTTAAATTTCCCGCACACGTCTGAAGATATTTCGAGACAAAGAACGAGTAATGGCACAAAAAACGCGGGCTCCTCAACTTTTTGGGCTATTCAATTCTCTTTTGGAGAGTAAAGAGAAACTTCAGATACCTAGATATGATTTGTCACTATCAGCGTTTGTTTGCAAAGTTCAAGGAAAGGAAGCGGGATTTTTGCAAATTAATAATTTATGATTGAAATAAAACTGAATTTTAACCCTGATATTTCCCATTATTTTCAGAAAGAGTTAAAGACTTTGCTCATATTACCACAAAAGTTTGGACACAGTATATATAATTTCCAAGAAAATAGACTAAATTTTGATATATGTAAATTTTGGTTTCCTATATGTATTGTTTTCTATACTTTATTGCGGCGCAAATATTTAGTGCACAGGACAAAATATGTGATTTGGGAAGGAGGTGGAATATTACCTAAAAGGTTCAGGCACAATACTATATAAGTAATTTTTGAGTTTGTGAGCTTCTTATTTAATACATTTCAGTCATTAACACATATATTTCAAGGTTTGCTTTCTCTAGCTCGTATGTACAATGTGCACAGTAGGTGGAGATGGTTTTTCAATCCACTACAAAATTCGATTTCGAGATTTCACCGGAAATGCATGCTTCGAGGACTCCAGAAAAAAAAAAGAACAAAAAACAAAAACAAAAAAAGATTGTTCGAAAAAGGTCTGTGTGTGCCTGTGGACAGCATCTAGAAAGCGTAAAATATATTTGGTGTTTCAGTTTTGTATCTTCCAAAAATGAGACACGAAGATTTTCACGAAAATCCCCAACTACTCTTTACGTGGAATTTTTTTCGAAACATTTTTCCTTTTTATGTGATATATATTTATTACAAACGAAATGTATGTCTTGAGTTTTCTGAGAATAGCCTCTGAAGACCTCTTCATTCTGGATCAGTTTTGTATAACTGATAAACCGTAAAAGATATACAATCACTTGCTTAAAAAAAAACATATATATGTGTGTGTGTGTGTGTGTGTTTTTTTATTATGATTTATAATATATATATATATATATATATATATATATATATATATATATATATATATATATATTCATATACATTTTTACAGCGTTAACCATTTCAGGGATATTCCTTGCTATTGGTTTCAATATTAAACTGCTTAAACTATTCTCAAACGGGAAGTTATCTTTTATTTCAACTCTCTTTTGTTTTACTCCTGGCCATGCAAATAGAGCCAAATTTAAAGGTTTTTTTTTTAGCGACCAGCATGTAAAGGATTAGTTCATCGCTTTAGCATTGGATACTTCCTTATTTCCCTTACACTTACAAAAAAGCAAATAATATGACAATTTCTGCTAACGTTTATCTCGAGTACCCTTGGGTAGGCAAAAGATTTTTTTTTTTTTTGGGAATAATTGGTTTGTGCAACAGGTAGAGAAAGTCATGTGAATGGAATACATCAGACATATTTTCAATTCTTTCTGTATCTTCTTCATCCTTCTTTAATTTCACGGATTAGATATATCTAAGTTTTCCTTCTTCACACCTTCCACCTCTTTCTAGGATTAACCACATCTGTTTTTGCGCCTATTTGAGTATTCTACCTTCTCTCTTTCGATTGAAAATGGCTTATCCAGTTCTCTTTTGTTGCTCTATTTCATCATTTATACAACTTACTGAGTGCCAGGTAACGCATCTACCAATTTCGTTGCAAAATTTGAACTACTAACTAAATGAGAAACCACTTTATTTGTGAGAAAAGTGAAATGATAAATTTGCATATATGACTTACGCTCTTGTCAACACTTCCTACCTGCATTTATGCACTTCTTGAAGGCAGCGCGGAAAAACATAATCTCCTATGTAATAATAGCGCTGTTTTCGTGAGGATGGTTTGCAAAGGATGCAGCAATAGTTTTTTTTTTTTCTTCTTCTTACTTCAAGCTTTCCTATAGAAAGGAGATTAGCTCGGAACTATTAAACCACCAGAGCAGGAGTGCCAAGTAAAATCTCCAAAACTGAGTTGAGGAACATGATAGAGAATAACCCTGTTTCAAAGTGCAGTGTGTGGCGTAGCACCGTCCTGCTGAAACCAAAAAAACGACATATGGCTCTGCAACAGTTTGATGCCAGCATTCATTGTTTGGTCACAGTGCCTACTGAACCACAACTACACGAGCCAATAATAATCTGGGAACTGATTGATGCCAGGATTCATTGTTTGGTCACAGTGCTCGCTTAACCACAACCACACGAGCCAATAATAATCTGGGAACTGTTTGATGCCAGGATTCATTGTTTGGTCACAGTGCTCGCTGAACCACAACTACACGAGCCAATAATAATCTGCGAACTGATTGATACGAGGCTTCATTGTTGGGTCACAGTGCTCAATGAACCACAACTACACTAGCCAATAATAATCTGTAAACTGTTTGATACGAGGCTTCATTGTTTGGTCACAGTGCTCGCTTAACCACAACTACACGAGCCAATAATAATCTGGGAACTGATTGATGCCAGGATTCATTGTTTGGTCACAGTGCTCGCTTAACCACAACCACACGAGCCAATAATAATCTGGGAACTGTTTGATGCCAGCATTCATTGTTTGGTCACAGTGCTCGCTGAACCACAACTACACGAGCCAATAATAATCTGCGAACTGATTGATACGAGACTTCATTGTTGGGTCACAGTGCTCAATGAACCACAACTACACTAGCCAATAATAATCTGTGAACTGTTTGATACGAGGCTTCATTGTTGGGTCACAGTGCTCGCTGAACCACAACTACACTAGCCAATAATAATCTGTGAACTGTTTGATACGAGGCTTCATTGTTGGGTCACAGTGCTCAATGAACCACAACTACACGAGGTAATAATAATCTGGGAACTGATTGATGCCAGGATTCATTGTTTGGTATCAGTGCTCCATGAACCAGAGCTACACGAGCCAATAATAATCTGGGAACTGATTGATGCCAGGATTCATTGTTTGGTATCAGTGCTCTATGAACCAGAGCTACACGAGCCAATAATAATCTGGGAACTGATTAATGCCAGGATTCATTGTTTGGTCACAGTGCTCCATGAACCAGAGCTACAGGAGCCAATATTAATCTGGGAATTGATTGATGCCAATATTCAGTGTTTGGTCACAGTGCTTCATGAACCAGAGCTACACGAGCCAATATTAATCTGGGAATTGATTGATGCCAATATTCATTGTTTGGTCACAGTGCTCCATGAACCACTACTGCATGAGCTAATAATAATCTGGGAACTGATTGATGCCAATATTCATTGTTTGGTCACAGTGCTCCATGAATCAGAGCTACAGGAGCCAATAATACTCTGCGAACTGATTGATGCCAGTATTCATTGTTTGGTCACAGTGCTCGCTGAACCACTACTACATGAGCCAATAATAATCTGCGAACTGATTGATGCCAGGTCTCATTGTTTGGTCACAGTGCTCCATGAACCAGAGCTACAGGAGCCAATAATAATCTGCGAACTGATTGATGCCAGGATTCATTGTTTGGTCACAGTGCTCCATGAACCAGAGCTACAGGAGCCAATAATAATCTGCGAACTGATTGATGCCAGGATTCATTGTTTGGTCACAGTGCTCCATGAACCACAACTACACGAGCCAACAGTAATCTGGGAACTGATTGATGTCAGGTTTCATTGTTTGGTCACAGTGCTCCATGAACCACAACTACACGAGCCAATAGTAATCTTGGAACTGATTGATGTCAGGATTCATTGTTTGGTACTGTGCTCCATGAACCACAACTGCACGAGCCAATAACAATCTGGGAACAGATTGATGCCAGGTTTCATTGTTTGGTCACACTGCTCCATGAACCAGAGCTACACGAGCCAATAACAATCCGGGAACTGATTGATGCCAGGTTTCATTGTGTGGTTACAGTGCTCCATGAACCACAACTACACGAGGCAATATCAATCTGGGAAATTATTGATGCCAGGTTTGATTGTTTGGCCCCAGTGCTCCATGAACCAGAGCTACACGAGGCAATAATAATCTGAGTACTGATTGATGCCAGGTTTCATTGTGTGGTTACAGTGCTCCATGAACCACAACTACACGGGCCAATAACAATCTGGGAACTGTTTGATGCCAGGTTTCATTGTTTGGTCACTGTGCTCCATGAACCACAACTACACGGGCCAATAACAATCTGGGAACTGTTTGATGCCAGGTTTCATTGTTTGGTCACTGTGCTCCATGAACCAGAGCTACACGGGCCAATAACAATCTGGGAACTGTTTGATGCCAGGTTTCATTGTTTGGTCACAGTGCTCCATGAACCACAACTACACGGGCCAATAACAATCTGGGAACTGTTTGATGCCGGGTTTCATTGTTTGGTACAGTGTTCGCTGAACCACAACTACACGGGCCAATAACAATCTGGGAATTGTTTGATGCCAGGTTTCATTGTTTGGTCACAGTACTCCATGAACCACAACTACACGAGCCAATAAAAACGGTGCAGTCCAGAAAAAAAAAATGTATATAACAAAATTAGTGTATTTTAACGTGCTCTACACTTTTAGTGAGGTAAGTTTTTGTCTTTATGTTACGGTTTATCAGTTATGCCTAATTCCGTAAAATTTGTTCAGAAGAATGTCTTCAAAGGCTATTCCCATACAATTCAATATATTTATACATTTTATTTTCATGCAAATATCTTTAATATACGATATTTTAATCAAAATGATTAGAGCCATTTTTGTGTAAGTCAACACTTTCGAAAATTTTTCCATGTAAAGGGTAGTTGGGTGGTGGGTATTTTCTTCAGAAGTTTCGTGTTGCATCCTATGAGGATACTGAACTTAAATACCAAGTTTGGTATTTAACGGACTTTTCGTTTCTGAGCTGTGCTTTCCACAGATACACACAAACACGCACACATACACGGACGTTTTTCTAGAAATGATTTTTTTGTACTCAGGGGATCCAAAACCATGTGTTTCCGATGAAATCTTGGTATAGCATTTTTGGGTGCGATACAATACCTTCCTTTTACACAATGTAAATAGTACGAATAGAGAAAGTAAAACCACTTAGGGTATGGTACTTATATTTACCTTCATTTACTTTCACAATTCCTGATTAGAATTTACTATACAACATATATGTACAATAAAATTATTCTCAGCAGAGTTCATAAAATGGTGAAACATTGTTACTAAACATGCACGACTTGACATTTATTTCTCTTCAAACATTTAAGTTGCGCTGAAGAAAACCACAAAGCCACTGGGATAATTCCAACAGCCAATTCCAGCTATCGGCAGTCATTTAAACTAAAACGGGGAACCTTAGTTAGTGAAAGAGGACACAAATCTTATCACCAACTAAAGGTATGTCACCAAATAAGTTAGCCTTACTCGTCGTCTGCTAAAGTAAACCGTTGGATTGATCGGTTACCAGCAATGTGCACCATCAGTCATGTGTATCAGATAATGCTAAGGCCGATGCAGAGAATTAGTTCAGCAATAATCCGTTGTGCCTTACCTTATTGGACGCCTGTGTCATTATTTAGCTAAATATTTAAAAGAAAATCTTTAATCCCGGGTAAAAATAAAATTCAGCGTATTATGGGCTATTAATTGATTATTGGAGTGTAATTTGAAGGTAAATTTAATAGTAATCGGAATACTGCTACACACCACCTATAATGACTGTTTTCGAAACCTTGATTGTGATTTTTAGCAGTTGGCGAGTGGTAGCATGCCTCGGCAGAAATTCAAACTGGAAAGACAAAACAAATAGTTGTGAAAGATCAAACGAGGCCGCGATGGCGAATAACTTTTTCAACAAGGTTGGAAAGTGTAGGAAATAAGCTGATGTGTCTGTAATTTGAGGTAAGATTTTTGGGTATATCGGGCTTATGGAGCATAAGAAGTTCTGGGTGTTTCCATGTAGATGTTCAATATGCCGAGCAGTTTGTTATGCATGAAATACAAGCTAGTGACTTGCTTGTAAAGTTTTTCAGCACAATGTTGGAAATAAGGTACTGAGACTTTTGAATGGGAAAATGATTAATATAATGCGACAACTCAGTGGACTGGTAAACAAATTTTTATTCTGGCTGTAGGACGAAGTTGTTTCTCTAACCGCAACCGATGGGATACCAGGATCCAAATGACGCTCGTAGTGTGCTGCCAAGGCAATGTCAAAGCAGCAGTATCAATCAAAAGCAACACTGAACGGAATCACTGCTGAGAGTGGAAGAATTCTCTTGGTGATCGGGGCAAATGCCGCTGGTAATGGAATTGCCCTAGTTCGACTGTACTAGCTGATCCTTGGTGTGGCCAGGATTTTGTCACAGACGACAGGATGTTTCCCTTTTATGAGTTGTTTAATACGAGAACATAGGGTCAGGCAATAACGAGGTTTAGTAGAGCGAGTAGTGGAGGGTTGTACACTAGAAGAAAGCACTGTCATAAAATGCAGTATCCATTTGGTGCAACATTCAGGTGTGCCTAGACAAGGATCTCAGCTGACAAGGCATGGAGTGAGGTTAAATTTGACCAAGCCTGGATAGTGATCTGAATCAAACATTAGTAGTGAAGACGCAGGCGTAAGCAATATAAGTCAGACTATGGGGGCCAGAATGTGAATACCTAATTGTAGTAAACAGCTGTTTTCCATTTGGATTTGTAACTGCACAATCCCAAGAAGTGTGCTTGCAAGGGAAGAGAAGTGAGAAGTAGTGTGTCTATGTTTAAAACTGAGGTGCTTGTGGGCACTCAATAACAAAACTTCTTGCTATCTCGAAGAGAACTTCAACTCGCTACTTCAAACCAAGGAGCCGCCGGAAGGATATTGCGCAGTGGGTGAAGGAGCATTTAACTAGCCCAGCTGAAAGTGGATCCAGGTGAAACCTGTAAAGCCTGTAACCGAGAACATAAAGCTGTTTATTCGGTAAAGGTTAGGCTTAAAGATATAAGATGCATGAATAATCAAGTAAGCGAGAATTGGACGTTTATTGACCACCACGTTTATTGGATAAACAAATGTTAAAAATAAAACAAACAAACTTGAATTTACATTGAAAAACCTTAAAATATATTAATAGCTTCAAATTTTTTATTTTACTTTATAATGCATTTGTGAGGTCTAAATTGGATTATCTTTCACGCACTT
Source organism: Hymenopus coronatus (assembly GCA_030762935.1). NCBI lineage: Eukaryota > Metazoa > Arthropoda > Insecta > Mantodea > Hymenopodidae > Hymenopus > Hymenopus coronatus. The sequence continues at coordinate 7,142,479 of CM060884.1, forward strand.
TAAAATTTATCAAAATAGAATATAGAAAGTCTACAAGAAGTTTCTTAAATATTTGTAATTTAATACTAATACCAATATTCATATTCTACCTCGAACTTCATTATAATGATGCGTTAACAAAATTGTATTAATTAAACTAATAACTAGAAGAGACATGACACCGCTAAACCTATTTAATTATCAAGAGAATACTTGTTAATTAATATAACATTCTATTTAATACCTGAATTTTAACATAAACCTGCTTTACGAATACGACCATTATTTACTAATACGACCATATTGTAAAGTGAGTAGCTTTTAACACAGCATGATTAAGGGTATAGCTTGCAAAAACCCAAACTCTTCTTCAGTTCAACTACCTTTATATTTCTCGGCTACTTCACAAATATCTTTATCAACTATATTGAGTATTTTAGTTAAGGTGTATACGTGCCTTACTTTGGTATACGTTTGTGTATTTGTATATATGTCGGTATAGCATTCATGTGGCATATACATTTATTTTTCCTTCATTTCTAGTTTTTTTTTCTCTCTTCTGTAATTGCATCACATTGGCTGCGCAAATTGTAGTAGCATTTTGTGGCATTTAAAAAAAAACTGGATGGACTCCAATCTTTTCACATTGCAACTTTGTTTTCAAATTCTCTTCCTTCGTAACTACTTAACATAATGCATTTTGATGGATGTAAAAAGATACCTGGAGGATCACTGTTTTATTTTAGAAAATAGTTCTGTACAAAAATTAAATAAAGACACAGGATTTAACACAATGGACCTCTCAGAGTATCTTCATTGAAATAGCCTCTGTCCTCACTTTCAGGATACAAGTTTTGCGGTTGATTGTGCAAGTTTTCATGTTAAGTTGGAAATAAAAGTAGTTTCCTGCAGAATAAGTATCAAATGTTCAGTTTTAAAAACACCGATTGCTATTTTAGCAGAGTGCTTTAATGTAGATAACATTTGAAGTTTCATTGGATACCTTGTGGTAACAGAATACCAGATGGTCTAACAGCTCCGTATTTGGTGTATGCAGATATTCCTTCCCTGGATAAAATATTGGGGCTATTTCAAGTCAAAACCGGCCAGTGGGAACTAGCGAGAGATATTTTCCATTTTCGCCTCTCAATGAACACTACCCCGCTCACCTTCTTCGCGAAAACGAGAAAATAAAACGAAGATCGCGCAGCCAGTTTCAACTTGAAATCGTTCCGCTGAGTTCTGAGATTCTTTTGAAGCTTATTCAGAGATATGGACATCGATTTTTACTTTCTCTACTTAGTACAAGTACCTAGGTAGACAAGGTATTGCATTCCATCCAAAAATTCGATAGTGGGATTTCACTGGAAATATACGTTTTGGGGTTCCCTGAGTAAAACAAACATTTTCAGAATGTCCCTGTGTATATATGTGTATCCGTGTGTCTCTGAAAGCGGTAATATACCAAACTTGACATTTAAGTTTAGCATCTTCCAAGGATGCGACACGAAGATTTTCAACAAATCCTCCCCACCTACCCTTTATATGGAATAAATTTAGAAAAGTTTATTTCTCAAAAATTGCTAACGATTTTAATTAAAATACCGTGTATTAGAGATACTTATGTGACAAATAACATGTATATCTCGAATTTTCTGGAACCCGCACCATTCTGAATGACTTTACATTACTGGTAAACGGTACGAGATGGACAAAAAGTTGCTACACAAAAATGTAGGGCTCTTTAAAACACACGTTGTCATATACTTTTTTTTAAATTAAGTTTTAACAATTTCCGAAATGGTCCTTGTTAACACTTAAACTTTTCTGATACAGGAACTTATCTTGTCAACTCCTGGCCATACAAAGAGAATGAATTTCAATGAACTGCATGGACTTTTAAAATTTTCGACTATTTCTGTAGTCTAGTGTATTCCTTAATATTCCTTTTACTTGTATGGAACTAAGTAATAAGAGCATTTGTGCTAACGTTTATCTCTATTAGCATGAAGTAAATAGAAGAAAAAATTTTTGTAAGAATAGCCGCGTGAATTTCCATAGAGTTTTTTTACATGTATTTGATAAGTGACAATTAAAATATACATAACTCAAGATCAATTGTAGCATTTTAAACTCTGTCTTGTGTTTGCTGAAGTGTTGCGTCATAGACATCTTTGTTGCAATATGCTGTAATCGGTTTTCGCTCATTTCTATGTACCCTTCTAACCATTATGGTAGGTGGCTTTTGATTGAAACATTGTTGAGGTTAGCTTATTACCAGACCGTAGAGAATAGTCCTAATGGAAGAAAAAAATACCACTCCCTGCCGGGAATCGAACCCACCACTTCCGGATAAAAAGTCAGCTACCAGTCGACCACGGAAGTAGGCTGTAATCGACTATTGTTATTTTTATTGTAAGAAATTGTGAGCAGCAACAATGGTGTAACAATAATTATTATACACTCCGTGGCATTTTCATGGATTGGAAGTTTCAGAAATCAGTGTAAAGTGGCTCAACTGCCTTGGATTTGGCATGTGCAGATATATATATATATTGAAGCTATGGTTGCTAAATTATTCTGATATGTCATGGCCTGGGAGCGCAAGATCTGCATTCATTTGTTAAGGGTTGCTTCATTAACTGAAAATGATGTAGCTATTATTAAATAACTTGGAACAAAAAGTTTAAACTGTGACCAAATATAATTATGTAAACGATTGCTCGACTATCCCAATTGAGAGCTCTTCCACCAATGAAGGGAGCTTATAGTCTATTCAGGAATTCCAAAACTTGAAATTTGATGGGGGAAGGGGATGATTCATATCCTTTTTATTCTATCTATTTTACTGCTTAGATTTATCGCTACGGATCTGGTAAGGCGATATCACCAAAAGGTATGAAAAAATAAAAAAAATCTTTGTTTCATACTAAGATTATATGATTTGTAAACTTTAACCAAATATTTCTTTTTTCCACTTAATGAACTTTAGCTACTAATTAACTCAAGCTATAGACCGTTAGACGCATGCTTATTAATAGATAGTGCCTTTTAATCTTTGTTTCTTGTAAAGTTTTCTTCAACACTTTTCCATATTTAAAATGTTCTACACGCTTTACTTGTTCACTAATTTGTATTCTGCATCTGCAAATCACATTAAAGAAAATGCTTCAATTTTAATTAGTAATTTATAACATTCAGGAGTTTGGGAACGTACAAAAAGTAATACTTTTCTACACTAATTAGGAATAATATAAAAGATATAATCCGACAAATCCAATATTGCAACCTCATTTACTTTAAAAGTGGACTCTTTTAGGTGAATATTTTTAAAAATTCATCAAGTGGCTCACTTTTATGAGAACGATGAATATAGACAATAAACAATTCTTATCTAGACTGCCTCCGTGGTCGGGTGATCAGCGAGCTGTCTTATCACCCGGAGATCCCGGGTTCGATTCCCGGCTGGGGTGGGGAATTTTTCTTTAACCAGAATTATTCCCTATCCCCCACAGAGCCTGGAAGTATATATGTGAGAGTGAATGTGTGTGTGTGTGTGTTTTTCAGGAAAATAAAAAACGAATTAAAGAACCTACAGACGAGTTATTTCTAATGCAGAGCCCCCGATATGGCCCTAAATGATAAAGGGGGCTATATAAATGAAACAGAAAAAAAAAAAACTTATTTAAATAACCATTGAAGATAGAAGTTTGATACGTCATACTGGTCTAAATTTCAAGACAGAAATCGTATAGTGAGATTCCCTTCTTGCTGATCGGTACTGTCTATTAATAAGCATGCGTCTACCGCTTCGCATCCAATCTAGTTGTTTTCACCATCTGTACTCAGATGGTAGAGCCAGTCTTCAAGGCCGCGTCCAAGTAGATGATGTCCGCTTTTTGAGGGTAGATGGCAATGTAATCGCAATTATTATCTTATTTTCAGTTTTACTATTATTTTGGACCGAAGCTTTGGGTCGTGCTATTAAACATACAATCCGGTATTTACCTTGGCGACTGAATAAAAACGTTCCAGCCAGATTGGTCGGCACATGAGATTTGATGTTGCCTCTCGGTTTAATGTTCTTTTGAATAAATATCAGGGGATTTTCATCCATTTTTTGAAAATTCGTGACTAAAAATTACAATTATAAAGGGTAAAGACAATGATTCACTATAAATAACGTACAGTAATTTCATAAAAAATCTGATATGTTCCATTCACATGACCCTCTCTATATTGCTGTAACAAATTGTTAAAAATCAAATTCTTCTTACTTCTTTATGATAATCGAAATAAACATTAGTGGAAATTCTCTTAATTACTTGATTCCCTGTAAGAAGAAGAAAAATAAGGGAATGCACTAGGCTAAAACGACAGTTAAATCTTCTAAAAGCTGGTTGCCCTGTGGTTGAAATTCGTTTCTATGCAGGGTCAGGATTTACAGCTTTCCGTGTGAGAAAAGTTCCAGTATTTTGAATCTGAAACATATAACAAGGAATATCTCAGAAATTGTCAATTCCACGAAAAAAGTATATGACACAAATTGTGCGTTTTAACGTGATCTACATTTTTTGTGTGGTAACTTTTTGTCTACCTCTTAAGGTTTACCAGCTACGAAAAACTCAGCAAATTCATTCAGAATAAAGAGGTCTCTAAGGGCTATTCTTAGAAATTTTAAGATATACATTTTATTTACCATATAAATATCTTTAATATACCGCATTTTAATCAAAATCGTTAGTCATTTTTGCAAAAATAAAGCTTTCGAAATTTTTTCCATGTAAAGGGTAATTTGAGGTGGGGGGGATTTTTTTTCAAAATCTTCGTTGCAGCCCTGAAAGATACTAAACTTAAATACCAAGTTTGGTATTCTATCGACTTTTCGTTTTTGACTTATCGTGTTCACAGACACACGGACACACACACACACAAACACACAGACCTTTTTCTGAATGTTTCTTTTGGATACAGAGGATCCTAAAACGTGTATTTCCGGTGAAATTTCGGTATCGAATTTTTGGGTGGAACGCAATACCTTCTCTATACACTATATATGAAACTAATTGGTGACCGCGTAACGTGACCTAAGTCAGCTGCCCACTATATTATCACACCTTTTCCGACATTCTAACATGGAATTTTCAAAATAACCTGTCTGTCTCACATTCAATAGGTCGCGAGTTCGAATCTCGCTTAGGGCGACTTACCGGATGAGGTTTTTTTCGGGGAGTTTTCTTAAGACGAATGTCGAGTAACTTTAAGCTCTATGAACCCGGAGATCATTTGAGCAAAGTTTCACCAATTTCATTCACCGTCCGATATGACCAACTAGGTTAAAGGACGTTAAACTACCCTCCCCCTCCCCAAAAAAAGTTTCAAATGCTGAAATATGGCCAAGCAGCGATGATATTACTGCGCTAAGAACCAATTAGACATGTCAGAAAGAAACAGTACCCCAAAACTGGGACTGCCCACCTCGTTAGTGTCCACATTCCTCGCATTCAAGAGGTCCTGAGTTCGGATCTCGCTTTGGGCGAGTTGCCGGGATACGTTTTTTTTTTTGTTTTTTTTTTCCTCTTTCAGGGTTTTCCCTTGTCCTCAAAAGACGAATGTCGAGTATTTTTAAGCTCCATGGACCCCGAGATCATTTGAGCATCATTTCACCAGTTTCATTCATCGTCTGATATGACCAACCAGACTAAAAAAGAATTGGAAGAATTGTTATTTGCTGATCAACATCAACAATCACGATCTAGAGAACCCGGAAAAAATAATTTCACTTCAATATTTGAATAAAATGAAAAATGAAAAATCTGATGTGTTCCATTCACATGACTTTCTCTATCTCTCTGTAACAAATTATTGTTAATAAGCTTATCTTTTATTTATTTCATGTTAATCGAGGAAAATTAGCAGAAATAGTCTTATTCCTTTCTTTATTGTAAATACAAGCGAAATAAGGGAGTACCATAGGTTAAAGTGAAAGCCAAAAGCTGGTTGCTATGTGACTGATGTTCCTTTGTTTGTATGGACAGGAGTTGACAAATTGCTGTTTGAGAAAAGTATAAGTTTTTCAAAGCTGAATCCAATATCAAGCAATATCTCAAAAACGATCAACTCCACGAAAAAAATGTATATAACATAAATTGTGTGTTTTAACGTGCTCTACATTTTTTGTGTGTTAAGTTTTTGTCCATCTCTTACGGTTTAGTAGATACGCAAAATTCATATAGAATAAAGTACTCTTCAGGGGCTATTCCCAGAAAATTCAAAATATACATTTTATTTGTCAGGTAAATATCTTTAATATATGATATTTTAATCAAAATCGTTAGAGCCATTTTTTAGAAAATCAAAAATTTCGAAAAAAGTTCCATGTAAAGGGTAGTTTGGGGTGGGGGGATTTTTCTCAAAATCTTCGTGTCGCATCCCTGGAAGATACTAAACTTAAATACCAAGTTTGGTATTTTACCGACTTTTCGTTTTTGAGTTATCGTGTTCACAGACACACGGACACACGGACACACACACACACACACACACACACACACACACACACACACGGACCTTTTTGTGAAAATGCTTTTTTTAGATAAAGGGGACCTTAAACATATTTCCCGTGAAATCTCGGTATCGAATTTTTTGGTGGAGTGCAGTACTTTCTCGATTCACTATGTACATAGTGCGTATAGAGAAAGTAAAAATATGTGCATCACTTTCTCTTTAACAACTATTCCTACAAAGGTTGATTCTGGTATTTCAATCTAATCAAGATAAACATCAGCAGAAATGGCATTGAGGAACACAACAAATGAAGAGTCCTGCGTTGCAATAAATGTGTTCATTATCGAATGTTCCGGGCTGTGTCCAAATGTCGTCACAAGCTATGTGGACACGTATCTCAACATTAGGAATAGGCTCACTGTGGAGGTTTAAGTTCGGTGATGGAGAAGGTGTTGAGATGTCGGAGGACATTAAGCTGGCGCTCCATAGTTACACATTTCCAGTCGTGCTCCCATTATTCCAGTAATGAAGGTAGAGTACTTTACAGGAAGTCCAGATATGTTGTAGAAGAATAGGCGTTGCCAACAGTCCGTGCCCAAACATTGGTGCTGGACCGAGACGCTTCCACCATTCCGTAAGGGTTTTCTGTAATAATACGGAGGTTCAGATGCTCTCTCTGCCAAAGATCACTACATTAGTGAAGTGGACTGAAGACAGAAAGGCCATAATAGTGCTGGCCAGCGATAAAACCTTTCCCGAGGTGAAAATCTGCGGCTGATAATCCTTCCATACATTGGAAGTGATAGGGATGATAGAGCACAGATCACCGTCCTCTGGTGGGTCAATTACCTGAATTTGTACCAGGATTGTTCTCAATATCAGGAAGAACAGTTCCTCCTCATCCAGTGTCGCACAGTCCGTGGCCGCCCTGGACATTCGTCTGTTTCAAGGCGTCCTTGCTCACATAAGGCCGAAAAATGACTCCAAAATGTGTGTGTGTGTGTGTGTAGTTCCGTAAATCATACTTTTTGCAATACACAAAACAAAACAAAACAAAAAATACTGCAAATTCCGACACACAAAATTCACACTTCAAGTTATGCAAGAATGGCGTCAACGGAAAATATTTATTTCCGGGCCCAAAGTGATATGAACTTTTGCGCTCCGAATCCAGTCAGAAATCATGCCCTGAAGCTTTCAGGTAGATTAAAACTTATCCTGTAGAATCTTTGAACATACATACTCATAACAATGAATATCTCGCAAACGGTTAACGCAACGAAAAAAAAAATGTTTTACATGAATCGGGGGCTTTAACGAGATTTACATTTTTAGTGTAGTTAGATTTATATATATATATATATATATATATATATATATATATATATATATATAAATGCCGTATGTTGAAGATATTTTCATGGCAAACGAAATGCATGTCTTGAATTGTCAGAGAATAGCCCCTGAAGACCTGTTCGTTCTGGATGACTTTCATATATATATATATATTTCTCTTCTACCTACAAGGAAGCAAGTAATAAGACCAATTCTGCTAATGTTTATCTCGATTAGCATGACGTAGATAAAAGAATAATATTTTGTAAGAATAGTTTGTATATGGAATAGCCAGAGAAAGTTATTTCAATGAAAGACATCAGATTTTTTCAAACAGAACCATACTAAGCGAACCCAACCGCAATTGTTTCTCATAGCGACCAGATTTTAAAAGATTTGACTATCGCCTTAGCCTAATGTATTCCTTTATTTCCCTTATACTTATAAGGAAGCATGTAATAAGTCTAATTATGCTCATATTTATCTCGATTAACACGATGTAGATAAATCATTTGTACCAATAGTTTGTTTATGTAACAGCTAGAGAAAGTTATGTGAATGGAACACATCAGATTTTTCCCATCACTTTTATATACTTAAAGTGCTCCACAGGATGCACTGTTTCACTAACTGTTTCAAAATTGTTTTACTGCTTATGTGAAGAGTTACAATGTTAATGTGAAGAACTAGACAACTACCTATATTCCACACTGAAAAAACTGCAAATTCAAAGGACTTTTAAAGGAATGGCAAAATCTTGAACAATTGATAACGAATATCTTGGAAAAGGCTTCTGTCACAAAAAGGTCATATGAAATGAGTTGTGTAATTTAAACAGATCTAAGTCTTTTGCATACTACGTTTTTGTCTATCGCCGAACGTATAACAGTTACCTATACAAGATAACACAAAGTGCCTTTCGAAAGAAGAAGAATTTTAAGGCTATTAAAAGCAAATTCAAGATACAAATTTTGTCATGTATTCGTTCCTAACATATGGTGTGTTAATCAAAGTCGTTAGAGCCATTAGAACCCACTTAGATAAATGATAAACATATAGGATAGTTGAGGTGGTGGAGACTTTCCTGAAAAGTTCCTTCGGAAAGGCTTCAACTTACATTGTAATTTGGCACCCACCAGGCAGGCATGCTGCGCGCGCATACACACATACTCAAATAACTACATAAACGTGCGTAATGTTTTCTGTTTTAGAAATGCTGAATTTAATTCCGAAGGTCACATATTTCCGCATCGGAATTTTAGGTAGAATGCTACACTTTCAAATACATGGGGCTAACCAGAGTAATGACGCGAAGTTTAAACGTAATCTACTCGTATAGCCTGATCGAATGTGTCTTATTTTCGTGATAAATTATTATTATATTGTCGATTTCAGCGATTGTATTTCAACCACAATTGTTCCATACTCTTGGATGTAGTAAACTTCGGCACGCTGCTGCTGTTGTTGCTTTTTTGTGAAGAATGAACACTGTGCATATGTAAAGTTCGGCACAGCAGAAATGCCAGTTGTTACTGAGGCCCTGGAATTTATGTAGTACTTACTCTCAATACACTCTGCCCATACCAAGCCCCTACACGCCTAGCTGCGCAGACCAGATAAAGCGTTATAATATGAAGAAATCTGGTGGAGGGCAAGAGACTCCTGAGGCGCTCGCAATACATTCGTTGTAATGGGAAAACAGTAAAATTTAAAACAGCTATAATTACGTCATAAGGTCACCTAAGTAGGGCAAAATTACAACACCACGTTCTTTATGATCGTGAGTATCTATGCACAGGGATGAGACTTTGAATGTCCTGTTGGAAGTTGAATAAAATCACTTTATTGACTGGACGGAATTTCATCCCACAACTGAACAAATTAGAAGTAAATATTATCATTGAACTTGAATAACGCATACTTGCATTGAAAGTGATTTACGAACAGGATGTAAGCATCACAGAGAGCATAATTCAGCTTTAATTCCGTTTTATCAGTTTCTTCTCAGTGATTCCATGTATAGTTTCTGCATTTTACTTCAATGCACAAAGTCGTCAACAAGAATTATAAAGAGGGTTTCTTAAGAGTGTCTCTGTAGTAAAGTGGTCAAAATGCTGAATCAAAAATGAAAAAATGCTGGGTTCGATTCTAGACTGATGAAGCTATTCTTATTCCCCACCCTCAAGAGCCTGGAAATATGAACGCGATACTGAATGTGTGTTAAGTTAATCGATAAATAAAGTTTTAATGTACACCTCAAATTTAAGCAGTCCTTATAGAAAGTCAAAGTGGTAAATCGACGATATTACCTAAGGCGGTACGTAAATAAAATGATTTAGCAGAAGAAAAAAAGAAACCATATGGGATATTGGATTTTCAAAGACGGTATGTACAGTATAAGATTAGGTACATTACAGTGAAATTGGGTACCTGTATTCCTCTTGAGTAAACTATATGCCAGGCGTTAAGTAAACATTTTCTATCAGTATTTGTGGTATTTTTGAGTTAGATATATAAGATAGGCACCTTAATATGTGCACAACAGGAGAGTATGATTTGTGCTTCCTGAAATAATTTATAAACACATCTAAAATTACAATGGATTATTACTTAATATTCTTTATGTTCTAACGCTTTTGCAAAATTCCTTTTTGCACCCTGTGGGATTGTGTTTCAGTCTGAAATTACAGATTTGAAAAATTAACTTAATCGAGATTTCGGGTTTGTTTGTTTTTTTACTTAGGACAAATTATAATATTGAATCTAATATTTTAGTACTGCCTTCTAATGTTAATAAAACATATACAAAATGATTATAACAATGAAATTAGCGTTCTCATTACCTTTGTCAGATGAGGAGGGAAACTAAATACTGAAGGAACTGTGTCAGGGTTTAGCAACATTGCCTTTATTCTCATGGAAACAATTTTTCATTTTTATGGCACAACTTTGTTACGTCTCGGAGCAGCTGACGACTTACTCAATAATTCTAGTCTATGTATTAAAATAAATTATTATTCGCTTAGTGACCGAGGACACCCACGAGAATAAATCGGAATGAATTTGGAACACAAATGTTACAATTTTTTCTTACCGATGGAACGTGATCTCGGAATCATTTTTCTGGTGGTTGGTGCAGTTATGCAGCATAGAAGTGCACAATGTTAGTTATTAAACCCTAATACCACCTCACTTTTAAAGCCTTTTAAGCGTACTGGACAAACGACAGAAAGCACGTTTGCCCTCCACCTACCGATGCGCGAGAGGTTTCAATTAGCGACACCAACCCAGCGCCAGCGGTGAGTCGAGGTCCAAGGTCTTTGGCCCATACCTGTGGAAAATAGACGCTGAGTGGCATGCATTTGTTTAATGTACTCAAGGAAGGCATTTTAAACTGCGATTGAATGTACATGGCCAACCCGATAGAGACTTGGAGGTGTTTGTGATCATCTGGGAGAGTGGACATGAGAGTGAATGCGAACGTGAAAATAAGTTAAAGAAGGTAAAAAAAAAAAAAAAAAAAAAAGGTGCAGCAGTAATCTAAGATTAAGCTCAAATAATAATAAAGGACAGCAATGTTTCTGTCAAAGCCCCGATATGTCCATAACACTTAAAGGGGGCGTAGAAAGAACAACCAACAACAATTTTGATTCTGTGGTCTGTGTATTGATAATCTCAGCATTCTTTAAAGACAAATAGCGTCTTCCTGTATAACTTGTGTCAGCTTGTGCAGCACACGCTGAGTTAGTTACCTGGAAAACTCAGAGAACAACAAGTTCACTCATGTTGCTTAAGAAATAATTATTAAAGAACTACTGGATTTTGTAACACTTCCGTTGCGAGAAATAACACTTGCTAAATTGAAATAAAAACTTGCTCAGACTATAAGTTGCTGCAGTGTGATACTGTCTTTAAGCATGACAAGGAGCGTAACATTGTCACCCTTATAAGCAAATTCTGTTATATAGTTATGGCTTACGGCAACCAGAAATAGCCAAGTGATTTCTGCCTGCCTAAGAAGTGGGAAATTTGGACTTAATGAAAACACAAAATGGGCAAAACTTAAAAAAACCTATGTTTCCATTCACATGACTTTCTCTACACCTATGCAACAAATTACTGTTAAAAAGCTTATGCTTCAATTTACTTCATGCCAATCTAGAAAAAACTAGCAGAAATAGTCTTATTATTTGCTTCCTTGTAAGTAGAAGCGAAATAAGGGAGTACCATAGGCTAAGGTGATACTCAAAAAGCTGGTTGCTAGCTGACTGAACTTCCTTTGTCTCTATGGACACAAGTTGACAAATCCCTGTATGAGAAAATTACAAGATTTTCAAAGCTGAAACCAAAAACAAGCAATTTCTCAAAAACGACCAACTACACGAAAAAAAATTATATAACATAAATTGTGTGTTTTAATGTGCTCTACATTTTTTGTGTGGTAGGTCTTTGTCCATCTCTTAGGTTTAGCAGTTATGCAAAATTTCGTAAAATTCATCCAGAATAAAGTAGTCTTCAGAGGCTATTCCCTGAAAATTCAAGATATAAATTTTATTTGTCAGGTAAATATCTTTAATATACGATATTTTAATGAAAATCGTTAGAGACATTTTTAAGAAAACCAAAATTTTCGAAAAAAGTTCTATGTAAAGGGTAGTTTTGGGTGTGGACATTTTTATCAAAATCTTCGTGTTGCATCCCTGGACGATACTTAACTTAAATACCAAGTTTGGTATTTTACCGACTTTTCGTTTTTGAGTTATCGTGTTCACAGACACACTGACACACGGACACACTCACACGGACCTTTTTCTAAAATTATTTTTTTTATACAGGGGACTCTAAAACACATATTTCCGGTGAAATCTCAGTATCGAATTTTTCGGTGGAGTGCAACACCTTCTCTATATACTATATACATTGTATGTGTAGAGAAAGTAAAAAGGAAAGAAGATCGCGTTGTCTCTTTTACTAGTTTATTGAGAATTCATTCTTGGTAAGATGATGTAATAATCTCAAAAAGCCAAATTTGGACTTGGTGATTTCTGCCAGTACGACGACGGTATATAATGCATAAACAAATCATTTTCTTTCATCCTTCATTCATGCATTTGTTTAGCTCAGTGAGGATTAGGCCACGCTGTTTTTCTGTTCCAGGTGCTCAGTCAGCTTGTGTCGTAACAATTTAAATCTCTTACCTCCTCTGACGTCTTGTTTAACTTTAATCTTATGTGATCCAGCTATCCGAACGGTTCTGAGCTCGCAATTAACTGATTTATCAGGTAATTAAAGACAGATACGTGCTCTCAAATAGAAAAGAACAAGCATTTCGTGAGTTTTATGTGAAACTTTTATATTTATTTTTACTTTCTCTATAGGCATTATGTTCATAGTGTATAGAGAATGTATTGCACTCCACCAAAAAATTTGATACCGAGATTTCACCGGAAATATATGTTTAAGGGTCAGTGTATTAAAAAACAAGTATTTTCAGAAAAAGGTCCGTGTGTGTGTGTGTCCGTGTGTCCGCGTGTCTGTGAACACGATGACTCAAAAACGAAAAGTCGGTAAAATACCAAACTTGGTATTTTAGTTTAGTATCTTCCAGGGATGCGACACGAAGGTTTTGAGAAAAATCCCCCCACCCCAAACTACCCTTTACATGGAACTTTTTTCGAAAATTTCGATTTTCTCAAAAATGGCTCTAACGATTTTGATTAAAATATGACATATTAAAGGCATTTACCTGACAATAAATTTTCTGGGAATAGCCTCTGAAGAGTAGTTTATTCTGGATGAATTTTACGGAATCTTGAGTAATTGCTAAACCATAAGAGATGGACAAAAACTTACTACATTAAAAATGTAGAGCACGTTAAAACACACAATTTATGTTATATACATTATATACATTTTTTCCTTGTTTTTGGTTTCTGCTATGAAAAACACTTTTCTCATACAGGAATTTGTCAAATCCTGTCCATACAAACAAACGAACTTCAGTGACATAGCAACCAGCTTTTGATTATGACTTTAACCTATGGCACTCCCTATTTCGTTTCTACTTATAAGGAAGCAAATAATATGGCTATTTCTGCTAATTTGATACTGATTAGCATGAAGTGAATAGAAGAATAAGCTTCTTAAGAATAATTTGTTGCTCAGGTATAGAGAAAGTTATGTGAATGGAACACATCAGATTTTTAACAAGTGTAATAACTGCAACATGGGTACAGAAACATGCTCAGCCTTTATGCAGATGGCAGCTTTGACATTACGTGAAGCATGTACATCTGGCTGTGGACCAAGATGGCTTGCTAGACGTCGTTGTGTCTGGTAGCACGCTGGCACGTTACTTTATTCTAGGAAACAACAAATCTTCTATTTAGAATATTTCACATAGCTACCGCATTGAAAGCCAGTTGCTCACGTGTTTAGTTCTTTACACTTTTCTACAACAGAAACATCCAGTTAATAGTGCATCATTATAATTCACATTAATTCTATATTTTTATTATTCTCCTTTTTCTGTATCCTCTGGTTTATGTTTTACCATATTTCCGGTCTCATCAATAATTTTTTTTTCTTTACTCTGGGAAACTTTTAAGCACTAAGCAGGAAAAATGTTATGTTACTGCCTAAAAGTAAGTTATGTTATACATTTTCATTAAAGGTAGACGACAGTACAGTAGAAAAAAGCGAGCGTTTGCCAGCCCCCCCCAAAAAAAAAAAATCTCTTCTAATTGTTGCTAAGTACACCAAATATAAACCATAATGCATACAAAAATGTTCCTACCGCGTCATTCTACCATTACGAGTGTGTTATGCAGAAGCTGCTTCTCTCAATTGAATTAATGAAATAACTTAACAATTCTTTGACTATAACACTAAAGCCCCTTGTTTCATTTTGCAAACTATATGCTCAAAATCAAAACACGTAGGTATACGGTAAATAAAACAACTTTACAAAACTTCGTGATATATATTAGGAGAAAGTAAACAACACAACTTTTGTCGCTTTTAGTCTGACTTCTAAATTAAATTAAAATAAGTCTTCTATCCATTTCCTGAAACTGAGGAGCTTTTGATTGCAGCCTGCTTTTAATTCTCATTCATAAAATAGATCTCTTAAACTTGCATAAAAGAAAGAAAGAAGGCGTTCACAGAGAGTAATTATATCTTTTTTAGGTAGGTCATTTTTCTAAACAGTAGCAATTAAAGTATCAGCGCCAAATTAAAAACAAAGCAAAAATCGCTGCAATATATAGTGCAAAAAATTAATTTAAAAATTGAGCCAGTTTCTGTGAGGTCCTAAGCCATCGATGGACTTCTGACTGCAGAACAGAAGTTTGTGGGTTCTGCGCAGAAAACAACAGCGCCATCAGACTGCCCGAGCAGCAAGTTTCTAACTCATTTGAGAAAATGACGGTAGATAGCAGTTGATAAACAGCTGTTTATCGAAAGTATGTTGTTGAGGCGATGTAACCAGCATAGTTTGTTATTGTGTGCCGAATAAAAGAAAGTAAAATTATAGATATAATCGTAATATAAGTCCAGTATCGTTAGTTATGAATTAACGAAAACAGGCATGCCAAAATTCTTTAAAAATACATTAATTGTTATTGTGCCTGTATTAGAAACATTTGTGGTAAACATAACCAAACGTCAGTGCAAGTTATATAATGAAACAATTATTAACTACATAATGAAAAAGGCCGTTCTAGCAAATAAAATACTGCAGTGTTAATTTAGAAGTCCCTTCTTCTCCGTTCCCTCCCTTTAGCGCAAAAAACTTAATTTTCGGTAGCAACAATGATAGCACTTGTTTAAGCTTTCTACAGTATTTATATGCTTAGAGCTAACCTAGGTTGTTTGCCAGCTCATACAAAGTGATATATAGTGCTACTTTCTGCAACTAGCAGGATACCAAAATATCCAGTTCTTAGTCCGCTGCATGTCTTTTTTTATGGATAATAAAATGAAACGGGGAAAAGAAAACCACAAAAATACATTTTTAAAAGTGATATATTTCTTAAAAATGCGTTCATATATTGAATTAGGAGGTTTATACCCTTCATTTAGTATATCTAGTATTTTTCTGCTATGGCAATCCTGCAGTGTAATACTGAGCAAGTGGAATAGCTCGAGATTGAAAATTCTGCATCTATATTGTATTTTGTCCTTGACACTAATAACATATACAACAATGTTATTTGCTTCCTTTTCTGGTATAAAACTTATTTTTGTAGTAACTCCACGAAAAAAAAAAATATCAAGTTACGTCATATAATATGGATATAAGTTAATAATTGGTGGTCTTTAAATACAGAAATTTCTTGTTCATATGACTGTTTATTATCAGCAATTGATATTTTCTTAAATATCATAAGCAACTTTAGCTTATGCTCTGCTTTGGCGTTTTTCTCTTAATCCATGGTCTCTGAGTTGGATGGTCTACCATCTGTCACTATTTATGGTATTTGTTTTTGCTGCCACCTAGTGACAAAACTGCGCTGAATTACACAAACTGCTCTCCAAACTGACCCAGGTTATTCTTGTGGCCCTATCAACATTTATAGCATTCCGTTTTTGGTGAGTAAACTAATTTTTTATGTTGGAAAAGGGAGTGTGCAAGTGAGTGTGGGTATGTGTACCTTACGGAGGGGTATTCCGCACTACAGCCATTAGCTTATTCTGTGTCCGTCCCCTGGATGAGAGGGCGGTCGACATCCGGACAAAGAGAGAGCCGTCATGTACGTTCCCTAACAGATCACAATCAATTCTTTATCTCGACATGGGGAGTGTCAGGAGTCCGTGGCTCAATCTCGGATAGACCACCGAGTCCACGGACAACCACCAGCGCCATGCCGCAGGCGAGAGCTGTATTTCCAGAGCGCAGTCACCTCCATGGAATGGTGCCTCTGCCGCAGGCCTCGTCAATATCTACAACACTAAAAGAGACTGGTTGGGATGAAATGATAATGAAATGAAGGGATAGGAATTTCGCGAGAATGAAGAATATTCCCAGCATTGGCCTAACGACCTGGGAAACCGCCGAAAAACCCCTTAGGTGAGAGAGGTCGGTCGCGGGGAACCGATCCCAAGACGAAACGCGTAAGCCACCTGACTCAGTGGGAAAAGGATGTTGCACGTGTCTGTAGGACACTAAACGGTCCAAGCGCTGCTACGTTCTAAACGAAAATGTTTGTTCCATGTTGCGTTATACGTTTCAAAAGAGTGATAGGAAGAAAAACAATTCGTTATCCTAAACCTGTTAATACAATTTACCGAAGTTAAATATTATCAATATACACAATTGTATTAAACTTAAAAACTGTTACTACAACATTTTAACAAGTAAAGAAAACAAATCTAATGTAAACGTTTAGCAAAACTAAACATAAGAAAGCAGTATATGAATTTAATTCTTTATAATTATATCTGATTTATTTTGGCAATAAAATAAAAGTATGTAATAGGCATTTATAGTTTTAGTTTTGCACCTATATTCCTTTATATTTTATATCTAGAAATATTATTCCACACCGATTTGTACTGCTGTATATACTGCCGGACCCTATTATTGTTATTGTTGTTTTACTTGCTCTTGCATTCAAGCAATAAATAATACTAGTACAACATACATAAGAATACGGTACGATTGGCTTGATTTTATATGGATGATACTGTCATATGTCAGGTGACTGTAACAATGGTTAGAAACAATATGAAAATAGGTAAAAAGAAATAAAGAAAAACAAAATTCGATGATGCTTTCGATCTGACAATTAAGAGCACTGTAGAGTGAGAACTTAGAATACGAATATTTTTATTATGAAATTATTGCACTTCTTAAAATTTCATATTTTAGAATTTTCTTTCCTAAAAGAAAGGAAGTGTCGATATTATCCACTGTCTGAAAGTTTTATTTTATTTTAAAAAAAAGTACAAAATTTCTTCTGGTTTTAAAATTTCTCTAACATTTGTATGATTCGATGTGTACTGTGTACGAATTATTATTTCTTTTTTATTTATTGTAACGCTCCCTCAAATAGTTTTTCATTTCTATCCCTTTATGCTTCCCTTTCATAATGTAATAATACTCCATACAGTAACATATAGAAGCAATATTCAATTTCACGCACATAATGTTGTCTACTCTCTTCTTCAAAATATGCTAACAAACATTTACTCTACTATCTGCTTCTTGGTGATCAGGGCAAAGCTTCATTACACAATTCGTTGTGCACAGGAAGAAGATGACTATTGTAAACTAGAGAGATTTGCTTTCAAAAAGAACATTGCTGTGATGGCTTTGAAATGAAAGAAAAAACTGATAAGCGACTTACCAACTGAAGAACTTTTAAACATAGGATATATCGGAAATGGTTGACATAAACTACTGTTTCTGTATTGTGTAGTAAGCTGTTGTTCATTTCTTACAGTTTATTAATTAAACACATGTAATTTAGAATGAAGGCTATTCGCAGAAAAATCACTTTATATATCATGCAATTATATTACACATACTGTATTTTATTAAAATCGTTTTGAGAAAACCAGATATAATGGAAGTTTTCCCGTGTGCACCATGGCGCAATGGGCTCGGGTTTCCGGCCACAGAATGCGATCGGGTTCCATTCCACCAAACGAGGCGTGAATTTTAATTCGCAGGGCATTGCACCGGCGCCTAGTCACCACCGTAAAGAAATTAATGGCGTCACAGAAGCAAAACATTCTGGGACAAGTGACGTCAGTTGTAGGACTCGGCTCAGTAGCGCCACGGCATCATGTATACAAAAATGCAAATGAATGTCACTGATCACTTCTACTTCAATTGCAAAATATGACAAGAAAATAACAGGTGAAGGAAATCGGAGCGTGATGATAACAGGAAAACATAGCTGAACAGACATTTCAATTTTGGGTTCAAAACCCATTGGTTGCCTTGTCTGTTCTTCGTTTTCTTCCTTTCTCTCTCTTTTGTCTTTCTTTCTTTCTCTTGTTGTTTCAAATGCATACTTAGTTTAATTTAATTTACAGGTTGTGTTACGCATGTATAACGTTTAACCTAACTAATGCTAATTTCTAATTCCTTTAATTGTCATTTACATCTTCAAAAAATAATTAAGTCCATGCAAATAACGACTAAAATTAATGAGAATTTATAAATACTTACATATTTAAGAATTGTGACGAGTTATCTGGGCATTATCGTTACAGAACAACAAATACGTACAATAAGAATAAAGGTGATCAGCAAATGAATAAAATGCGCTCATGTCAAAGAAATTCTCAAAATGGCGACCTGTAACATCAATGTACAGACGACATATACACAAAAGTGATTCTTGGACGCTCCTGAGCATTCCTGTTGCGTTACGAGTGTCATCACTGACTGCAATAGTGCGGGATATTAATAATTCTTTAGAATTAATTGGTGGGAAAAATATACGAGGGTTGGAGCAAAAGTCATGGCCACTAGTTTCTTTTTTCATGTAGATATGTGAACGGATCACAAACTATATGTGTCGTGTGGAAGTTCTGCACGCATATTGTGTATGCAGAACAACAGACGACTCTGTAATAGTTGGTAATAGCGCAGCGAGGGCTGTGAAACCAGTTAGTTGGTTAGTGTCGTGCGAGATGGAAGTAACCCGTGTTGAGCAGCGCGCTTACATTAAAATAGCCGTTCTCCGAGAGAGAAATGCGAAGGAATGTCAAGGTGAATTAGTGGAAGCCCTTGGGAATAATGTTCTACCATACGTACGGTAGCACGGTGGGTAGTAAAGTTTCAGCAAGCACGTGTGTCAACCAGTGACGAGCAACGTTCGGGACGATCTGTCAGTGTGCGGACCGACGTGGCACGTGCCATCATCTAGTAGCTCCTGGATGAAGACAGACAATGGACGCTACTGGAGTCAGAGAGGGCAAGTGGCATCGAGAAACGCACCGTCCACAGGATATTGCCTTATGAGCTGCAACAACACCAAATCCCATCGCGGTGGGTACCGAATGCACTGACAGAAGTTCAAAGGTGGGTGCGCTATGCAATATGCTCCGACCACCTTGCACGCTGGCAACAGGACGGCGATCAATTCTTGTCACCAATAATCGCCATCGATGCATTTTGGCCCAGGGCATACGAGCCAGAACTGAAACGTCAGTCCGCGGAGTGGCGACATGCTGTATCACCAAGGAGGCAGAAGTTCCGTCAGAATCCTTACCCTGTCCAATTGATGGTGATCGTCGCGTATGACGTCAGGGGTATCATTGTTTGCCACTTTGTTCCACATGGCAGAACAGTGACCGCACAGTACTGCAGGGACTTCCTGGTGCGACAGGTACGACATGGCGTTCGGGAGAAACGTCCGGAACTTGTGGACAGTACAATAATCATGCACGACAATGCAAAAACCACATAAAGCTGAGTGTGTAGGGCAGCTACTGCGACGTTGGGAATGGGAATAATTGGAGCACCCACCGTACTCTCCCGACATTTCGCCCTGTGACGTTGATCTCATTTGAAAGATTAAGGAACCACTGCGTGGTACGCGGTTTGCAACATAAAAGGACATTGCCAATGCTGTGCGCGAACAGATGACCCGATTGACACATGGTGCAGCAAATGCTGCGGCAGCTGGTATTCAGCGCCTCCCACATCGTTGGCAGGGCAGTGTGGTGACAGTAGCAGGGCACTACTTTGAGGGTCTTTAGGCCCAGGTTTGTCATGTAATTGTATGTGTACTGTGTTATCACTCTTTTGCATCGTGAAGGGCATATTGCCCCCTATACTACCGTAATAAATTAGTGTGTTACGATTTTCAGTGCTATTCATCGTCCACACATGTAGATAACACCTTGTCCTTTCGTCTGTATATGTCACATTTTCCAACCGGATTGGTATCTTCAAGAAAATAAATAGCTTTTGCCCCAACCCTATTATACTGCGTCGGTTGCCATGTTGGCTCCGCGCACTATTATCTTTGCAAACTGACGTTACCGTGTCTGTTGACAGTTTGTCTTATGTCGTCTAAGTTTCTTTAATTTTGGCTTAGGAGCTTGGCCGCTTGGGAGAGAACTGGTCAGTCGGCTGGAATTGGTGAGGGACTGTGCTATGTTCTTGACTGTGGCTATTTCTCAGGCTGGAATTGGTGAGGGAATGTGCTATGTTCTTGACTGTGGCTATTTCTCAGGCTTATAGAGTTGCCACACACTTGCCCTGATTGACGGTTGCTCTTTCAGTGTAAGCAGGATGTTCTGTGTTGCGATGAGTTACACTTTCTCGCAAACCTGAAATACAGATCGAATGTAGTACCGTCTTTTGGGTTACCTTCTGTAGTGTCCGTACTGCTATTGAAGAGCGATCTCCTGCTTTGCTGTACACATGTGCATGTCAGCGAATTCAGAAACAGCATAATTTTGCTCTACATTCCCCGGCGCTATCGTTGAGTTCTGTGCTGAAGGCAAATAGGAAATGCGTCTGGAGAATACGGCTGTTACCTATCACTTGAATATGAACCATACCGCGAAGTGTTAGTGTTCTGCCAGAAGAATCAGGGCAGTACTAGATAATCGCCAGGTACCCACTTTCTCTGTTCCTTCAATAAATCTGAGGAGACAGAATGAATCTGATTCGTCATTAAAAAAATCTGATGTGTTACACTCACATTACTTTCCCAGCTGTTCTAAAAACTTCTTACATAAGATTTTTCTTCTCTCTGGACTTGCTAATCGAGATAATCATTAGCAGAATGTTCTTATTACTTCCTTATAAGTAGGAAGAAAATAAGGGAGTACACAGGCTAAACCGATAGTCAAATGTTTTAAAAGCTACCGTTTTGCGATTGTCATTGCAAATCGCTTCTTTGCTTGCCCAGGAGTAGAACAAAAGAAAAACGGACACTCACTGTCTCAGAAGTACTTCACAGCTGAAACCAATAACAAGCAATATTTCGGAAATGGTTACCTCCACAACAAAAATTTAAAGGATATAAATCGTATGTTTTGACGAGATCGACATTTTATGTGTAATAAGTGTTTGTCTATCTCTTACGGTTTAGCAGCTAAGCAAAATTCGGCAAAATGCACCTACAATAAAGAGGTCTTCAGATACACTTTACTTGGTATGTAAATATCTTTAGTATACAGGATTTTAATCAAAATTTTTAGAAAATCAAAGTTTTCCAAAAAATTTCCATGTAAAGTGTAGTTGGGGGTCTTCGTGTCGCATCCTTGGAAGGTACCGAACTTAAATACCAAGTTTTCTGTCCACACACACTCACACATTCGCATCCTGCCTGTTTCATTGATGCGGTGGATGAAATATCTTCTTTAGGCTCTCCGGCTCAATTGTGATGTAGTTCTCCATTTGGCTCCTGAAGCGCTGTTCTATGATGTCGTTCGCATTGTGCCATATTATTTGAACCATAGAAGAAGCTTGCTTGCTATTCGTAAGCATTTCCTCTCAACTTGCTTAACCTGCCCAGTACGGACGGGTTGATTGGCCACCGTGTGTTGCACTGCATATGTGAAGAATACCTACTGTAATTATTGTTTTATATTGGTAGCTGGTTCATGATTATTGTGGACAGTCCTGATTTCTCGATTTTGGAGAGGTGCCACACGGTGGAAATTGTGGCACCTCTTATTCTATTTATTTATTTTTATTTTTGACATGGTGTGTCATACACCATTTTTCTTGGAGAGTTATTCCTAAGCTCATTTTCTAGTCTTGATTTATTGTTCTGTAGCGTTGGCGAACTGCATAAATGTGCATGGTGTTCGCGAATTGTGCTAAGGTTATGGTTGGGTGAATTGCATAATATCAGAGCTGCAGAGGATGTACAGTAGATCAGAGATGGGCTCCCTTGAGGTGTGCCTGTTTGCAGAATCAAGGGGCGGAGAGCAGGTTAATTATAGTTATTCGTGCTATTCTATGGTATAGGAAGCTTACTGTCCATTTGCAGATGCTTCAGAAATGCCCATTGCTATCATCATCTTACTCAGCAATTCGTTTGTCCAGGATTTATCAAACGCTGCCTGTATATCCAGGACCCATGCTGACGTTAATTTTCCCGATTTTGCTCACTATCTCGTCTTTTACAAATATTTAAGTGCTCTTACGTTTATTTATATGAACAATAATGGTCGTTACTAGTATTTCAAATCAAGTTCTCTTGTAAAGAACAAAGCTTACAGGCCGACCCTTTATATTAATTTTGAATTTGATGGGGCTTAACTTCTATTTATAGTAGCACATTATTACCGCTGCCTGCTGAATGGAATCTGTTTTTGTGTGACATTTCTTCTGAAATTGAGGTACCCAGGGTCAGCATATCCTTGGGAACTGTTAGAAATACTCTTGAGAAGCAACGAAACTCGCAGTAAGGCGGCTATAAGCGTAGGCTTCATCTCTTGACAACGCCTAACTCTTATAATTCCAAGGGGAACAGCTAGATGGCGGAAAGGGAAGCAGCATCTTGCGCTAGGCATTGGTTCACTTAGGACCGACGTGCTACAGTGTTACGTTTACAAGTCAGTAATTTAAGTTAGAGCACACCATTTGAGGGCATAGAGTAAAGTTAGGGATGCGACGGAAAACGTTCCGCGATCTGATTAATTTTTTTTGTTGTTGTTGTTGTTGTTGTTGTTGCATTTAGCTGTCATCCCAAAGAGGACACGTGTACGACCACCACAAGATAGTGTCAGGGAAGAGCTTTGAGGTGACGACATTCCCCAATAGTGTCAGATCCAAATGCGCAGGTTTGCATTTAGCTGTCATCCCAAAGAGGACACGTGTACGACCACCACAAGATAGTGTCAGGGAAGAGCTTTGAGGTGACGACATTCCCCAATAGTGTCAGATCCAAATGCGCAGGTTTGCATTTAGCTGTCATCCCAAAGAGGACACGTGTACGACCACCACAAGATAGTGTCAGGGAAGAGCTTTGAGGTGACGACATTCCCCAATAGTTTTCAGATCCAAATGCGCAGGTTTGCATTTAGCTGTCATCCCAAAGAGGACACGTGTACGACCACCACAAGATAGTGTCAGGGAAGAGCTTTGAGGTGACGACATTCCCCAATAGTGTCAGATCCAAATGCGCAGGTTTGCATTTAGCTGTCATCCCAAAGAGGACACATCTACGACCACCACAAGATAGTGTCAGGGAAGAGCTTTGAGGTGACGACATTCCCCAATAGTGTCAGATCCAAATGCGCAGGTTTGCATTTAGCTGTCATCCCAAAGAGGACACGTGTACGACCACCACAAGATAGTGTCAGGGAAGAGCTTTGAGGTGACGACATTCCCCAATAGTGTCAGATCCAAATGCGCAGGTTTGCATTTAGCTGTCATCCCAAAGAGGACACGTGTACGACCACCACAAGATAGTGTCAGGGAAGAGCTTTGAGGTGACGACATTCCCCAATAGTTTTCAGATCCAAATGCGCAGGTTTGCATTTAGCTGTCATCCCAAAGAGGACACGTGTACGACCACCACAAGATAGTGTCAGGGAAGAGCTTTGAGGTGACGACATTCCCCAATAGTGTCAGATCCAAATGCGCAGGTTTGCATTTAGCTGTCATCCCAAAGAGGACACGTCTACGACCACCACAAGATAGTGTCAGGGAAGAGCTTTGAGGTGACGACATTCCCCAATAGTGTCAGATCCAAATGCGCAGGTTTGCATTTAGCTGTCATCCCAAAGAGGACACGTGTACGACCACCACAAGATAGTGTCAGGGAAGAGCTTTGAGGTGACGACATTCCCCAATAGTGTCAGATCCAAATGCGCAGGTTTGCATTTAGCTGTCATCCCAAAGAGGACACGTGTACGACCAC
The DNA here is from genome assembly GCA_030762935.1 of Hymenopus coronatus. Lineage (NCBI taxonomy): Eukaryota > Metazoa > Arthropoda > Insecta > Mantodea > Hymenopodidae > Hymenopus > Hymenopus coronatus. Next base: position 7,167,147 of record CM060884.1, read on the forward strand.
CACAAGATAGTGTCAGGGAAGAGCTTTGAGGTGACGACATTCCCCAATAGTGTCAGATCCAAATGCGCAGGTTTGCATTTAGCTGTCATCCCAAAGAGGACACGTGTACGACCACTACAAGATAGTGTCAGGGAAGAGCTTTACACATAATTAACTTACCAGTGAATCTTCATTAAACAAGCTCAACATAAGGCAAACAACTATAGAAATGATATAATAGAACTGAGGACACGATAGATTAAGAAATTCAAAACTCATCTGAGTTACACATTCAAGCCTTGTAGTCAGACTAGACCTGTCCTCGATGTTTGAAGCCGCTGTGTATTTGGGATTGAAGTAGGCTTCCAGGAACTAAAACGGAATTCTTACACCTCTGTCCCAAGGTCTTCAGGTCTTTTATACTAAGCTACCCCTAAATACCAAATCCCAATTTTATTACAAATTAGTTCATGAATGTTTAATCTTAAGGGCATTTCGATTGTGCCTTATCCATTAAAAGGCGGGAACTATCTGTCTGCCTGTAGCCTGGCCACTGTCGGAAACTTTTTGATACGGGCACACTTGGTTGTTTTAAAACAATTAATAACTTAATTATAAACTTTCTCACCTTCTAGAAGCGTCCTGTAATAAAAAACTAATGAAGACACTTCATATTCTGACAGATTTTTGTGTTTTAGAGAAAAAGAAATGTCATTAGGGCTTCAATTCTCTAAACTAGGCGTATTATATAAATGTTAGACATTTTCAATGTCACTCTAACACTCCAGTGACAGTGTGATTTTTGTTTTTCATTGTTATAGTTTTTGTATAAGAAGCAAATCTACCCATGATGGCGCCAGGGACCTCGGCTATGCTGCGGGCGCGCCGGAAGGACAACAATTATAAGGCGAACCGAAAACTCGACCGAAAGTCCTCCCGAGGAATGCTCTATGAGAATGAGGAACTGCGTCTGCGCACCATTAACATTAACGCCGAGGTAGAGCGGGGTAAGTTTTAGCACTAATGCATTTAACTTTTGCTTGGTATTCTGTAACGAAATGCTTGCCTTAATATCGTACAGCCGGCTTTTTGGAGTTGAAGTTTTCGAGGCAGAGGAACAAACTAAGTACTATGCACTTTCATTAGCATCGTCTCTAAGTTCTGGATAGTATTGGAAGTATTACTACACTGATTAGAACAATGATGTATAACAAAGCTGAGATTGTAAAGCTGAAACAAACAATACTACAGAACGTTTGTTGGAAAACTTGGCCGACAGGAAACGGCCCACGTGAACTTCTCTGTATTTTCCTGTACGCGCGTCCTACATGCGCTCTGTCGTCACAGACTTACTTCTGTTCTAGACCAGTTCACACGTGAATGGCATTCGAAATGTTTAGAAGTGTTTAATTTTGCTTGAAGTGCTTTCAAAATGAAGTATACATACCAAAAAGAGTGTTTATGTACGATACATATGTGCTTACATCATCCTGTAGGGATGCAACTAAATTTCCTGGGTGTGTGTTCCGAGAAGAGAGGGCCGTTCCTTTGCTTTTCAATAAATTCAGGGAGATGGGATCAGTTTGTGATATGAAAAAATCTAATGTATTACATTCACATGACTTTCTCTACATCTCTGCAACAAATTATTGTTAAAAAGCTTATGCTTCTATTTACTTCATGCAAATTGAGAAAAAAATAGCATAAATAGTCTTATTACTTGCTTCCTTGTAATTAGAAGCGAAATAAGGGAGTAACATTAGTTAAAGTGATAGTCAAAAGCTGGTTGCTATGTGACTGAAGTTCCTCTGTTTGTATGACAGAAGTATACAAGTTCCTATATGAGAAAAGTATGTTTTTTAAAGGTGAAATCAAAAACAAGGAATAACTCAAAAAACGATCAATTCCACGAAAAAAATGTAAATAACACAAATTCTGTGTTTTAACGTGTTCTACATTTCTTTTTGTATGGCAAGTTTTTATCCATCTCTTACAGTTTAGCATTTATGCAAAATTCCGGAAAATTCATCCAGAATAGAGTACTCTTCAGAGGCTATTCCCAAAAGATTGAAGATGTACATTTTATTTGTTAGGTAAATATCTTTAATATACGAACTTTTAATCAAAATCGTTAGAGCCATTTTTGAAAAAATCAATTTTTCGAAAAAAGTTCCATGTAAACGGTAGAATGGGGTGGGGGATTTTTCTCAAAATGTTCGTGTCGCATCCCTGGAAGATATTGAACTTAAATACCAAGTTTGGTATTTTACCGACTTTTCGTTTTGAGTAATCGTGTTCACAGACACACGGATACACGGACATACACACGGGCTTTTTCTGAAAATTCTTTTTTTTTTTTGGGTACAGGTGACCCTAAAACATATATTTCCGGTGAAATTTCGGCATCAAATTTTTGGTTGGAGTGCAATACCTTCTGAAAATGAAATGGCCTGTTATTTATGGACGGTCTTTAACTGCTTTGCTTCTCAGCGTCCCATTCTATATTGGGCGTAAAAGATTGCTTAATTTTGCTCAGAGGCCTCTCTTATCAGGATTGAGGTTCTTTTACGTGCCGTAAATCTACGACACGGGACCCACAGCTTTACTTCCGTTCCGAAGGAAGCCATGCCAAGGATTTTTACGCCCGAAAAAATCCATCGTCCTCCGCCGGGTTTGAACCCGCGACCTTGGGTATATGAAGTTAGCATGGTAACCATTACACCACGGAGGGCGACAAATACCTTCTCTATACACTATGTACATAGTACGTGTAGAGAAAGTAAAAATGTAAGATATGAGCAAACGACTATTCAAAAAGCTTAAAATACCTGTTTTAAATGTCCTCAAAATGGTTCAAAGTGATTGGAAAATAGCTGTAATATCCGATGCACTCTCTCTAACTAACTGTCCTAAAGTTCCTATAAACTGACGTGTAATGTGTTTAAAAGCATCCGAAAGCGCTTATTGCATCACTGAAGCATTGTCACAGTGTCTGAAGAATGTCCTGATACTACCTGTCCTAAACAGCTATCACGTGGCAAGGAATGTCATTAAAACCATTCGAAACAATTGTGCTAACACTAAAACCGCCTTTAAAATCTCCAACAAGTGCACTGAAACGACTACATCCTTGAAAAATAGTCCCCAAAATGTGCTAAAATGCCTACAAAAGTGTTAAAATCATTAGAAAATACTGCAAAATAATGTAAGATATGAGCAGACAAAGACTCAAAAGCCTAAAATACCTGTTTTGGAGTCTTATATATACCCTCAAAATACCGTGAAATAAGTTGAAAACATTTAAAATGCCTGAAACTAACTGTCCTAGAGAGCTAACAACGCCCTTCCAATGGTATGGGATGTCATTAAAAGCGGTCGAAACCACTGTAGTATCACTAAAATCATCTTAGAAATTCTCAGAAAGCACCACAAACACTGATAAACAGTCTCAAAATGTACTATAATGCCTAAAAAGTGGTAAAATCAAAAGAAAACACTGAAAAATAATGTAAAATATTTGTAAAAAACGACTCAAAGAGCCTAAATCCAGTTTTGAAGTCCCAAATACCTTTACAATGGCGTGAAATTAGTAGGAAAAGAGCTCAAATGCCAGATGAATATCTTGAATAGCTGTTCTAAACGCCCTCCAGATGACATGGAATGCCATCAAAAAGCATTCTAAACGGCAGTACTAACACTACAAGCAGACAAGAAAAAGAATAAAACACTGGAAAAAATAATAAACATAAATCCCATAATGCATAGGAAAGTACCAAATTCGTTAAAACATGTCGACGTTCTGAGAAAGCAATAAAAATAATTGTGAAACAAAGTTCCTCCTAAGGACCATAAATACACTGGGCCTAGGTTAGGATCCCTCCAACTCCTGACTTGACTCCATCCAATATATGCACATTAGCTCTAGTCCTGCTCTCACGCTAGGGTCTCCCTCCACCCACAACTCTCTATATATCCTGTGTATACGCACGAGTCCCTGCTGTTACTGACATTTCGCTGCCTAGTTACGTCACCCATCGGTCTGATCGGGTCGGCCGACAGGGTGGCGGTACAGCTATCTTCATTAAGAACCACATAACCCATACTCCTGTCCAACTCCCAGCACTACAGCACGTGGAGGCCTGCGCAATCCGGCTTGCCGTTGGCGGGCTCGACGCGCTGCTGATAGCTGCATATGACCCACTAAACCACCTCTTCCACGAAGCGGACTACACCATTCTACGGAACCTTCACCCAGTGGTATGCATCGCAGGAGATCTCAACGCGAAACATGCCCTGGCATAGCCGCACCAACAACCTCCGAGGCCGCGGGCTCTACCGCCTCATCAGCGGTAACCCCAGCCTCGTCGCGCACGGACCGAGAGGACCTACGTGTCATCCGGCTCGCGGCAGACCGGATGTTCTTGACATCATAATCACCAAGAACATACCATTCCATCTTGACCTCTCGGCGGTAAACGAGTTGGACTCCGACCATGACCCTGTCGTGGTGGATACAACCGAGACCGTATCAGCTCTGGTAACACCAGACTGGATAAATGAGATCCACTGGGACGCAGCCGTCCTAGACCTAAACCAAACCGTGGACCCGCGACCTCACATCGATTCCATCGAAGCGCTGGAAGCGGTAGCCACGGCATTCTCCCGACAAATCCTGAATGTGGTACGCGCGCATACCTACCGCATCCCGTCTGAGAAACCTAACCCGAGAACCATACCAAACGAACTCCGACAGCTGCTAAAAGCCAAGGCAACCGTACGGAAGCCATGGCAGCGCTTCCGCCATCCCAGGATCCAAGCAGTGTACCAGCGGTTCAAATCCCTGGCAAGGCGCCTGCTTCACGCGCACTGCAAAGCGGCCTGGAACACACAATGGCAAATGTAAACCTGGAAGAGAAACAACCCTGGAGGATCATCCGATCCCTCAGGAAAGATAAAAGTCACTTTCAGCATCCCATCCATGGCACCCGTGGGGACTCTCTTTTGAGCCCCAGGATAAAGCCACGGATTTCGCAGACTATCTGGAGTCTCAATTCGAAACCCGCGAAGACCCCTAGGACGAGGACTTTACTGAACTCGTGGAAGCGACGGTAGACTATCTCTATGAGGAGCCCCCGCCGCCCCACGAGGAGATCCGCATTCCTTTAGTCACCCGGAAAGAGGTGGCCTCCCAACTCAAAAACCTAAAGCCCAGCAAAGCCCCTGGACATGACGGCGTCACGGCGCCTATGCTCCAGCACCTACCCCGAAAGGCCGTAATCCACCTGACGCGGATTTACAATACATGTCACTTTCCAACGTGTTGGAAGGTGGCGAGGGTGGTATGCATTTTGAAACCCCGCAAGGACCCGGTCTTCCCGTCAAGCTATAGATCTATTAGCTTACTCCCGATCGTCTCGAAAGTATTCGAGCGGTTACTCCTACCTCGCCTCACCCCTCTCTTCGAGGAGAGACTCCTACTCCCGGATCACCAGTTTGGTTTCCGTATTGGACATTCCACAACCCTGCAGTTGCTGCGACTGGCTGAGAAGGCTGCCCTGGGCTTCCAGGACAACTTCAGAACAGTCGCGGTGCTTTTGGACGTGGAAAAGATCTTCGCCACCACGTGGCATCAGGGACTCTTGTACAAACTCAAGAACGCAGAAATCCCTCCCCCCTACCTTCACCTGCTTAGTAGCTTCCTTTGGGACCGCACTTTCAGGGTGAGGGTGGAGGGGAGGCATTCCACAGTCAGACCCATAGCGGCGGGAGTGCCGGAAGGCAGCGTGCTGTCGCCGTTACTCTTTGCCGCCTACATGTCTGACTTCCCCACAGAACCCGCTACTGTTACGTGCCAGTATACCGACGATGTCCTCCTCATAATGGCACGTAACAAGAACGCCCATTACTGCTTCCCCCCGCTACAGAGACAGCTCCGGCCATAGGCAGATGGAGTGAACAGTGGCGGATGGCCATCAGCCCACAGAAGAGTTCCGCTCTGCTGCTGGCAAAAGTCCGTGGCTGGCGGCCGGAGAGGTACCTGAGGTTGAGGCGGTGGCGGATCCCCTGGGTCCGCACCGCCAAATACCTCGGAGTCCTCTTCGACCGCGGCCTTACTTTCACTTCACATGTCAGGGAGAAGGTCGGTATGGGACACGCTGCCCTACGGCAGTTGTTTCCCATCTTCCGCTCCACCATGCCTACGCACTTAAAACTACGCCTGTATCGCGCGGTCATCCCGCCCTTGATGCTGTACGGCTGCGAAGTCTGGGGTTCGGTGGCTCGTTCCACCATCCGCAGGCTGCAGACCATGCAGAACAGGGCACTGAGGATGATATATGGCCCAGACCGTAGATTCCCGTCCCACATTCTCCATTCCCACTCCGGAATCCCTTACATAGTGGACGTTGTGCGAGAAAGAGTTCGCACAATATACACTAAACTTGCTCCTCACCCAAATCCTCAGGTGAACACTCTCGGTCTCCACGACCACACGCTGCCTAGGAGACGCGTAAGCTACCGTCTTCCCAAGGACGCCATGGGATGGTAGTTTTCGGCCGCCTCTCCCTTCTTTACAGTATCACCCGCCGAGTTAAGCAACATCGGGCCCGGTCACAACTCGGATGGGTGACCGTCAAGTTGTTCTCCGATCAGATTCTGCAACACTGGCTTTCCCCCACCCCCTACATACTTCCTTTCAGTTCTCCCCGCTAGCTGGCACTGCTTTCCTTGACAGCCCACAAGCTGCTGGCCAAGTTAAGCAGCAACGGGCCTGGTCCCTCTCTGGGTGGATGACCACTCCGGTAGGTAAACCAGCCCGCGCAGGCAGCACAAAGGGAAACACCCTGCCTACATTACTTTGACACAGACATAAACCCTTGCACAAGACTACATCTTTTATATCACACGGGTAAATCCGCGAGAAAAGCGGATAGGAACCGTGGTGATTTGCCACCGCCCGAGTACACTCGGACGACTAGTTCCTGCTCCTGGTGCTCCTGGAGTCCCTGGCCCTGCTCTCACGCTAGGGTCTCCCTCCACCTACAGCTCTCTATATTTCCTGTGTATGCGCACGAGTCCCTGGTCCTGCTCTCATGCTAAGGTCTCCCTCCACCTAGAATTCTCTATCTTTCTTATGTATACACACGAGTCCCTGACCCTGTTCTCACGCTAGGGTCTCCCTCCAACTAGAATTCTCTATCTTTCTTATGTATACGCACGAGTCCCTGGCCCTGCTCTCACGCTAGGGTCTCCCTCCACCTAGAATTTTCTAACTTTCTTATGTATACGCACGAGTCCCAGGCCCTGCTCTCACGCTAGGATATCCCTCCACCTAGAATTCTCTGTATTTCCTGTACATACGCACGAGTCCCTGGCCCTGTTCTCACGCTAGGGTCTCCCTCCACCCAGAACTCTCTATATTTCCTGTGTATACGCACGAGTCCCTGGCCCTGTTCTCACGCTAGGGTCTCCCTTCAACTAGGATTCTCTATCTTTCCTGTGCATACGCACGAGCCCCAGGTCCTGCTCTCTCGCTAGGGTCTCCCTATCTTTCCTGTGTATACGCACAAGTCCCTGGCCCTGCTCTCTCGCTAGGGTCTCCCTATTTTTACTGTATATACGCACGTCCTTGGCCCTGCTCTCATGCTAGGGTCTCCCTATCTTTCATGTGTATACGCACGAGTCCCTGGCCCTGCTCTCTCACTAGGGTCTCCCAATCTTTCCTGTGTATACGCACGAGTTCCAGGTCCTTGTCTCACGCTAGGGTGTCCTAATCTTTCCTGTGTATACGCACGAGTCCCTAGCCCTGCTCTCTCGCTAGGGTCTTCCTATCTTTCCTGTGTATACGCACGAGTCCGTAGCCCTGCTCTCTCGCTAGGGTCTTCCTATTTTTCCTGTGTATACGCACGAGTCCCTAGCCCTGCTCTCACGCTAGGGTCTCCATATCTTTCCTATGTATACGCACGAGTCCCTAGCCCTGCTCTCACACTAGGGTCTCCATATTTTTCCTGTGTATACGCACGAGTCCCTAGCCCTGTTCTCTCGCTAGGGTCTTCCTATCTTTCCTGTGTATACGCACGAGTCCCTAGCCCTGCTCTCACGCTAGGGTCTCCATATCTTTCCTGTGTATACGCACGAGTCCCTGGCTCTGCTCTCACGCTAGGGTCTCCATATCTTTCCTGTGTATATATACACGAGTCCCTGGCCCTGTCTCACGCTAAGGTCTCCCTATCTTTCCTGTGTATACGCACGAGTCCCTAGCTCTGCTCTCACGCTAGGGTCTCCCTTTCTCTCCTGTGAATACGCACGAGTCCCTAGCCCTGCTTTCACGCTAGGGTCTCCATATTTTTCCTGTGTATACGCACGAGTCCCTAGCCCTGATCTCTCGCTAGGGTCTTCCTATCTTTCCTGTGTATACGTACGAGTCCCTAGCTCTGCTCTCATGCTAGGGTCTCCATATCTTTCCTGTGTATGCGCACGAGTCCCTGGCTCTGCTCTCATGCTAGGGTCTCCATATCTTTCCTGTGTATATACACGAGTCCCTGGCCCTGTCTCACGCTAAGGTCTCCCTATCTTTCCTGTGTATACGCACGAGTCCCTAGCTCTGCTCTCACGCTAGGGTCTCCCTTTCTCTCCTGTGAATACGCACGAGTCCCTAGCCCTGCTTTCACGCTAGGGTCTCCATATTTTTCCTGTGTATACGCACGAGTCCCTAGCCCTGATCTCTCGCTAGGGTCTTCCTATCTTTCCTGTGTATACGTACGAGTCCCTAGCTCTGCTCTCATGCTAGGGTCTCCATATCTTTCCTGTGTATGCGCACGAGTCCCTGGCTCTGCTCTCATGCTAGGGTCTCCATATCTTTCCTGTGTATACCAAGCCCGCACATCTGTGGCTGCGCAGAGAGCTATGCGTTTCGGAAATAGAAGATTTTCTTGGAGGGCAGAAGTCGTGCGAGGTCGCGCACAGTTCATTGATTGCAATGGGGAAACAGTGAAATTTAAAACAGCTGTAATTACGTCATGAAGATACCTGAGTTGGAAATAATTGTGACAACACGTTCTTTATGATCACCAGCATTTATGCACGGGGATTACACCTTGAATGTCCGGTTGGGGATTGAATAAAATCACTTCATTGACTAGAAGGAATTTCATCCCACAACTGAACAAAACAAAAGTAAATATTATAATTGAAGTTGAATATCGCATACTTGCGTATAAAGTGCTTTACAAAACGGGACGTAAGCATCTGCGAAAGTATAATTCGACTTTAATTCTGTTTTTCACAGTTTCTTCTCACTGATTCCATATATACCGTATGCTTTTTTTACTTTCTCTACATGTGATGTACCTACTTAGCGTATAGAGAAGGTATTGTACTCCACCCAAAAAAAACTAAAATTTACCAGAAGTATAAGTTTTAGGGCCCCCTGTATAAAAAATGAACTTTTAGGAAAATGTCCGTGTTGGTCTTTGTATCCATTAACACGATAAATCAAAAACGAAAAGTTGGTAAATAATCTTAACTTGGTATTTAAGTTTAGTATATTCCAAAGATGCGACACGAAGATTTTGAGGTAAAAGCCCCCAGCCCAAACTATCCTTTACTTGGACAAATTTCGAAAATTTAGATTTTCTAAAAACTGGCTTTAACTATTTGATTAAAATACCGTATATTAAATATATTTACATGCCAAATAAAATGTATATGTTGAATTTTCTGGGAATAGCCTTTGAGACCTCTTTATTGTGGATGAATTTTGCATAACTAGTAAACCGTAAGAGATAAAAAAAAAATACTCCACAAAAAATGTAGATCTCGATAGAACCACAATTTACTTCATATACACTTTTTCGTGGAATTGAGAAATCCCTTGTTATTGGTATCTGTTTTAAAATATTTACTCTTACGGGAATGGGTCATCACCTAGCCCTGCAGAGAAACGCATTTCATAGATACGAAGCCAGTTTTAAAAGATATGACTGTCGTTTAGCTTTTTCTCTCTTCTACTTACAAGGAAGCGAGTAATAAGATCATGTCTGCTAATCGATTAGTATGAAGTAGATAGAAGAATAAGCTTTTTAACAATACTTTTTCAAGATATGTAGAGAAATTTATATGAATGGAGCACATCGGATTTTTACTTTAATACACAAAGTCGTCAACAAGAATTATGAACATGAATTGTTAAGAGTGTGTCTGTAGTAAAGTGGTCAAAATGCTGAATTAAAAGTGCAAAATATGCTGCGCTCGATTCTAAGCTGATGAAAGAATTCTTATATAAATATTATTCCAAGAGCCTATAAATATGAATACGCTAGTTAATGTGTGTTGAGTAAATCGAGAAGTGCATTTTTAATGTATACTTCAACAATTTAAGCAGTTGTTATAGAAGGTCTAAGTGGTGATACGGCCTTATCACCAAAGGAGTATGTGAATAAAAACAAACATAAATAAAGCGCTTTAGCATAAAAAACAACAACACATGCGATACTGGTTTACAGAGACAGTATATGCACAGTATAAGATTAAAATAAATGGGAAATTAGGTACCTGTATTCCTCTTCAGTAAATTGAATTTAATACGTTAGTCAGCATTTGTGGTATATTTGTGTCAGATGGATAAGATATATAAATATAAAATTAGAATTAATTACTACTTAATGTAGTAAATTTTATGTAAAAATAATTAAACTCTACAATTGATTCATATTAGATAATTGATTCATAAACAAAATTGATTTAGAGAGAAGCTGTCTGACTATTTTCTTGTGCAGCACACTGCTGTATGCTGCATGATAACACTTGAGTTTTACACAAAAGTTTACCACCAAGTTCTTAAAATGTGGTTTTCGAGGTACTGAAAGCCTTTTCAACGTACTGAACATATGGCAAAAAGCATGCTCTGCCCTCCAGTTGAGAATGCGCGACAGGTTTCAATTTGTGGCAGCGACACTAGCGCCGGCGGTGCGCCTGGGTAATTAATTCCAAGGTCTTTGGTGTATACGCACGAGCCCCTGGTCTTGCTCTCTCGCTAGGGTCTCCCTATCTTTCCTGTGTATACACACGAGTCCCTGGCCCTGCTCTCAAACTAGGGTCTCCCTATCTTTCCTGTGTATACACACAAGTCCCTGGCCCTGCTCTCACGCTAGGGTCTCGCTATCTTTCCTCTGTATACGCACGAGTCCCTGGCCCTGCTCTCACGCTAGGATCTCCCTATCTTTCCTCTGTATACGCACGAGTCCCTGCCCTGCTCTCACGCTAGGGTCTCCCTACCTTTCCTCTGTATCGCACCAGTCCCTGACCCTGCTCTCACGCTAGGGTCTCCCTTTCTTCCTTGTGTATACGCACGAGTCCCTGGCCCTGCTCTCACGCTAGGGTCTCCCTTTCTTTCCTGTGAATACTCACGAGTCCCTGGCCCTGCTCTCACGCTAGGATCTCCCTTTCTCTCCTGTGTATACGCACGAGTCCCTGGCCCTGCTCTCTCGCTAGGGTCTCCCTTGCTTTCCTGTGTATACGCACGAGTCCCTGGCTCTGCTCTCACGCTAGGGTCTCCATAGCTTTCCTGTGTATACGCACGAGTTCCTAGCTCTGCTCTCACGCTAGGGTCTCCATATCTTTCCTGTGTATACGCACGAGTCCCTAGCCCTGCTCTCACGCTAGGGTCTCCCTTTCTCTCCTGTGTATACGCACGAGCACCTACCCCTGCTCTCACGCTAGGGTCTCCCTTTCTCTCCTGTGTATACGCACGAGTCCCTGGCTCTGCTCTCACGCTAGGGTCTCCATATCTTTTCCTGTGTATATGCACGAGCGCCTACCCCTGCTCTCACGCTAGGGTCTCCCTTTCTCTCCTGTATATAGGCACGAGTCCCTGGCCCTGCTCTCACGCTGGGGTCTCCCTTTCTCTCCTGTGTATACGCACGAGTCCCTGGCCCTGCTCTCACCCTAGGGTCTCCCTTTCTTTCCTGTGTATACGCACGATTCCCTGGCTCTGCTCTCACGGTAGGGTCTCCATATCTTTCCTGTGTATACGCACGAGTCCCTAGCTCTGCTCTTACGGTAGGTCTCCATATCTTTCCTGTGTATACGCACGAGTCCCTAGCCCTGCTCTCACGCTAGGGTCTCCCTTTCTTTCCTGTGAATACTCACGAGCGCCTACCCCTGCTCTCACGCTAGGGTCTCCCTTTCTCTCCTGTGTATACGCACGAGTCCCTGGCCCTGCTCTCACGCAAGGGTCTCCCTTTCTCTCTGTGTATACGCACGAGTCCTTGGCCCTGCTCTCACGCTAGGGTCTCCCTTTCTCTCCTGTGTATACGCACGAGTCCCTGGCCCTGCTCTCACGCTAGGGTCTCCCTTTCTCTCCTGTGTTTACGCACGAGTCACTGGCCCTGCTCTCACGCTAGGGTCTCCCTTTCTCTCCTGTGTATACGCACGAGTCACTGGCCCTGCTCTCACGCTAGGGTCTCCCTTTCTTTTCTGTGTATACGCACGAGCCCCTGCACTAGCTCTCTCTTATATGAACTACTCATGATTAAATGGTTTATGAACAAAATTTTTAAGATAATTGCAGATACCTACCAAAATAATGTGCATAAGCGAGAATTCGCAAGGCAGAAATAGTAGCTTTAATGCCGCATAATAAAAGGATAGCTTGTGCAAATTCCTAACTTTGTCGGTCTCTCTTCTAATGGCAGACCGTCAACTGCGGGACAATGGAGTTGAAAGCCAATCAGATAAAGCATCTAGAGATTGCCAATTTAATGAACGCAGTCAGAATAATAAACACACAAAACTAGCATCTTTTGTTTTCAACTGTGACAATCCAAATAGATTTGCGAATTCGAGTGGCATAGGAAAATCAACTGAGTAATAACATTTAATTATTACTCAGTTTAATTATATAAATATATTACTTTCTCTAGCCCCGTATGTACAATGTACATAGGGATACAGAAGTATTGTATTCCACCCAAAAATTCGATGTCGAGATTTCTCCGGAAATACATGTTTTTAGGACCCCCCTGAATCCAAAAAAAAGCATTTTCAGAATCAGGTCCGTGTGTGTGTGTATGTGTGTGTCTGTCTGTCTGTCTGTCTGCCTGTCTGTGTGTCTGTGGACAGCATAGCTCAAATTCGAAAGGACGGTTGAATGCCAAATTTGGTATTTAAGTTTGGTATCTTCCAAGGATTCGACACGAAGATTTTCAAGAAAGTCCCCCCATCCCTAACTACCCTTTGCATGGGAAAATTTTCGAAAAGTTTGTTTTTCTTAAAAATGGCTCTAACGATTTTGATTAAAATGCCATATATTAAAGCCATTTCTATCACAAATAAAATGTATATCTTGAATTTTCTGGGAATAGCTTCTAAAGACCTGTTTATTCTGGATGAATTTTGCTTAATTTGACATAACTAGTAAACCGTAAGAGATAGATACGAGTAAAAACTTACCATGCAAAAATGTAGATCTTGTTAAAATACACAAGTTATGTCATATACTTTTTTTTTTTTCGTAGAGCTTGCCGTTTTCAAGGTATTCCTTGTCATTGGTTTCAGTTGTGAAGTACTTTTACTTTTCTCCGACGGGAGGTCCGTTCTCTTTTGTTCTACTTCTGGTCAAGCAAAGAAACGATTTGCAATGACAAGCGTATAACGACAGCTTTTAAAACATTTGACTATCACTTAAGCCTAGTGCATTTCCTTAGTTCCAGTTTACTTATAAGGAACTAAGTAACAAAATTCTGCTAATGTATATCTCGATTAGCGTGGTGTTGAAAGAAGAATTGTCTTTCGTAAGAAGTTTGTTTGTAGTGGCTAGAGAGAGTCATGTGAGTATAACGCATCAGATTTTTACTTTCTCTATACTCACTATGTACATAGTGTATAGAGAATATATTGCACTCCACCAAAAAATTCGATACCGAGATTTCACCGGAAATATATGTTTTAGGGTACCCTGTATCCAAAAAAAGTATTTTCAGAAAAAGGTCTGTGTGTATGTCCGTGTGTCTGTGAACACGATAACTCAAAAACGAAAAGTCGGTAAAATACCAAACTTGGTATTTAAGTTTAGTATCTTCCAGGGATGCGACACGAAGATTTTGGGAAAAATCCCCCCACCCCAAACTACCCTTTACATGGAACTTTTTTCGAAAATTTTGGTTTTCTAAAAATGGCTCTAACGATTTTGATTAAAATGTCGTATATTAAAGTTATTTACCTGACAAATAAAATGTATATTTTGAATTTTCTGGGAATAGCCTCTGAAGACTACTTTATTCTGGATGCATTTTTCATAACTACTAAACCGTAAGAGATGGACAAAAACTTAACCTACAAAAAAATGTAGAGCACGTTAAAACACGCAATTTATGTTATATGCATTTTTTTCGTGGAGTTGATTGTTTTTGAGATATTCCGTTTTCTTGGTTTCAGCTTTGAAAAACTATACTTCTCTCATACAGGAATTTGTCAACTCCTGTCCATACAAACAAAGGAACATCAGTCACATAGCAACCAGCTTTTGGCTTTCACTTTAACCTATGTTACTCCCTTATTTCGCTTCTACTTACAATAAAGCAAGGAATAAGACTATTTCTGCTAATTTTTCTCGATTAGCATGAAATAAATAAAAAATAAGCTTATTAACAATAGTAATTTACAGGGATATAGAGAAAGTCATGTGAATGGAACACATTAGATTTTTATAATTTGACACGTCCGTGTTGAAATGTTGGAGTTATTTCCTTTTCGTGCAACACATCTGGAACAAAGTGCACTCAGCCTTCTGAGATACTTGAGGAATATAACAGTGAAATGCTAATGCAGTGATGTTCACACCATCAGACGGAAATTAACTTAGAACTGAAGGGGTAAACTAGCGCAGAATGAAACCTACTCGTACATACAGCAAGTATAGTATGGTTGATTGCCCCACATACATCACTGTGGTCAGTGTCAAAATGGTAACATTAAAAGACAAGCATGTGATGTATCTGGGAATATTGCAACCCTTTGAAAATTACTCTTGTCTTGTTCATATTAAATGATGATTAAACAAGCCTGTATAGACATATGCTGTGTAGTAGTATAACATCATTTCAAAAATAAACCTCGATGATAAGAAACGTGATAAAAAGCCATTTTATAATGTAAATATAACATTTATACTTTACCTTTCACTATTGCTAAATTGCCATAAGCTTTTAATTTATAAACGATTAAAGGGGTGTTTGTATGCTAGCAACAAATATTGTCAAAACCTGCAAATGTTTAAATTTATCCCGTGTGAAATTTCTTTTCTTTTTCAGGAGTTCTGGAAACCGAGCCAGGTGGCTCAAGCATTTCATTTCGGGAGCTCATGGGTTGGATTCCCGGGCCACTAGGCCAAAGCCCTTCATTTATTCTCCGTTTCATTTCAACTGGTTTCTTTCACGGATAAAAGCGTCAGTGATGACTCGACTGGTGGCGCCCTTGCGTGGTGGTGAATGCGCTTAGAAATACAATTCTCAGCAGCAGGATGGCATTGGATTCGTCCCCTTACGATCGATTTTGAAGCAGGTTTGGCACTTTGCCATTTCAATTTTGATAAGTTTCTGTGTTGATACATAATTATGGATCAAACATGGATAACCTATTACACTCCAGAGACAGAAGTGCGGTTGAAACACTGGGTTGTTAAAGAAGGCAACGGTGGTGAAATCTGCAGACAAGGCTTTTTGGGGGATGAACGCGGAATCATCTACATTGATTACTTGCAGAAAGGAAGAACGATAAATGGAGAGTATTACACGCCCTCATCTGGCAAAGAAAAAGATTCTCTTTCATCAAGACAATGCAAGGGTGCGCGGTTTCGATGGCGAAAATTGTGTTACGGTTCGAATTATTACACATTCACCGTATTCACCTGATTTAGCTCGAGTGACTTTCCTTTATTTCCAAACTAGAACGTCTAACAAAGAGATCATCTCCCAACAGATGCCTATTTTGAGGTCCTTCCGAACTCATACTTTTTTGGAAAGCTTAAAACAGCTGCAGAAACGCTGGGAAAAGTGTATCGAGCTAAAAGGAGATTATTTTGAAGGAAAAAAAAAAAAAAAGAATCTACCAACAATAATTTGTTTCTCTGTCTAGATGCGTGAGAAACAGGACCCCGAGAGCGGAGCCATATTATGCCGATGGGGTTACATTGAACCCGAGACCACTGCTTCCAAATTGGGATAGTACGAAGATTTTTTTTTTTTGCAGTGTTTAACGCCCGCTTTAACTACTTATGGCACCGCAGGCGGTGACACTGATGATACATGAATGATGATGGAGCACCGGTGGAGTGCGATGGCGGGGGAAACCGGAGTACCCGGAGAAAACCCGCCCCAGCGCCGCTTTGTCCACAACAAATCTCACATGCGGTCGCTTGGGATCGTCTAGGTGAGAGGCGAGTGGTCTACTAGGAAGAGACCGAGTAGATACATAAGTTACAAATCTTCGATAGTAGCAGAGAGTCTATTAGAAACATTGACTCGATGGCGTACTGTGCTATGCTACAGGCGTTTGTGATTGTGAAATAAAAATTGGATGAGCTGCACCCACATGACTACCCACTCTTCTACCCAAAAAAAAAAATCTACTTCATGTTGATATAAACTTTCATTCTCCATTTACACTAGATGATTTTAAACTAAAAATATAATTCTTAAGAGTATTCTAATTGTTAATATTAAATATAAAACAAAATATAAAAAATTGAAATATTGTATGTTTCTAATTTTAAGAGAGATTAAGTTGTAGCGCCAGAGTTGTTGGGTCAAAAAGAATACAGTAGTCTAAAACGATACTGAGATTTACAGTTGTTCACTATGCCCTTTGCATGCCCAGGACTAAAACTTGAACAGACCCTTACCATTTGAAAAATGTAATATGTTGACTTTCGTTACCCATTACTCTCTGCTTTATGTTTTACATTCTGTCTATCTCTTGCGGCTTACTAGTTATGAAAAAGTCATTCCGAATAAACAGCTCTTCAGAGGCTATTCCCAGGAAATATCTACATTTTATTTGGCATGTAAATATCTTTAATATATGGTATTTTAATAAAATGTTAGAGCCAATTTAAGAAAATCAACATTTTCGAAAAATATTTCATGTAAAGGGTATTTGAGGTAGACGTGATTTTCCTGAAAATCTTCGTGTTTCAACCTTGGAAGATAATAAACTGAAACACCAAGTTCGTTAGTTAACCGATTTTTAGTTTTTTGAGTTATGCTGCCCCCCACACACACACAGAAACCAAGATCATTTTCTAAAAATGCCTTTTGGATTCAGAGAGATGATTGGAATGTAATACTTCCTCTACTTACAGTTAAGCAGCGATGAAATTAACGGAGAGTGAGGGGAGCGAAAGCGGCAACCGTTTCGGTTCTTTATTAGCAGGCGGTCAGAAATACAACTGTTTGTATCACACTAGCTTAAGAACTTGATAGGTATAGCGAAAAACATTGAAGCACTGTAATGCAATCGGAGTTTTAATAAAGAACATTTGTGGCGTTTTATAGTTTTAGGAAAAGGAATATAAACAAAAAGATAAATGGAATTCCTTTATTATGAACATGTATACTTTATTTACCCATCTTAAAAACCACTTGTTTAATAAAATGTCCGTTTTTGATAGTTCATCTAGGATGATTCAAAAAAACCTTTTGTTCCCCTCTCTTTTAACTTTTAAGAAAATTAAACTTTGATTACACAGCATGAAAACCATAACATTGAGGATTAAATTGTCACTTTTCAGTGGAATCCCCGTCCTTTTCCACAGTTTTGGTCCACCTTTTAACAAGGGCATGTATTCCAGTGTGGTAAAATGCACGGTCTTACTTCCGAAGCCATTGACGAACAGATGTTTTCATGGCCTCTGCATCTTCAAAGTGAACCCCACGATGAGCTTCCTTTAGGGGCCCAAACAGACGGTAAAGACTTCTCATCTAATTTTCACAATCGCTTCACTGGTGTGTGTTTTTGCATTGTCATGCAAAAGAAGAACATCCGCCATGGATTTTGTTGGGCGTACTCGCCGAAGACGTGCTTTTAGTATCGGACAGAATTTATTGTGCATCCCTGCTCCAAAAATTCAACCAGAATCACACCCTGTGCTTCCCAGAACACTGTCACCATCACTTTGAATTTTTTCTTCTTCGGTGAGGTTGTGCGATGCCATTCCATTGAATGTCTTTTTGATTCAGTTTCAAAAAAATGAACCAATGTTTCGTCTCCAGCCACAATGTTTTTCAGAATCTCCTCCCCCTCCAAATTGAAGCGCTGCCAGAGTTCGGCGACTATTGTTTTTCTTGTCTCCGTATTCTCGGTTAATATTATTGAGTACTCCAGTTGTTGAATAATCGTCATCACGCAGCCTTTGCTGAGGGACATAATGCAACACAATTCATCTGCTGTTAGCCGGCGGTCAGTACGAATGATCTCATCCACTCGCTCAATGTTGCGTGGAGTCACTGCAGTCACCGGTCTACCGCTCCGATTTTCATCAGCCAACGGTGTTTGCTCCTCTGCTCCATTACAGCGACGGACCCATCTTCGAACATCCATTGTTGCATCACCATACACATTTTTCATGCTTTCATAAATGCGAATGGGCTTTTCACTTTCCGCATGCGAGAATTCAATTACGGAACGCGCATGATGTCAGCCATTTTGCAAAAGGCAGCAGTGCTGCCAACTGTTGACTTAGGAAGTTGCTACTGCAGTGGATTAGAGAAGGTTTGAGGAATTACGACAGATTCAATTGTTCACATCGCTAATTTAGTTGAGAAAAAAAATTGAGGCATTAGCTTTTAATTGGACATTTCAATATCTCTTCATAGTTTCTTATCCGTTGTATATTCTTAAGCTTTTAAATCTGCAATTTGTATTATTACTTAGTCTTCAGGATATGTTTTTGTAAATACTGCAACAGGCATATGTAGCTTTCGCTTCATTAAAGGTTCCTTTCGATCAAACTCTTGATAAACTTTTTGTTAACATCGTTTATATTATTGCTATACATTAACTCTCTCAAGCCCAATAATATCTTTGAGTAATATAACAGTACAAGATATGACTTTAAGCTAAGCTCCTGTTTTTACAGAAACAATATTGAAATATCGGGGTTTGGTCCATGTAAACCTTACATTTAACTGGGCGGCACTTTCCTCTGGAACATTTTGTATATCGGCAATGGTGTTAACTCGTCTATTGTTGTCATTGGAGCTTTTTTTTCGTTTTTTTTTCTTTCTTTGTATTTTTTTCATTAAATCACACACACACACACACACACACACACACACACACACACACACACACACATATTTACATTCTTGTTCATACTTTATATACATGTGTGCATTCAACCGTTGAATGATTGTATACTCATATTATATTCATATCCTGAATTAATCTAAAAACCTGATGTACTCCATTCACATGATTTTTCTCTACATCTTTGTAACAAATTATTCTTCATAAGCTTCTTCTATCTACTTCATGCTAATCGAGATAAACACTAGCAGATTATCTTATTATTTAGTTCCTTATAAGTACAAGAGCAATAAGAGAATACACTAGGCTAAACCGACAGTCAAATGTTTTAAAATGTGGTTGCCATGGTATAGAAAATGTAAATGGCGTGTTGTTTATGGACACTCTTTAACTGCTGTGGTTCTCAGCGTCCCATTCTATATTGGGCGTGAAAGACCGCTTAATTTTGCTCATAGGCCTCTCTATCAGGCTTGAGGTTCTTTTACGTGCCGTAAATCTACGACACGGGACCAACGGCTTTACTTCCCTTCCGAAGGAAGCCATGCTAAGGATTTTACGCCCGAAAAAATCCATCGTCCTCCGCTGGGTTTGAACCCGCGATCTTGGGTATATGAAGTCAGCATGGTAACCATTACACCACGGAGGGCGACTGCCATGGTATAGAAATCCGTTTCTTTGCGTGGCCAGGTGTTGTCAACTTCCCGTATGAGAAAAGCATATGTATTTTAAAACTGAAATAACAAAAGCAGTCAACTCCACGAAATATATATAACATAAATCATGTGTTTTCACGAGTTCTACGTTTTTTGTTAAAAATGTAATTGGCGTGTTATTTATGAACGCTCTTTAGCTACTGTGGTTCTCAGCGTCCCATTCTAAATTGGGCGTGAAAGACCGCTTAATTTTGCTCAGAGGCCTCTCTATCAGGCTTGAGATTCTTTTACGTGCCGTACGACAGGGGACCAACGGCTTTACTTCCCTTCCGAAGGAAGCCATGCTAAGGATTTTTACACCCGAAAAAAAATCCATCGTCCTCCGCCGGGTTTGAACCCGCGATTTTGGGTATATGAAGTTAGCATGGTAACCATTACACCACGGAGGGCGACTGTTTTTGTTAAGTACTTACGGTTTACCAGTTATGCCAAATTTCGCAAAATGAAGATGTCTTCAGAGGCTATTCGTAGAAAATTCAAAATATACATTTTATTTGTCGTGTAAATATCTTATATATGAGAGGTTTTCATCAAAATCGTTAGGGCCATTTTACAGAAAATAATCATTTTCGATTTTTTTCTCATGTAAAGGTTAGTTCGGGTTGAGGGATTTTCTTCAAAATCTTCGTCTCGTATCCTTGGAAGATATCAAGCCTAAATACCAAATTTGGTGAAATCTCGGTATCTAATTTTGGGTGCATTACAATACTTTCTCTATACACTATGTACATAGTACGCGTAGAGAAAGTAAAAATAGATATTATTATTTTACGCTATACTATAGTTTAAAATATTGAAATTAAAGTAAAATAGGAAATTCCTTCTAAACATCTCAAATTGCTAAATAATCTATCTTTCTGACGGAAGATGCAAGTTGTCCATGGATTTTGTGCCTTATATATTCGTCCACATTCAACGTATTCTGATAGATAGCAATAGTTTTACTGTAATGGTAAAGTACAGCGCAATTAGAATATATTATTATTATTATTATTATTACTGTTTGTCGCTTTATTTGGGATGTGGCATGTGTTACACAAGCCAGAACCTGCTTAAATAAAGCTCTCTGTTCACTTTCTTTGGTGGCTCTCTGTCTGGTATATTTCCAAGCACCACGAGAAACCGAAGTCATGTTTTCCGTCTGTCTTGTTTTTATTGGTGTTGCTTGACCTCTTTGAGTTTATCCCTTTAGTCTGTTCTGTATCACCGATGTAAAACCGCTAAATAATAAGGCAGCTGCCCTAAACAAATATATTACTTTAATGTTTAAAGCATTTTCATACAAGGGCGATATCACAGGTTATGTGGTTTTTAGACAATTGTTTCCGTAAATGTTTCAAACCTAAACTGTTGTCTGATGTAATCCAAGTAGGTGAGGCATGTAATCATAATCCCATTCTTGGTTTGAAATTCAACAAACCTTTATTAATTACTTACCTTATAATTGATATATTTATTATGTTTGAATAAAATGTTATGTTTACAATGAAATGTAGTGTAGGAGTAACGTTCTCAATTTTCAGGCCAGGTTTGAACCAATCTACCTTGCTGAGGTTGGGTCTCTAAGTACATTTGCGCCTGCTCCGTAAACCAAGCGAGATGACTCAGAATATGGTTCTGCTGTTCAAAGATTCTGGTTCCATTGATCAAGTAACCTGATTAACTTCTTTTTATTATAATTATTAATTATTTGCTCAGGATAATTCCACTATCTTTTCCCTTGTTCCATAAAACCTCAATCCTCTGATGAACTTTGGGAATATTGCCTCTATTGGTGATGATGAACATGTTTTGTTTTAGGGGGCAGCATCACCGACCAGAAGATGGGGCATAGATCGCCCACACTCTCCGTAAGGGAGAGCAATGGTTTGCATCTGAAACTGTTAGGGGTCCCACGTAATGCTATATTGGCACGGTCAATGTATGCTGGCAATGTAATAACCAGTCTGACTATACCTATCCAACTCCTGTCCTACACACGGCTTGTGTGAAAAAACAATTATTCCAATACCAATTGACCATAATAGTTGGCTATACTATGAATCCTGGGACTTAAAGTACTTACAACATTGTAAGTCGCCATTGGGGTTGTCATCTCAAAATAATTTGAGAACACTTGTGGTTTACTGGGAAACATGCGCGTCAGTTGAGAAGTTCAGTGCTATGCCGGCATGTTGCCATGGTAGCTCAGTGGTAGAGCAACCAGCTAGAGATCGGGAGATCCGTGGTTCATATCCCGGTTATGACATTGAATTTTTCAGTCTGATTCCAACCAGAACACATTTAGTAGATGGCAGATGTTCAAAAGCGCATTGAGTTAGTGAATTTATTTTATATCGTACGAATTATCGTCATATACAAATCTTCCTGAACTGGCAAAGAAATACTCATTCAGGTTAGTTAGCAGTAACTTCCTGATCTCGTATTTTCAGTTTACCTTCCCCAATTGTTTTCCGTTGATCAAAACTTTAATGTCGGTAGTTCTGAAATGAGTAACTACAATTTTAGAATATGAGCAAGTTATGAAAACGGTTGCCATACCTTTAGTAGTTTCAAAAGAGTTCACGAGTCTTATTAAACCTCGGCTTGTGCTCAATTCCAACAGGCTAACTGCATAGTTAGTTATTAACAACCGTGCCTGTGAAGAATTTAGTAGTTTCCTGTTGCATCTTTAGCTACAATAAGGTCATCTAGAAAATGCTCCCCAGATGATGGACTCGCAATTGGCGTTCCGAGACGTCAGGCGAGGACAAATGAGTTCCGCTCTGCGACGAAACTACGCCGAGCGTAAACATGTGAATGTGAAGCCCTAGAAGTAACGCAATGTCAATATATAGTTAACGTGGTATGTGCTTGTGGACCGCCGTTGTCCCTCTCCGTTTGTCTTTCTGCAGCATCCTATCATTTCCAGGGTAAGTGTTACAAATTGTAATGGAGCGTACAAATGAATTAGTATTATAAAATAGGTAAAGTCTTGTGCGAAACGTCGCCACTTAACCCGAACCTTAACTATCTGTCCGATAAGATGAGTATTGTTTTAAGATAATATACATATTCACCCTTCAAAATATTGTATGTCAATCAACTTCATATATAGCTCAATGGAAATCCCTGGAAATTGCTACTTTATCGTCTGCTATGGAGATAAAAACATAATTTTTCTTTCTTCAGTCACTGATTAAACCAGAAAATGTATTTAT
The DNA here is from genome assembly GCA_030762935.1 of Hymenopus coronatus. Taxonomy (NCBI): domain Eukaryota; kingdom Metazoa; phylum Arthropoda; class Insecta; order Mantodea; family Hymenopodidae; genus Hymenopus; species Hymenopus coronatus. The sequence goes on from CM060884.1 coordinate 7,190,341, forward strand.
AAACTAAAAATCGGTAATAACCAAAAATAGTGAGTAAAAGATTGTCATTATTTTAGCGTAGTGTACAGCTTGCTTCACTATTAGAACAATCTTCCTATAGCTTCTTCTATCCGACAAATACTTGATCTGTAGTGAAAATGGGGAAGTAAATAAGATGCTGTCCATCGACATAGTAATTAGTAATTTTAAAACCTTTAGCTGGAGAAACGCCCATAAAGTCTCTTAGTCATAAAATGGATAAAGTGGTATAATGTAAGATATGTTTCTTACGTGGTGTTTCTGAATTGTGTCTAGGTCAGAGTGACATCAAGAAGTTGCAGAGGGAAAACCAACAATTGCGGCGGGAAATTTGGGGACTTCGGGAGGAGTATGATAAACTTGAAACTCTTGTACGTCGGCAGGGCTCCACGGACAATGAGGTAACCATTCTATCTTTTTTAAGTGATATACTGGAATGTGTAATACATATAATGTACTAAAACAGACTGCTTGCTGCGAAGGGAATCGTAATTCACAGGTATTGATTGTTTTAATGCGCTTATCTGTATTTATATCTTTCAGTCACATAATACTGTAACTAGGCGATCACGTCCCTCGGGGTATCAATAGCTGCACTCTCTCTACAGACATTTCTCGCCAGTAGGTATATGTCCGAAATAACCTGAGAGTTTCTACTTTCTACCACACCTACCCAAACAGAGGAAATATACAGATAGTTTTTAAGTTTGAACATATAAAAAGAAAGGTGTGTGTGTGTGTGTGAGTTGTATGCGTGTGTATGGTGTTCGTGTGCATGAATGGGTGCGTGAGAGTGCGTGGGTGTGTATACAAGATAACTCAAAAATAAAAAGTCAGTTAAATATCCAAATTAGATTAAATAAGAGTAGTAGTGTGCGGTAAGTGTCCGCCTTACATTCAAGAGATCCCAAGTTCGAATCTCGGTTAGGGTGAGTTATGTGGACAAGATTATTTCGGAGTTTTCCCTTATCCTGAAAAGATAAATGGCCAGTAACTTTAGGTTTTCATGGAACCTGGAATCATTTGAACATCATTTCAACGATTTTATTTATCTTCCAATATATTGTCCATGTAAAGGATAATTTAAGTTTGGGAACTTTTGCACAAATGTTCATGTCTTATCTTTGAGGAATACTCAGCTTAAATAACAAGTTTAATATTTTTCAGAAATTTTGTTTTGCTCATACACACAGATAAATACATGCACATACCCACGAACTGTCTTATAATCTGCTTTTTTGGTTTTATGGGTCTCAAAACAAGTATTATGGTGAAATCTAGACATAAAATTGTTGATTAAAATACAATATTCTTCTACTTATTTTAAGTAAACTGTAGTGGAATAGTGGTTTTATGGTTACCATGCTAACTTCATATACCCAAGGTCGCGGGTTCCAACCCGGCGGAGGACGATGGATTTTTTCGGAAGGGAAGTTGGTCCCGTGTTGTAGATTTACGGCATGTAAAAGAATCTCAAGCCTGATAGAGAGGCCTCTGAGCAAAATTAAACGGTATTTATCAGCCAATATAGAATGGGACGCTGAGAACCACAGCAGTTAAAGAGCGTCCATAAATAACACTCTATTTCTATTTTGAATACCATAGTCTAGACAGTTTTTCCTACTTGAGGAGTGTAAACCTTGCCGAAGATAGTTAAACACAAAACTGTGGGCTGAACTATTTGCACCAAAGGGCACCTAAATATAACCTGGTGGATACAGTTTATAAGCACAAAGAGTGACTGACGTAGTGAGAACGCAGTCCTTGTTTGCTTTATTCAATAACAGCTTGTTTGACTGATGATGCCATGACAGTTGAAATTCCTGTTTATAACAACTGCCATATCTCGCAAGGTTGGCTCTTAATGAAACATTAGTGCTGTCAAGGAAATTGTAATGTATCTATAATTAAATCATAGCGGATTTATTAATTGAACCAGAGTACATCAAAGTGAATTATGAACTTTTGTTGAATTCTCTGGTTATTGTGAAATAAATATATAAATTTCTTAATTGGAAGTATTTTAATAGAGTAAATGCATTTAAATAAAACATCTGATGTGTTCCATTCACATGACTTTCTCTATATCTCTACAACAAATTATTGTTAAAACGCTAATGCTTCTATTTGCTTCATGCTAATCGAAAAAAATTAGCAGACATAGTCTTATTACTTGCTTCCTTGTAAGTAGAACCTGAAACCAAAAACAAGGAAGCTCTCAAAAACGATCAACTCCACGAAAAAAATTTATATAACATAAATTGTGTTTTAATGTGTTCTATATTTTTAGGCTGGCAAGTTTTTGTCCATCCCTTACGGTTTAGCAGTTATGCAAAATTCCGTAAAATTCATCCAGAATAATGTCTTCAGAGCCTATTTCCAGAAAATTCAAGATATACATTTTATTTGGCATGTAAATATCTTTAATATATAATATAAACATTTCTTTAAAATCGTAAGAGCCATTTTTTTTAAAAAATGAGAAATTTCGAACTTTTTTGTATGTAAAAGGTAGTTTGGGGGGGGGGGGGAGGTTCCTTGAGCTCTTCGTGTCACATCGTTGGAAGATACTAAGTTAGGTATTTTACCGCCTTTTGGTTTTTTAGTTGTGTTCGCAGACATACGGACACACACGCGCGCGCGTGGACCTTTTTCTAACTGCTTTCCTTTTTTAATACAAGGGACCTAAAAGTGTATTTGCGGTGAAATCTCGGTATCAAATTTTTGGGTGGAGTGCAATACCTTCTTTACCTGTGTACTATGTACTAAGTAGAGAAAGTAAAAAAGGAAAGAAAACTGGAATTTTTGCTTTATCTAGTACACAATAATAAGTACGTTTACCACCCAATTTGATAGCGATTCTCACCGCATGTAGCAGAAGCTCCCTTGAATCAAAAATGAAGCTTATTTAAAAAAAAATCTGATGTGTTCCATTCTCATGACTTTCTCCACATCTCTGCAACAAATTATTGTTAAAAAGCTTATGCCTCTATTTACTTTAATCCAATCGAGAAAAAATTAGCAGAAATATTCTTATTACTTGCTTCCTTTAAGTACAAGCGAAATAAGGGAGTACCATAGGTTAACGTGATAGCCAATAGCTGGTTGCTATGTGACTGATGTTCCTTTGTTTGTATGGACAGAAGTTGACAAATTCGTATAAGAGAAAAGTAAGTTTTTCATAGCTGAAACCAAAAACAAGGAATATCTAAAAAACGACCAACTCCACGAAAAAAATGTATAAAGAATAAATTGTGTGTTTTAACTCCTCTATATTTCTTGTGTAGTAAGTTTTTATTCAAGTCTTACGACTTAGCAGTTATGCAAAATTCGCCCAGTATAAAGTAGTCTTCAGACGCTATTTCCAGAAAATTCAAGATATACATTTTGTTTGTCAGGTAAATATCTTTAATATATGATATTTTAATCAAAATCGTTAAGAGTCATTTTTGCGAAAATCAAAAAAAAAGTTCCATATAAAGGGTAGTTTGGGGTGGGGGGATTTTTCTCAAAATCTTCGTGTTGCATCCCTGGAAGATACTAAACTTAAATACCAAGTTTGTATTTTACCGACTTTTCGTTTTTGAGTTATCGTGTTCAAAGACACACGGACACACTGACACACGGATACACACACACACACACACGGCCCTTTTTCTGGAAATGCTTTTTTCGGATTCAGGGGACCCTAAAACATGTATTTCCGGTGAAATCTCGACATCGAATTTTTGGGTGGAATGCAATACTTCTCTATCCCTATGACATTGTACATACGGGGCAAGAGAAAGTAATAAGATCCGCGCGCGTATGGGAAGGAAAGACATAATTTAAAAGCAAATGTCGTCACTGAAATGCCCTCTGTTTGTAGGAATTGCACTCCCAAGGACTTACTTGGGCCTTAGCCTGTTAAGGAGCAAGCAAGTTTGGGTCACAACATATCTAAAATGGGGTATTAGCACAATGCCTGATATGACAAAGAATTAGTGGTAGGAAAGTTTACGAATCAATATACCCACCATTCACCTAGCGACCGAGGAAAACCTCAAAAAACTCTTCGAGCAGATTGGTGTGCGAGCCTGGAAACTCCCGAACGAGAGTTACCGCGGTGGTATCCCGTTCGGTCGGATAAATACAAACTTAGTCATTTAAGTTCAGTATCTTCCACGACGGCTTTCAGGAGTCTCCCAATTAAAACTACTGTTTACATGGAAACGAGTTTAATTAAAGTACTGTGTATTTAATAAGTAAACATACGAAATTCTGTAATTTTCTAAAATGTTTTATAAAGTTTAAACTATAAGTTTACTACCCAATAATGTAGATCTTTGTCAATTAACGTTTCTTCCGCACAGTCCGTGTGAAGGACAGGGATTGGAAAGTGGAAAATTCAATACCATAGCCGGATTATTCGTTCAGTTATTCATAGCGATGGGCACTATCGAATGTTTTCAACAATGGAGTGTATTATAATAGTAAGAAATGTCTATCGAATGATTCGGTTTTTCAATCGGATTTAAAAGTAGTTTATTTTCGTAAAGAGCATCAAATGATAAGCAAAGATAAGTTATTAAACTAACTAAAGTTTTCATTTAGATTTAATAGTACGATTGTAAATGAGGTTCTAGCCCTCGAGCAATATAAAGAAGACATTAATGCACATGTCTTGCGCTTATTTTCTGGTAATTAAAACCATAATTAATTCCTTGAATATCGTATTGTAAAAGTAAACAGTTTCTCAATCAGGAATGAAAATTAAATTGAAATATGTATACAGATGCATAAAGAAAATGCATTTCCCTATTTTAAAGCCATCTACCTGTTTCAGAATCATTTGTGTAATTTGGGGTTATGTTTTGTACGTTATGTGGTATTTACTATTTTGTATTTATTTGATTTGAGGTTAAAATGAATGAGCTTCGCAATATGGGGAGACTTTGATTTAGTATTTAGGTTTGATTCTGTATTTGCGGTGCTCGATACTGAACTTGGCTAAATTATATTTTGGCTTGAATTTAGCTAACATTCTAAGCTTCATGTAGGCGTCTGTTTCTCGATTCCCACAAATAGGTGGGAATCTACAATAGTTGTTGCGGCTTTAACTAGTTAGTAAAAATAAATCTGCAATTTATTATAATTTTATCTTTTGTAATGCAAAAAAGAGGCTGCATTAAGGTTTGAAAGTAACGCCTTTGAAATTCTTGATATATAAGTTAATCATTCTGAACACATATTTGGTAATGTAAGCTAAATTTACAATTCATTTATTAATTACCCAGCCAACAAGCACTGTAAATGCTTACAGTAAGGGTTTGAGAGGTCATTAATACTTACAGTACAATTAGGAAATGATGTAACACTCAAGATGTGCTACTTCAAGTAAAGAATCTATTGTAAAAATTCATTAACAAAAGAGTGTATAATTTAGATGCAGCCTTTCATTTCTTCCCATCGAGAATTCATTTATTCTTAATGTTCAATAAAGTACAGTTTTTTCAAGTATTTCAAAAAATAATTGGTTAACCACGAACTTATCAGATCTCGAATGCTTGGGAAAGCTGGGCCCTGCGGGCCTCGGCTTCCCAATATGTATTCTCGACCTGATAAGTATAACTTACAATTCTTAGCACGCAATATGCTATGTGGTCTTATTTACAAGTACAAAATTCGCCACCTACATGTCCCACCACTGGGTGATTGGTGCATCTGCCACAAAACGGTGAGCTCTCCGGCAGCATTACCAATATTAATACACGGGTTTAGAATAAAATATATATCTTAGTAAAGCAACTGCATATTTATATTTTTTGCTTGGTAGTGTTATGTATCATTTTTAGTGTAATGTTCATGACCAATTGCCATAATTGCTAAACAAATAAAATAACACGGTAGATACTTTATATACTCTGGAATGGGGTGGTATGTTTGCAATGGTTCATCTATAAAAGTGACTTGAAAAGTAATGGCGACTATCGACTGCTAAGCAACCAATAGTGTAGTAAAATCTTATAACAGATTGAAAAGTTGAATACTTGAGTAACAATCGAATAACTAATTCGATAGTGCCCATCACTAATGTTCTAACCACTGGGCTACCATGGCAATATGCCGACACCTCATTTAATTCCCCAGCTGACTCGAATTTTCTAGGTAAACCACAAGGAGATGTCAAATTATCTACTTTACTATTGTAAATGGCCATTGGAGTAAGCCATCTCAAAATAATGTATTCATCAGTATATAACATGTTAGTTTACTGATTTCGGAAGAATGTTCTTAATGGCAGTGTCAAATAATACTATTCACTTTTGACTTGTTATTTTGTATGGTTCCTTATAATGACGTTGTATATCCTCAGCAGGAGTATGCCATGTGTTGCTTGCTTTGGCTTGTCAAGACAACAGGTTACTGTGCATTGTGCGTTTTCAGGAAAGCGTGGATGACGATGATAAAGAATATGAGGAAGACGAGGAGGAGGAAGACGACGATGACGAGGAGAAAGTGAGCCACAAGACCGCAGTCGGGGTCCAGTTTGACGGCCTGAGTGTGGTGGACGAGGAGACGGAGCGCGACATCACTCCAGAGAATGGTGGCAACAACCTGCCACTCTACGTCAACCTGGTGCCGCCCCAACAACCCTTCTTCGGGAAGATAACCTTGCCCAGCGGCAAAGAAGGTGTGTTCATGAGCGACTCCAGCGCGGTGCCTGCCAAGGTGCGCCGAGAAGGTCGAGTTGATGCGCCGCTTATAAAGATAGATGGCTCGAGCGATTGCGGCAGGGAGGATGACGAGGACGGCTATTTTGGGATTCCAGGTGAGAGTGAAGCCAATATGAATATGACTAGGAAAAATATAATAGATCTGTTTTAAAATGCTTTCACAATGCGAAATTGTCCCTGGCCAGGAATAAATTGATAATATCCCGTTTAGGAAAGCGGACAAACATTACTTTGTCATTACTCGAGGAAACCTTGGAGCGTTCTAATGTAAAGCACCAGATCGTCCGTATTTCACCTGTGCAGAGTTGCAGAACTCAATGGGGGAATTCCAAGCAACTGCCGGAGAGTGGTGGTGTTAGCGTGAGCGATCCCCATTTTACTCCTGTTGCATATCAGCGCAAACGGAGAAGGAATCGCGCTCATTGAGAGGGAGTTTGCAGATTCGTACTAGTGTCCATGATTATTATACAAGAACGGTGTAAACAACGGAATAGATTAACACGTTTTCGGCTTCAATTACTGAACCTTTACTTTTGAGAGAATGAAGTCACCTTTTATATTGAAAAGTAATTAAACAGTTTTTAGCTATCAGTATCCGCCAATAGTTAGTTTTGTAATTATGTATACAAATTGTAATTATGTATGTTTTTATTTAATATTGGAGACTATATTGAGGGTTAAATCAAATACTAAGGACCATAATACAAAATGATTTATGAGAGCAGTAGTATTTAACTGGGCTATTATTATTATTATTATTATTATTATTATTATTAGTGGTGGTGGTAATTTATGTAATTACATATTTTAAATCCTGCATAATATTTCAAAGAAAAGTAAAAATGCTGTCGAATTACGACATTTAGGACTCCCTTTTATTTCACACTTTTTTTACATATTTTGCACATTTCTACATATTTTAACAATGTTACATAAAACGTACATATTTTCTGGGTTTCATTATAATTTTATTATTTTTTAAAAAATATTATAACCACATTATAAACTACTGTTTTGCTGAAAGCAACAAAAATCAATCTGCGAAATAGGATGCAAATTAAAGTTAAGAATGCGATAATAACCACCTCGCCTCATTGTGATTGTTGCCCGTTTATATCAAAGCAGGTGCCGCTTGACAATGTTGAGCTCCAGTTGACCTCTCATAGCGCTTTGGGCATTTAAAACGACTGGAGAAATTGATTGTTAGCATTGTCGCGGTGGTCGGCATCTTGTAATATAATAACTGCGAGGAAACAAAGTGAGCCGCTGGACAACCATCAAAATATAGCGAGGGGATAATACTGCCACAGAATAGAGAGGACACTCGAGGGCGGCCTCTTTGATCATTTGCGCTAGACGCCATATTGGGACCTAGTAAACGCAAAGTGAAACCTCTTTATTACATACGATTTTAAGCAAATTAAAGCGTTTAAAATAATAAAGCAAGAACATATGTAATAAAAATCTGTGTGGTATACATATGACTTTCTCTGCTTGCTCTCCTACAAACTATTTACATGGCAGCTTCTCTTCTGTTTCTTATTAATATAGATACATTTTAATGGCGCTTTTGTTATAGGTATAAACGATATTCAAATCTTTTCGATGCCAGAAGCTATGTGGTGCTGTGAAATCCCATTCTATTTGCATGAACTTGCACAAAGAAAAGAAAAAGGTATGAACGGTGATTTCCACGTAAGAAAATGTGTGTGTATTTGAAAATGTTTAATCAATAACACGGAGTATCTCGAAAATGGTTATAATGTACATGAAAAATTGTGGGCTTTAACAGGATCTGCATTTTCTGTGTAGTTAAATTTTATCTTTCTCTTTCAGTTTTGATTAAAATGTCATTTGTTTAAGATATTTTTTATGACAAACGAAATGTATAACTTGAACTGGGTGTAGCCTCTGAGGATCTCTTCATTCTGGATGCCTTTTATATAACTTTTATTTAACTAGTAAGCCGTAAGACATGACTTTCTCTACATGTTCTACAAACAAGATATTCTTACAAAAGGTTTTCGAGAAAAACATTACCAGAAATGATTCTTCCTTGTAAGAGCGAGCAATAATTAATTTGGTTTCACAACAAAAGAGAGATGAAATGAAAGATGAACCCGTCTGAGAAGTCACCTAGTTTAAAGTTGAAACCAATAAGAAGGACTATTTCCAAAATGATCAACTCTAAACAAAAATGTATACGACATAAATCGTTTATTTTGACGCGATCTACATTTTTGTATAGTGCGTTTTTATCTATCTCTTATACTTTACCAGTTGTTGCAAAATTCAGCAAAATCCATCCAGAAGGAACAGGTCTTCAGAAACTATTCCCAGAAAATTTAAAACGTAAATTTTACTTGTGACGTAAGTAATATGTATACGATATTTTAATCAAAATCTTTAGAGCAGTTTTTGAGAAAATCAAAGATTCCACGTAAAGGGTAGTTTGAGGTAGGGGATTTTCTTGAAAAATCTTCGTGTCACATCCCTGTAAAATACCAAACTTAAATACCAGGTTTGGTATTTCACAGTCTTTTAGTTTTTGAGCTACTCTGTCCACAGACACACATATGGATCTTTTTCTAAAAATTCTATTTCTTTTGGACTTAGGGGACCTCAAAATATATATTTCCGTTAAAATCTCGGTATCGAATTTTGTACGCAATATAATACCTTCTGTATACAGTACGAGTAGAGAAAGTGAAAAGTAATATGAGAATATTGATATCTCTCGCTAAGCTCTAAGAGCAGAGTTGTAGGTACCATTACTATGTGTGAGCATGGCAATGTGTTTATGTTCGAACCAGACAGAAATAAGTGTTTTTAAAAGTTGCTGCAAAGGAACTTAAAGCTCGGTTATATGAATTGGTTTAGGGGAATCATGAATCATGAGATCCTTTTCACGTTCGCGCTAACTTTGAAATAAAACTACTCGCGCTTATGCTTAGTTTGGAGTAGTAATCGACTCTTCTCAGGGCGTTTTAATGGGCTTTTGGGCTTCACAGATCCAGACTACCTGACGATTTCTTAAATAATAAGTCACTAGGATTTTCTCTTTTTCACAATAATTGGCTTCAAAACCAAGAAAATCAACACGTCACTATGATACTTTTTGTTGGAAAACAAAATCGCATAGAGAAAATCAAAACACATACGCGACGAAAGCACAAGGAATAAACGTTTGCACCCAGCGATTTCTAGTTCGGAATGCAACAGAACAAAAACATTTGAACATCATATATTACAAAAATGACATGAAATTCACAAAATGTCGGCAGATTTTGTGGTTGGATTATAAAGATTGCCTCAATCACAAGTAATTAATATATATGTGTGTGTATATATATATATATATATATATATATATATATATATAAATAATTCATTAGCAATTATAACTGTCTGTAAAAAGTAGAATTCCCATAATTTTTTGTAGCGTTTAACGCCCACTTTTACTACCATAGCACCGCAGGGGAGAATTCCCATAATGTTTCCGTTCTCGATTATTCCGAATTAATTTGTTACGAATTTTCTTTGTTTGGTTAACGTCCTCTTGGGCGTAATTAATATGAGAATCCCGAAAAACCATTTAAATACCTAAAGAGGTAAACGAAACTTATTTTATATATTTTGAACTAAATTGACTATGTCCTTAAGGAGTGCATAGAAAATCTACCGATGCAACTAGCTATAAAATTCGTGTAGATTTAGCCTTAGCAAGATTTTCCTGGGAGGTTAAAGAGCCATTTTCTGGACTGACAGTAGCGGTCACAAGCTACCGTGCTCTTACATTGTGGGAGAGAAACGGTTCGCGGATGGGTAGAACCCTGCTTATTGAACGTAGTAGAGTTTTATTCAAATTAATATAACTGCACTGAATAGTAGTAGTAACCATCTCACTGCTTTGCTGCTCATTCGACCAAAGGTCAAATATATTAGCTTGTATTGATGCACTTTTGGCAGTGTTGGACACAGCTTGTGTTTGATGAATTCAAGCGATATACTGGTGTGCCAGGACTAACCTAATGCTACAGCCATACGGGCGCGAACTGTTCTAGGACAGGCCTGTTAAAGCCGTTCTTACTTGGTAGGCGAGATCAACTCCTGCTGTAAAATAGCAGCAGTGTGTAGGGAGGAGGTGCCCCTTAGGAGAGCATCGTTCTTATGCTCATCCATCTTCTTTATCCGAATACTCATTACTCAATAAAATGCATATTTAAACTCGTTCATTTTCCATTCGAGAAATAGCGACGTTAGAGTCGCGTTATTTTACTTCATTGCAGAAATTAACGCCGAATAAATTTCTAATTATAACTTTAGCGTCCTCTTTAATATTTCTACATGTATCTCTCGCAATTATATTCTTAGATAAAATGGCACGCAACTGCACATCACGTGATTTGAAACAACAAGGGTAGAATAAATGGACCGTTAATCTGCTACACGAATCCAATATCAACCAAAAGTTGCGAGCGAATATGAGTTAATCCAATAGTGCACAATTCCTCTGCCTATTTACTCACTCTTTGCGTCGTGGAGCCAAAATTAGACTAAATAAGGTTACGTTATATCTATGACAGAGTAATGAATTGTCCGCCAAATGTACATACAAAACACGCACATAATATAAGATCACTCTTTAATTTATGTTAATTGTCGTGTATATTGCAGATGGATTATGAAACACGTGTAAGTTGTATATGGACATTAGTACATGAAGGAAACTGTAAACATTTCAACCTATAGCAGCTTAATTACACAGCTTTTCTTTCCTACGTACACTTCCCTGATCTATATATCCGTGATGGAAGTGCCCTATTTGCTTTTCTGACTTTTCCAAACTAACGTGTTGCTTTCAACTATAATTTGCAATTTATCATGGCGTTTTTACATATTTTGTATTCATCATTTAGTGGTGTTTAGAGCTTACTCTGAAGGTCTATTTAAAAGGCATGTATATTTTTACTTTCTCTACACGTACTATGTACATAGTGTATAGAGAAGGTATTGTATTGCACCCAAAAATTCGATACCGAGGTTTCACCGGAAATACATGTTTTGGGTCCCCCTGAATCCAAAAAAAGCATTTTCAGAAAAAGGTCCGTGTGTGTGTCTGTGTGTCTGTGGACAGCATAGCTCAAAAACGAAAAGAACGTTGAATACCAAACTTGCTATTTAAGTTTGGTATCTTCCAAGGATGCGACACGAAGATGTTCAAGAAAATTCCCCTACCCCCAACTACCCTTTACATGGAACTTTTTTCGAAAATTTTGACTTTCTTAAAAATGGCTCTAACGATTTTGATTAAAATATCCTATAAAAGATATTTACCTGATGAATAAAATGTATATCTTGAATTTTCTGGGAATAGCCTCTGAAGACTACTTTATTCTGGATGAATTTTACTGAATTTTGCATTGCATAACTGGCAAACCATAATAGATAGACAAAGACTTACTTCACAAAAAATGTAGATCAGGATAAAACACACAATTTATGTTATGTACATGTATTTTGTGGAGCTGATCGCTTCTCAGATATTCGTTGTTTTTCTTTTTTTTTTTTGTTTCAGCTTTGAAAACTTACATTTTTCTTATACAGGAATTTGTCAACTCCTGTCCATACAAACAGAGGAACTTCAGTCACATAGCAACCAGCTTTTGACTATCAATTTAACCTATCTTACTCCCTTATTTCCTGTCTACTTAAATGCAAGCAGGTAATAAGTCTATTTCTGCTAATTTTTTCTCGATTAGTGTGAGGTAAATAGAAGTATAATTTTTTTAGCAATTATTTGTTGCGAAGAGAAAGTCATGTGAATGGAACACATCAGATTTTTATTACTAATATGAAGACTGATACGCCTTATATACGTATTTTGTATACAGATACGTGACTTCACATAAGTAGCATATGAAAATGTATTAATTTTTGCGATGTTTTCATTGAATGTTAAAGCTAAAAAATCTGATGTGTTCCATTCACATGACTTTCTCTACAACTCTGCAACAAACTATTGATAAAAAGGCTATGCTTTTATTTATTTCATGCTAATCGAGAAAACATTAGCAGACATAGTATTATTACTTGCTTTCTTGCACGTAGAAGCGAAAAAAGGGAGTAGCATAGGTTAAAGTGATAGGCAAAAGCTGGTAGCTATGTAACTGAAGTTCCTTTTATTTTTGTTTTAATTTATTATAGTCGCTTCAACAATGACGTAATATCACAATGAAGAAGAATTACAGAATGTTACATTAAATCTTACAGTGTTTAATTAACATTAACAAACTTGGCAACAATTTAAATATCATTACTAATTTTGCACATTTTCATGAAGTTGATGACTTTCCTCCGGCAATGTTGGTCACCCAAGGCCAGTTGTAGGTTTCCAGGAACTCCATTGTTAAGTCGCTCAGCAGTATATCTCGGGCAAACTATCAGACGCGAGCAGAGTTACATAGAGTACATGTAGGAGCAGGTTCATGAGACAGGAATGGGTTAGCGCAGTGTGACCAATGCATAGTCCAGTTACTAGTATCTGGTCTCGCCGGGTAAGAGTCGTAATAGACGTAGCCAGAAGAGGTACTGGGCAGGCATCATGTAGTTTACTGGTGGATGTTGTAGTCCAGTCTGTCTTCCACTGCTGTAGGATACTGCGTCTTAGATGTGGTTCATGAGGGAGCTTGAGATCTGGTAAAGCACATGGATGCTTTATTGCTTCCTCAGCAAGATCGTTACCTGGTGAGATGGTATCCATGCAAAGATGAGTTGTTTGCTAGATGATATTAAGTCATTGTATAATAGGTGAATCTCGTTTACCAAAGTATGGCGAGGAAATCGCTGTTGGAGGGCCATTAGGGAATCAGTGAAAATAATGTAGGCGTTCAAGTCTTTGTTCTTTGATATATAGTCTAGAGCAAAGCGGATGGCAAAAAGTTCGCAAGAGAAAATGGTGAGAGTTTGTGGCAAACAAGAGCATGGTGTGGTTAGAGACAACCACCGCGCAGCCATTATTGTTGTCACATCGTGAACCATCGGTGTAAATTGGTTCGTGGTCGGGGTATGTTTCACGTAATTCTTTGAATAAACTGGCGGAAACTGGGTGTCATTTTTAGCATATTTTGTGAGAGTGGTGTTGATTACAGGAGTTTTAAGCCTCCATAGTATAACATTTATGCTAAAGGAACGGGGAATCAGTGAGGGAATTGCCAATTTAAACTCTTCGATGTACATAGTTATTCTTTGAGGGAAGGGTTGTAGCGGGTATCGTCTAGAGTGGACATTGTCTTGTGGTGAAACATGAAAGTCTAAACCAGAGCCAGGTCTGATAGAAGTCTTGATGGCATAGGACAGACTTAAGGTTTTACGTCGGAGAGAAAGAGGTGGTTCACCAGCAGCAATTTGCAGGCTCTCTATAGAACTGGTATGGAAAGCTCCAAGTGCAAACCTCAGAGCTGAGTTCTGAACGATGTCGAGTGTTTTAAGACTAGAATGACTAGCGGAGTTAATGACAACAGAAGCGTAGTCCAACTTGGATAGGATTGTCATTTTGTATGTGCGAAGTAGAACGGTGAGATCGGCTCCCCATGTTTTGGTAGATAAAGCTTTTAAAAGATTCAGGCGCCGAATACAATCGGCTTTGAGGAGCTTAATATGATGGACCCAGGTCAGCTTGCGGTCAAGTACATACCCAGTATTCTGATTGTGTTTACTACTGGGAGATGATAGCTGGATATGTGTAGTCAGGGGTTTGGGTAGGTTTCCTCCCCCTAGAGAAAACAATACTTTGACATTTTTCTGGAGAAAAATTAAGGCCGGTGATTTGACTCCACTTTTGGAGTTTGTCTAGGGTTGACTGTAGTAGTTCTTATGTAGTGGCGATATTCTTCCCTTTACAATAAGTAGTCAAGATGTCGGCAAATAAAGTTGCCCGTATTGGAGGTTGAAGGCGTGAAAAAACTGTGTTAATAGCCACTAAGAAGAGTGTTACACTCAATACCGATCCCTGTGGTATACCGTCGTTTAGAACAACACTTTGTGACAAAACACCATTAGCTCTTACACACATTCGTCGATCCTGTAGAAAGTTGACGATAAATGCAAGCATATTTCCTTTGACGTTGGCTTTAAGGAGTGTTTGTGAGCATGTGTTGGTGGTTAGCAAAGGCGTCACAAATTTCAGATTCTAGTAGTGTCAAGGCATCAAGCGTTGAGTGGTACTGGCGGAAGCCACATTGTTAATCATTAAAGAATCTGGCACACTCCAGAAACCATAAGTTTGCATATAGTGAGTGCATGTCAGTGAAATAGGGCGATAGTTTCCAGGGAGCGAATGATCCTTTTTAGACTTTGGTATGGGAACCACTATGGATGAACGCCATTTACTGGGAAAGCACTGTGTTGTCCAGATGTAATTAAATAGTCGAAGTAAATATAGTAAGCTATGCTGGGGTAGTTTCTTAATTAGCGCATAGGGAATGTTGTCAGGTCCAGTGCTTTTACTTGTGCAGTGATTTAATTCAGTTAACATTTCATGCATTGTTAAGTCTTCGTTGAGTAGTATCGCAGAAAGCTAATGAAAGCGTTGGAATAGGGCGGTAATTGGAAGTTAAGGGGAATGCAGCGTTATGTTCGATACCACTGGGTATAGCAGAGAATGCAGATGCAAGAGTATCTGCAATAGCTTGAGGTTCGGTAATGACATCATCAGAAGGTGTTATTCGAAGAAGAGATATCACAGATGTCCGACGTGTGCCACAAATTGCTTGGAGTTCATGCCACATTTCGGCTTGGGGAGTTTTGTTAGTAAGGGAGGATACGAAGGCCAGCCAAGACTCCCGTTTACTGCGTTTAATTTCACGACGCGCAGCTGCGCGAAGACGTTGGAATTGAGATTATGTATCTGCGGTTGGATTTCGCTTGTATTTATAATAGGCCCTGTGTTTTAGCTTAATAGCTTCTTAGCACTTTTCATTCCACCATGGAACTGTCCGATGATATGCACCAGTTCTAGTGGTAGGTATAGCATTCTCTGCAGTCTTAATTATAGCGGTAGTAACTTTAGACACAACTTCATCGATGCCTATCTGTGGAAACAATTCTGCAGGTGGAAGCAAAGCATTTTCGAACAGCTCTTTGTATAGGTCCTAATTGGCTTTGTTACATTTCCAAGAAGGACGTCTCATTTTTAACGAAGGAGTAAAGTTTTGAGTAGTGATGGTGATTGGAAAGTGGTCACTACCCTGAGGTGATGAGTAAACGGATCATTGGAATAAAGGTGCTATGCTGGAAGAACACATAGTGAAATCAATGCAGCTGTAGGTGTTGTGGTAAATATTATAATAAGTTGGTGTTGGAACATTTAGAAGCGTTAAATCTGTAGTATGTAGCAGGGTTTCAACTATTTTACCACTTGGTCAAGTTTATCATACCCCATACTGGATTGTGACTGTTAAAGTCACCTAGTAAGATACATGGCTTAGGGAGTTGAGCGATCAGTGTGGAAAGCGTAGAAAGATCAACAGTAAAGCTGTTCGGGAGATAAAGATTGCAGATGTATAGCTCTGTTGCTAAAATAACGGAGATAGCTACGGCTTCCAGTGGAGTATTGAGAGATATTTCTTTATGCGGTAAGATGTCATTAACATACGTGGCAACACCTCCACGAGCTAGTGGAGGTGTTGATGATAGCCAGAATGCTTTCTGAGAGGGGCTATATAATCTCCACCTCCACTAACTCGTCGAGCTTCTGTGCGGTTGCGATGATAGCCAGAATATTTTCTGAGACGCCTATATAATCTCCATTGAAGTTAGTTTCTTGTAAACAAACAATAAGAGGATTGTGAGAATGCAAGAGTAGCTGTAAGTATTCGATATTTGAGTGAGAACTATCGATATTCCATTACAGTATGGTGAGATGCGATCTCAGTTCATTATTTAGAAAGCGTTGCTACGCCTTCAACAGCGTCATTAGGGGCACTTCTCGGTACATTAGAGCGGTCCTCTATTGTTGCCAATAATTTCTTCAGCAGACGAGTAGTGTGATTCTTGATGCTATTGCCTGTAAGGTGGGGATAGATCTTACGAAGCGTCTCGACTATGCCCTGCAAATCTGAAGTATAGGTTAAGGCTACTTTGGTGCTATCATTAGAGCCGTAGGTGTTAACATAGAAGCTGCAAAGTTGGGGGAAGGTGAAAATAAATGCATTTGGTGTAGCATCCCACAGCGGCTTGATCGACAGAAGAGAGTCGCTGAAAAAGGGTACTGTATCTGATGGTTTGGGCTTTTTAGCTAGGGGTGTAGTTTTGTGCGTTTGAGCATTGTCCTCATCAGACAATTCATCTTTTACTTTGTGAGGCACGTCAGAAGTAAAAACCCCGTGCCCTACGGGATTTTCGGTCGATTTACTACCGGTAAAGGAAAGTGGCCGCTTTGTGCGAACAAGAGCAGTCAGAGATTGGTCTTTCAATTGTTTTGCTGAAAAATTCAGGTGCTCCAACGCTGTATTATTAGGAGCAGTGAAAATCGCAGCATCCAACACTGAAATCACAGCATCCAACGCTGGAGTCACAGCATCCAACACTGAAGTCACAGCATCCAGCACTGGAGTCACAGCATACAACACCGGAGACGCAGCATCAAACACTGAAGTCACAGCATACAACACCGGAGACCCAGCATCAAACACTGAAGTCACAGCGTCCAACGCTGGAGTCACAGCATACAACACCGGAGACGCAGCATCAAACACTGAAGTCACAGCGTCCAACGCTGGAGTCACAGCATCCAACACCGGAGACGCAGCATCCAGCACTGGAGTTACAGCATCCAGCGTTGGAGTCGCAGAATCCAACACTGGAGTCACAGCACCCAACACTGAAGTCACAGCATCCAACACTGGAGTCACAGCATCCAACACTGGAGTCACAGCATCCAACACTGAAGTCACAGCATCCAGCACTGAAGTCACAGCATCCAACACTGGAGTTACAGCATCCAACACTGGAGTCACGGCATCCAACACTGGAGTCACAGCATACAGCGCTGGAGTCACAGCATCCAAAACTTAAGTCACACCATCCAACACTGGAGTCACAGCATCCAGGGCTGGAGTCACAGCATCCAACACTGGAGTCACAGCATCCAACACTGGAGTCACAGCATCCAACACTGGAGTCACAGCATCCGGCGCTGGAGTCACAGCATCCAACACTGGAGTCACAGCATCCAACACTGGAGTCACAGCATCCGGCGCTGGAGTCACAGCATCCAACGCTGGAGTCACAGCATCCATCCATGGAGTCACAGCATCCAGCACTGGAGTCAGAGCATCCAACACTGGAGTCACAGCATCCAGCACTGGAGTCACAGCATCCAGCACTGGAGTCACAGCATCCAACACTGAAGTCACAGCATCCAGCACTGGAGTCACAGCATCCAGGACTGGAGTCGTAGCATGCAGCACTGGAGTCATAGCATCCAGCACTGGTGTCACAGCATCCAGCTTTGGAGTCACCACATCCAACACTGGAGTCACAGCATCCAGCGCTGGAGTCACAGTATCCAACACTGGAGTCACAGCATCCGGTGCTGGAGTCACAGCATCCAACACTGGAGTCACAGCATCCATCAATGGAGTCACAGCATCCATCAATGGAGTCACAGCATCCAACACTGGAGTCACAGCATCCGACGCTGGAGTCACAGCATCCAACGCTGGAGTCACAGCATCCATCCATGGAGTCACAGCATCCAGCACTGGAGTCACAGCATCCAGCACTGGAGTCACAGCATCCAGCACTGGAGTCATAGCATCCAACACTGAAGTCACAGCATCCACACTGGAGTCACAGCATCCAGCACTGGAGTCGCAGCATGCAGCACTGGAGTCATAGCATCCAGCACTGGTGTCACAGCTTCCAGCTTTGGAGTCACCACATCCAACACTGGAGTCACAGCATCCAGCGCTGGAGTCACAGCATCCAGCGCTGGAGTCACAGTATCCAACACTGGAGTCACAGCATCCAACACTGGAGTCACAGCATCCGGTGCTGGAGTCTCAGCATCCGGCGCTGGAGTCACAGCATCCAACACTGGAGTCACAGCATCCAGCACTGGAGTCACAGCATCCAACACTGGAGTCACAGCATCCAGCACTGGAGTCACAGCATCCAACATTGAAGTCACAGCATCCAGCACTGGAGTCACAGCATCCAGCACTGGAGTCGCAGCATCTAGCACCGGAGATGCTGCATCCAACACTGAAGTCACAGCATCCAACACTGGTGTCACAGCATCCAGCACTGGAGTCGCAGCATCTAGCACCGGAGATGCTGCATCCAACACTGAAGTCACAGCATCCAACATTGGTGTCACAGCATCCAGCACTGGAGTCGCAGTATCTAGCACCGGAGACGCAGCATCCAACACTGGAGTCACAGCATCCAGCACTGGTGTCACAGCATCCAGCATTGGAGTCGCAGCATCCAACACTGAAGTCACAGCATCTAGCACCGGAGACGCAGCATCCAACACTGAAGTCACAGCATCCAGCACTGGAGTCACAGCATCCAACACTGAAGTCACAGCATCCAGCACTGGAGTCACAGCATCCAGCACTGGAGTCACAGCATCCAGCACTGGTGTCACAGCATCCAGCATTGGAGTCTCAGCATCTAGCACCGGAGACGCAGCATCCAACACTGAAGTCACAGCATCCAAAACTGGAGTCACAGCATCCAACATTGTAGTCACAACATCCAACACTGGAGTGACAGCATCCAACAGTGTAGTCACAACATCCAACACTGAAGTCACAGCATCCAACACCGGAGTCGCAGCATCCAACACTGGAGTCACAGCATCCAGCACTGGAGTCACAGCATCCAACACTGGAGTCACCGCATCCAACATTGGAGTCACAGCATCCAACACTGAAGTCACAGCATCCAACACTGGAGTCACAGCATCCAACACTGGAGTCAGAGCATCCAACACTGGAGTCACAGCATCCAACACTGAAGTCACAGCATCCAACACTGGAGTCACAGCATCCAACACTGGAGTCAGAGCATCCAACACCGGAGACGCAGCATCCAACACCGAAGACGCAGCATCCAATACGGGAGTCGCAGCATCCGACACTGGAGTCACAGCATCCAACACCGGAGACGCAGCATCCAACCTCGGAGACGCAGCATCCAACACTGGAGCCGCAGCATCCAATACTGGAGTCGCAGCATCCGACACTGGAGTCACAGCATCCCACACCGGAGACGCAGCATCCAACACCGGAGACGCAGCAACCAACACCGGAGACGCAGCATCCAACACCGGAGACGCAGTATCCAACACCGGAGACGCAGCATCCAATACGGGAGTCGTAGCATCCGACACTGGAGTCACAGCATCCAACACCGGAGACGCAGCATCCAATCTCGGAGACGCAGTATCCAACACCGGAGACGCAGCATCCAATACTGGAGTCGCAGCATCCGACACTGGAGTCACAGCATCCCACACCGGAGACGCAGTATCCAACACCGGAGACGCAGCATCCAATACTGGAGTCGCATCATCCGACACTGGAGTCGCAGCACCCAACAATGGAGTCGCAGCATCCAACACTGGAGTCGTCATTCGCGACTCTCCCAAACCCGTATCGATATTAGCTCAATCTTTTGATACGGAAGTAACATTGGGGAGCAATTCTTTTGTTTTGAGAGAAGGAAAGTGTTGTGTGTTGGGGTCAGTGTTGATTGAGATTGGAGGATCAGTAACTTGGTAAGAGCACCGACATGCCAAGTGACCCTCCATCTTACATATGAAGCACATGGGGGCATCAGAGGAAACGTAAATCCAATAGGAAGTGCCATCCTAGTAAACCTCAAAACTATCTGGAAGTTTCTCAAGGTCTTCAGGTTGGACATAAAGTTGGCGCCAGAAGCTGAGAATGTGGGAATATCCTGGGGTGTTAAAACCTGCACGAATGTGTGTTATTGCAGAGGTTAGGTTAATTCCAAAGCGACTCAAAGCACGTTCTAACACAGAATTAGGAATAACTGGGCATACGTTTGAGAGTATGATCCTGTGTTGTTTAGTAAGGAGTGGCCTTGGGGTCAGGGTTACATTACTAACTTCAATCTTTGGATGTTGGGCACATAGTGTTTCAGCTAGTTGTTTGTTAGTTAAGTAGATGCAGATTCGGTTGTTTGAGATTCTGGAATCAAATCGAATGTGAGAAGGATCAGTGAGTTCGCCAATAGCGTAAATATACTCTTTAAGAGGGATACCATCATGTGATTCAATTACAATGGCCTGATCCTTAGTTAGTGTACTTTGAGATAGGTTAATCGGTTGAGAAGACATTTTAGGTTACCTTAGTTTGAGTAGCTTTTGTAGAAATCCAGGCGGTCCGAGTCGAACCCGGGCCGGGCACGTGAACACCCTTCACAATCATGTTTAATTTCACTCGTAGCACAAGAATAAATCAACTTATACACTGTAATATTCTCAAATATTACGGATTATTAACGATAAACTTGCAACAATATTCCAAGGCCTACTCTGTTCTGTTGTGAAGTTCTTTGTTTTTATGGACAGGAGTTGACAAATTCCTGTATGAGAAAAGTATGTTTTTCAAAGCTGAAATTAAAAACAATGAATATCTTAAAAACGATCAAGTCCATGAAAGAAATGCATATAACATAAATTGTGTGTTTTCTGAGTGCTAAGTTTTTGTCCATCTCTTACGGTTTAGCATTTATGCAAACTTCCGTAAAATTCATCCAGACTAAAGTGTTCTTCAGAGGCTATTCTCAGAAAATTCATAGTATATACACTATGTACACAGCATAGTAGAGAAAGTAAAAACATCTCAATTAATATTTGCCTTAACTGAGATTCTTATACTTCAGAAGAGTAATTTAAAGATAATTACGTGTTTTAATTGGTGGTTATTTAGACGGTACTAATATATATGAGATGTTTTTCAGGCGAGGGTTTCAGGAGAGGAGGTCCTGATCTGCTCCTTGTACCGGCTCCACCGCGACCGAAATCGCCCACACCTTCCATGCTGCTGGAAGAGCTCATCAAGTTCCGGAGTGGCCGTCCAGAGGACACTACACACGTGGTCGTGACGGATTATGCTGCAGAGGGTGGCGCCCTGGGAGTGGTGACTGGAGATGAACATTCCTTAGAATCATCGAACGGCGATGTGAGTACCAGGGAGAGCGGCATTCTCTGCTGTGTGTGCTGGAAGCGGTAGACTTAACACACTAACCCTCTCGCTCGCTGCAACTGTGGTGAAAGTTCAACTATTAGTAAACTGGCTAAGCAGTTATAACCACTGTGATAATAGCAAAATAAGCATGTGCATAAAGGATGTTTGGTGTACATACTGGTGGACAACCACATCTCAGACCTCTGAGTTACAGACTGTTCCAGTACATATACTGTACATACTTGAATTTATTGGTGTACTAACTGTTATAATTTTGACTAAGTATTATCACTGGCATACATTTTTAAAATACAACGAGTTGAATTCGCAAGCTTGCTTTACCCACCATTATTTATTTTAAATCGCTTCTACAAGCTGTTCTTTCAAGAACCTATTTTTCTATCCACTTTATATTAATAGGAATAAACATTTACGGAAGTAGTTTCATAAATATTTAATTGTAGGGCAAGATGATACAGGAAATAGAAGCTGTAATCAAATATTCAAAAGCGGTCTGCCTTATCCTGACCATAAATAACTGAATGGTGACCACTTCAAAAATCACGAAAATTTAAACCATTCGACGGATACATTGGAAATAGCTAATGCCGTAAACACATTTCTGATACATTTTGTTTTAAATACATCTGCTTTTTTATGATTAATTTTTTTTGTCTCTATCTTATTCTGTTATTTGTTATACATTTTATAATAAGTTATTTTTATTTATAATTCTGATGATAAAGAAAATTATATTGAAAGCGTGAGCAGTTACAATAACATTATAAATTTGGTCATCTCCAATTTAGATTCCTGGAGATTATTAATTAATAAAGGGTTATTAACTTTAGTGTCAAGAATGGCATTGTGATGATTTTTAATGGCTGTATAAAATTATAACAAGTTATTTCCGAATAAAGAGACTTCATAGAACTTAGCAGAAAATTCAAGATCTATTTACTTGTAAACATCTTAAATATATGGTTTTTAATCAAATCCGTTTAAGCTAGTTTTGAAAAAATAAAGATAATGTTCCACAAATCTTTCCCCTACTCATAAGTACATAGTGGATTTTTGTAAACAAAGTGTGGCTTACCGGAACCTAATTGGCAGCTATAGTATATTTTCTTTAAAGACAGGGTAGAGAGAGAGAGAGAGAGTCTGCCTCAGGAATTCGGAGACCTGACTATAGCAAGTATAATGTATTACTTCAACTCATTTTCGTTTATTCTTGTTTACACACACGCGCGCGCGCTCGCACAGCATCTTTTTAAAAACACTTTTTGGATTTAAAACATGTTAATTCAGATTAAATATGTATCAATTTTCTTGGTGGAGTGCAATACCTCCTCTTCCTACTAGGTGCGTGGAACAGAAAGTACAAAATGAACCTAACTGTCCTTTATATTGCCTTGAGCTGGGCTTTTAACGTGTAATTCTAATGGAGTTTAGTTGGTAGACTGACGCGGAGGGCAGGAACCTACAACGATACCCGGAAAATACCCCTGGAAGCTAAACACGATTCTTTCACTAACTATGTTGAACAACAATCTGCGATTTAGATCACATACCTGAGTTATGATTTTTGTAGCCTTCCGGGCCCGGAAGAGATGTGTGGCCATCTTCCTTGATCAGAAGTTGGGTTCTCACTCATGCTTCAGTTTGGCTGTCTCCAGAGAAAGCCTCTACTTCCCCGATGAGCGTTGCCTTTAAAATAGCTCATGGAACAGTTGACTTCTCGTAGCTTGTTACCAACTAGTATACATTTCAAGATGATATACTACGCTGTGTATATTTACTGCATGTATTCTGTATAAAATAAACTCTCCCATACTAATACCTTATTATGATGTTAAATCTCGCATACCTTGAATAGCGCTTGAGACTAAATTTATTTCCATAAGTGCCACACTTCATCCGGGTACTCAAGAGTTGACGTCTTCGTCAACAATGCAATACAAAGTTAGAAAAAATACAAAAGAAAGAAATTGAAGCAAGTTTTGTCTGTTACACAAATCTATAAAACTGACTCTGTGAAAATTAAAATGAAAATGTCAATGCTGAAATAAACACACACAATAATCTGCTCCAAAATCTTGATGAAGGTTTATCGTTTGCAAATGTATAATGTGATAACCCTGGGGTACCCAAAATGTTTAGTTCAAAATGGAGATGGTTTGTCGACACCTACAGCACAATCCTTCATTTTCGTATGTGTGCACACTAATGTTCCTGAGGTTCACTATTAGCGACTGAAATAACCTGTGCTGAGAGAAAAATGTAGTCTAGCTCTCCCAATCGACGTGTAGGTGTAATAGAAACCAAGACAAGCAATAGCTAGGGTTGTCAGCAACACTGGTCACAAGATGGGTGCTGGAAACGGGACGGTGATTAATGACTGGAACTCTCCAAAATCAACTTAATGCTCTCAACTGCCACTGATACCGAGGGTTGCATAGTAGTCGCCATTCTAAAACAGTGTGTCCACAAAGAAAGTATCCCACAGAGAAAATTAACAAGGCTAGTATATTGAATATAAGAAGGAAGTGCAAATACTGTATAAACAGGCGCCTGAAAATACCTAACACTAGACATGACGCTGAACAGCCACTTATATATATATATATATATATATATATATATATATATATATATATATATATATATATATATATATATATTTAGGAATTTATAATACTATACTGATGTATTTTTTCACACTTTTTAACACGATATTGCTATGATAATAATAGTACTATAATAATTAACAAATCCAACAAAGATAGTTTATCAGTTTTTAAGTATCAAGAACTCGTAAGCAACTGCCAAAGTGCCGTTGAGAATTGCTCCTGGCACTAATCTTCCACCTCGCCCTCCTCATGTGGCACATGTCCGGCATCGGATCCACACCACTGTGGAAATGCGAAATAATATAAAAGATCGTGTGCCCGATGATCATAGAAGCGGGCAGGGAAAATCCGGACGAACAAAGGTTTCTGGAGCACGATTTGGAACACCTAACTTTCTCAAAAAGGTTATAGAGATGGTATACACAGCAAACACAGTGGAGCAAGTAGCAACACGATATACTACAGTATCCAGTTGATGACATGTCGGGGAGTCACTCAGGTGAATAGCTGCCCGCGCTGTCGTGTCGGTATGATATCATGAATTGCTTGATACCAAAGGGAGCGAACTGTGTACGGAAGGGCAGCGCCGCTGAAATTCTTCCAGAGTTGTTGATAATTCACATGCAGTAGCGCGACTCGTTCAAGACGCATTGACGGGTCTTCGCAAACTTGAAGCAGTTCCTGATAGATGGGTCGTGCCAGATGCCCTCCGGGTTGTGAACAAGATGGATTTAACTTACACCATTCCAAGAAATATGCAGTGGATATCGTAATGAAGCTGGGAAGGAGCGAAGTCCACAGGACTACGTAGGTCAATAGTAATCGTCCAAAACTGCAACCACAAGGCAGAAAAACTGGTATTTGTGTCTTGTATATGCCTCCCACGACTAAGATACAATGCAAGGCACTTGAAGCCAACATTTATCAGCGCAATCCCACCTTTTTACTGAGATAAATACAATGCAGACATTGGCACTCGAAAAATACAGCCCTTCTACATGAACCAAGAAATCGCACATATGATTTGTCTTGCATAGAGCTTAGGCAGCGGCAAAACCTCAGCGACAAACCACACTGGGTATGTCAGTACATGTGTACCACCCATACTCGCTGATATAGACACAAATCTCAATGGTACAGGTCCTTGGCAGAGTTATTTATCCTGCCAACAATGGGTTTCCCATTCAGATGTTGCATTTCTCCCAAAGAAGCTGTGCAGCTAACACCTAAACCTTGAGTTGGGAAACAATCTGCAGTGGCGCTAATCGTGGAGGCGCCTTGAACTTCTGCTCATTGATCTCAAGACCAGAAACATAACTATAGCTTTGCAAGACACTCCAGAAGGAGCGAAGATCGAGCTCATCTGTAAGGACAACACTTACATCATCAGCATATGCCACGGCACTCAGTCTGTGAGTATGTAAGCAAATTCCAACAATCTTAGTGTGTAGGTGACAAAGGAATGCATTCAAGGCTAGCACAAATAATAACATAGTCGCTAGACGTCCTTGCCGAACAGAACAACCAATGGGAAACTCACGAGAGAGAAAGCTATTAACCTGCACACAGCTCAAGATACCCATATACAAACATTGGATGTATGAGATAAAGACATCACTGAAGCCATACCATGCTAAACATTTGAATAAATAGTCATGATTGACACTATCAAAAGCTCCTCTGAAATCGAATGACAATAATATGTGTTTGTAGCCCTGAATACTGTGGGCAATTGAGTCATGTAAGGCACACAAAACTGGAAAATGTTGCGTTCCGGTATATCACAATGTTGGGAAGAATGAATGAATTTCCTCAGAAGAGGGCGAATTCTGTTTGCCAGAACACAAGTCGAAATGTTGTAATCATAATTAAGCAGTGTAATGGGTCGAAAGTCATCAACAGAGGAAGAATGAGGTTTCTTCTTAATAAGAACCATTACACCTTGTTTTTGAGAAGCACAGAGATGCCGGCGCCGTAAGATGGAGTTGAATACTGCAGTTAAGTTGTCACCCAACAAGCCCCAGGCGTTTTGGATGTCTTTCCCTGATGAAGAGCACTATGCACTTCAGTTTTGTAAGCAGCCGTTCAAGGGCCTGCTTCTCACCCAGGGAGAGAGATATATATTTAATGGCGTCGAAGAAAGTAAGAGAGTGAAATTCATTTGTCTCCTGCTGGAAAAGTCTTTCAAAATGAGAGCTAGAAGTACGATTAATTGAAGGCTGCGTCGTGTACAGTTGTTGATCTTCATCCTGCACCTTGAGTATGAGACTGGAGCGACGTTGTTTGTACGTCTGAATAAGATGGCAAAGATTAATATTTTCCTCATCCACCGAGTTATTGAGGCGACTTCTAACCTGCAAGCCTTCCATGCGCTTCCTATAAATACTTAAGATTTTGGCCTTGTAGAAGTAGGAGCGCGCACGAAGGACACCGCCGTCCATGTGTAATCCTGAAGATCCTGCAGACACCGAAAGAAAAACGACAGGTGTGTTCTTCATCCCTCCTATTTACTTGAGTTAGCTTTAAAGAAATACAGCAAACGAGGCTTGACGTACAGGTCCCACCAATCGGCGATATCGCTGTAGTGAGACTTCTTTTGGGACCAGCTCTTCCAAAGGCTGTTAATTCTTCCGTCAGAGCATTGAGCATACGAGAGGTGGTGTTAAGTTTCCAGTAAGAGCGCCCAAGAGGTAGAAAGGAGAGACGTAAGTCAATGCTGAGGACAGCTAAATGGTCTGAAAAGCATAGTGGCACATGAACAATGGAACTAACTTTTCCAGCAATTTCCTCAGGAAGATAGAAACGATCCAGACGAGAGACCGAGTTAGCAGTGGCATAGGTAGGCGCAGCCAATCTTTGTCTCAACAGCCATGCATCCTTCATACACAGATTAGTCGTCAACTGTGGCAAACTGGCGCCAGGTCGGTAGACCCCAGTCCAATCTTCCGGTCGAAGGACGCAGTTGAAGTCTCCACCTAAAATGTAGTGACGAGGCAGTCTACGAAGTAAATATGGTTAAGTCAAGGCGAAAAATCTTCCCTTTCCTTACATTTGTTACTTCCTGAAGGCGCACAGGCCATAATCCTAATAGATATCACTGTTACCACGTCTCCAGGGAAGTTTCAATGGACTGAAGAGCAATTCCAGGTTTTGTGAGAAGTGTCGTACCCCACGTTAACATGTACTGCACAATGACGTAAGGAAGAACAATCGGTGAAGGTAATTTCTTGCAAGAACAAAATGTCAACGTAATAGTCATAAAGAAAGCGCTGTAATGTATATAATTTGGTCGGTGAAGAACTGCCAGTGAAGTTTGCTGTGGCAAAAAGTAAGGTACAACTCATACAATGAAATTGACAGTTAACTTTTTGATCTTCGTGAACTGATAGAGCGCAACAGCGTTACTCTACTCCTGTTTACGAAAGAGAGGAAAACTAAGTTTACTACCCTGATGCTTTTCTCGACGCTTATTCGCTGATCCAACCACATAAACTTCGGTACATGCCTGTTCCCGTGGTGGTCTTACAGATCCGTTTGCTGAAAGGGATTGTGCTTGCATAGCATCAATCCAATTGTCATCACTCAATGTGACATCTGAGCTTGAGGAATTTGCGGCGTCTGTCCCTGCACTACCAAGAGGGGCAGTGTCATTTCCCTTATTTACCAGCAATCACAGTACCATCACCAGGAGAATGTGGCACTCGGGTAGATTGACCAGGCACCTTAGAATGTTCTTCAGGGTGTTCGTCAGTAGAGTCGGTTTCTCAGTCCGAAAGAGCCATGTGTTTTTCTACTTTGGTAAGACTGCAGACGTCTTCCATTACTCCAGTAGACTGCAATGTGAGCACGCTGCTCCTGTACCAACGACTCGCTGGGAAAAGGCAATGAACATACAGACTCAGGATACCCGAAGTCCATTTGTGTCGCATCATCCGCGGGATGAACAACGATTGGGATGTCCACAACAGGCAAGGTAGCAGGTTGTTCTAATGGAACGGTGGCGATAGACAGATCAGGCGAAGAGCTGGGCTGTTTAAACACATCGCTAACAGGAGGCGCTGCCGGAGTTGCACATTAACGGGCCTCCGAATACCTCTATTAGGTCACGCGTGCCGGAGATGAGAAGAATTGCTACACGAAGAGCAAACCTGTTCTTCCCCGGGGTAAGTCACATAAACCTCGTGACAAACAACATATATATTGGCTGGAATCGTTTTGTGTATCTGCATATAAGCAATTCTTATTCCGGTTTCCACAGAAAACGGCACCGTTTTGCCCAATTCTCCCTTTCCACTGACCTCACCTTCCCATATTGCGCGAGTACATTACGTACACAGCCATTTGGTATTTCAAGTGGAATATTCAGAATACGTACAGTACCATTTAGTGTAATGTTTACAATGTAGTTTCCCCATTTGACAATTTAATGTAGACCGCATTTTGTTACCCTAACAACTGAATAACTAATAAGTCAGAATCCTTTACATGCAATACTTCATCAATCCAACATGGATATCCATTGCAGATGGGCGTTGGTCATTCTTTTTAAATGTCGCCTTTAACGTATTTTGTTGTTCATATCTAGTTACCATCGTGTACACAAAAATTACCAGATACAGTAAAGAAGAACACTCGGAAAAACGGCAATTACGATTTTATAACCTGACTTACACTTCGTTTTAAGGCCATGTCATGGCTTACTGGAGATCTGTAACATTGCAACTCATACCACACAAAACAAGTTTCAAAATAAGATACAAGTAATGCAATGAAATGCAAATTAGGCTAGCTTTATCACAACAAAATAACAAAAATGGTAGAAAGATTATAAACATATGCACATGTCCATTACAAAAAGTAAGTAGACACTATCCGTGCTTTTTACCTCGTGAAAAGAATTCACACACAACATTAGGGATCTCCCCACACACAACCATACATGAAGTGAACAAACAAAGTTAGTGTTCATCATGCACAATCTAGATTAATTACTAAATAGTAAAATGCTGTCACCAGAACATATTTTATCATTATTCAAATCATGAAGCTCGTTCTATATTGGGTCAGAAACAACCATAACACATGCATATGTACAAAATAAAAAAAATCTGATATGTTCCATTCACATGACTTTCTCTACATCTCTGTAACAAATTATTGTTAAAAAGCTTATGCTTATATTTACTTCATGCTCATCGAGAAAAAATTAGCAGAAATAGTCTTATTACTTGCTTCCTTGTAAGCAGAAGCGAAATAAGGGAGTACCATAGGTTAAAGTGATAGCCAAAAGCTGGTTACTATGTGACTGAAGTTGTTTTGTTTCTATGGACACGAGTTGACAAATCCCTGACAAGTAAGTTTTTCAAAGCTGAAACCAAAAACAAGGAATACCTAAATAACGAACAACTCCACGAAAAAAAAAATATACAACAGAAAGTGTGTGTTTTAACGTGCTCTACATTTTTTGTGCAGTAAGTTTTTGTCCATCTCTTACGGTTTAGCAGTTATGCAAAATTCCGTAATAAAGTATTCCAGAATAAAGTAGTCTTCAGAGGCTATTCCTAGAAAATTCAAGATATATATTTTATTTGTCAGGTAAATATCTTTAATATACGATATTTTAATCAAAATCGTTAGAGCCATTTTAGAGAAAATAAAACATTTCGAAAAAAGTTCCATGTAATGGGTAGTTGGGGGTGGGGAATTTTTTGGAAATGTTCGTGTCGCGTCCTTGGAAGATGCGAAACTTAAATACCAAGTGTGATATTCAACGGTCTTTTCGTTGTTGAGCTATGCTGTCCACAGACACATACACACAGAGACAGACAGACACACACATACACACGGACCTTTTTGTAAAAATGCTTTTTTTGTATTCAGGGGGTCCTAAAACATGTATTTCCGGTGAAATCTCGGTATTGAATTTTTGGGTGGAATACAATACTTCGGCTATACACTACTTACATAGTACGTGTAGAGAAAGTAAAAATAGCTGCAGCCCCATAATTTAAGTAAAAAAAAATAAAACCAAAAAAACATGTGTTTGAATATACTCGTTTATGGCGTGTTCAGTCCATTTGATCGAGGTAAGGAATCCAAGCAACAGGTCCAAAGAACAACGCTATTGATTTAAAAGGGAAAAATACATTAAAGAATCTGCAAAACAGTAAAAGACACTGTGAATTGGGAATTAACATCTTAATATAGTGTAATTTCAAAGTGTAGTCAAGTTAATTTTATTTAAAACAAAAGTGTCCAGCATACTTCACCCAGTGAGTGCAGTACGGCCATGCATACTTAACAGCAGTCCAGCATGTACTCAAGTCAAGTATAAAGAAAAGCTCTACATCAAGAGGTACGTCACAGTGACACTACCGAGCTGGAACAAATCACCATCTATATTCATATTTCCACTAAGGCAATGGCGCCTCTCTATTCAGCTCTCAAGGAACCTTTCACTTTCAAACTGTTCCCAAAGCTTGTTACCAACATTGTAAGATGACATCCTTGATGTATTACTCTGTGTATACGTACTGCATATTGTATTCTGCTCGCACCACCTCGAATGACGCTTAAAACAACATAACAAGAACTTGAAAGTAAATTTATTTCCAAAAGTGCCACATTTGAATAGCCCAATTTCTAAAAACAAACAAACATACTTTAAGTGTTCTAGAGCTCTACAAACTGCTAATAGTGAGGATGGTGATGAGAAACCTCCAGGAAGTTGACGTTTAGCTTCAGCCCAGACATCTCTGCCCATGAATGTATAGCAGTGATCTTACAGTTTAAATACCGCTTCCTATTGTGCGTATGTTACATTCAAAGTGCCAAATACTTGCCTATATTTATTACTTTCTCTATGCGTACTATGTACATAGTGTATAGAGAAGGTATAGCATTATACCCAAAAATGCGATACCGAGATTTCACCGGAAATATATGTTTTGAGACCACCTGAATCCAAAAAAGCATTTTAAAAAAATGTCCGTGTGAGTGTCTCTGTGTATGTGTGTGTGTCTAGATGTCTGTGGGCAGCATAGCTCAGAAACGAAAAGACCGTTAAATACCAAACTTGGTATTTTTCCAAGGATGCGACAAGAAGATCTTCAAGAAAATCCCCCCACCCCCAACTACCCTTCACATGGAAAAATTTTCAAAAATTTTGATTTTCTAAAAAAAATGGCTCTAACCATTTTGATTAAAATATCATATATTAAAGATATATACTTGACAAATAATATGTATATCTTGAATTTTCTGAGAATAGCCTCTGAAGACTACTTTATTCTGGATGAATTTTACGGAATTTTGTGTAACTGGTAAATGGTAAGAGATAGACAAAAACTTACCACATAAAAATGTAGAGCACATTAAAACACACAATTTATATTATATACATTTTTTCGTGGAGTTGATCGTTTTTAGATATTCCTTGTTTTTTGTTTCAGCCTTAAAAACCTTATACTTTTCTCATACAGGAATTTGTCAACTCCTGTCCATAGAAACAAAGGAACTTCAGTCACATAGCAACCATCTTTTGCTATCACTTTAACCTATGGTACTCCCTTATTTCGCTTCTACTTGCAGGGAAGCAAGTAATAAGACTATTTCTGCTAATTTTTTCTAACTTAGCATGAAGTAAATAGAAGCATAAACTTTTTAGCAAAAATGTGTTGCAGAGATATAGAGAAAGTCATGTGAATGGATTACATAAGAGTTTTTATATCACTTCAAATTCGTAATAGTAATAATAATAATAATAATAATAGAGCAATTAAAATGTATTTCTAAATTATAGTTTTAGCAGAAGAGGACAAATGAAACCTTTTATGATAAAATGTTAAGATTGCAAAGGCCATTAGAACGGTACATTTTACTTGTGTCTTGTACCATACAGTAGATAGGAAGAATATAAACTGCTGCTTGTCAATGATAATTTATGATAGCCTGGACTAGTTCTGACAAAGGTATGTCTAGAATCAACGAAGATCTGTGTCAACTTATAGTATAAGATGTTTCATGAGTTTCCAGAACAACGCATAACTAAATTGATTGCTAAGGTTATTTTAAATGATCGATGGACGAGAAGATCCTATTGGGTTTTATAAAGGTATAAATTATTTCGATTAATAAGTAATTTAAATTATTGTAAACTTTATTTAATTTGTGATTAAAATATAAGGAAAGCTCTTTTTAAAATTTAGTATTGTAGTTAGATGATCAATAAATAATTATTGAAATATTAAATTAGGTACTCTATCATCTTCTGTTATTGCAATCCCTAAAGTTGATCAACGTAACGTTGCTTTTGTACGACTGTCATTTGGTTGTGAATGAGTGTATAGATGTAATACATTGCACTCCAGTTAACTTGAAGCTTATTAATGCTGCCTGTGCATGCCATTTCTTAACCAGCATTTGCATGTTGTGTAATCAACAATCTCATATGCTTACAATTTCCTTTGTTAATAAGTTTTGTTCATGTCCGGAATGTATGCTGTACGTGATTATAGATTTTTATGTCTGTTCTATTAAATTAGTGAAGCAATCTTGAGATATCCAAGGGTAACCTCTTCTATATTTTTATTTCCAATATCTTTAGTTATACAGCATCGTTTAACACAGTACCTTTTAGAGAAATATCTACTGCAAATATTCTGCTTTCTATTACAGCTTAGGTCGTACTTGACGGTGCTACTGACCTCAGCCGTTGTGGTGTTGTATAGTGCACTCAGTTTAAAAAAAAAAAAAAAAAGCTGTCGGCATCGGCTACGTTGATTCGGTCATTTTTCAAATCATTAAACGTTGCACTTCAGCGATCTACAACTTGAATTAATTTTGACCCCAAATTACAATTGTTTATAATAAATAAATTGTGTTGTGAACTGCTAAAGGACAACCATCTTGAGCTATATCCATTGCAGAAAAGAACGACTAAGAAAACGATGGTGTTACTGGTTTTGTGTAACGAAGATTTCAGTATCTAATGTCTCTCTGATAATAAATCAATAATGTGAATTTTTTTTAATCTTAATGGTGTTTAACAAGGATATTACAACATACGGCACAACAGGTGGTGGACACCGAAGATACATAAAATGAACGATATAATCAAAGGGAATGAAACCTTCCAAGTCTAAATTTAGGGTATCTTCGTGGTATTTGCCAATAATGAGGACTAAGAACAACCTAGAAAACACTTTAGGTAGGAGATCCAATTGGGAGTTGAATCGTTAAGCTATTTTGCTAGGCCACTGACGTGATATAAGGACGCCATGTTGACTGACAGAATATTGTGTTTTGTCAGCCTTGATAAATAATGGCTTCTTAAATAATTAGTTTATTATAGAAATTAGTATATATAATTAGTATATATCAGAAATATGTGACTCCTGTTTATTACATGGAAGTTTCTAAATTAACAATTCAGCGTGGCAGCTGTGTTGCCAGTTGGAACAGTTTTAAGTTTTGTTTAGAAGGTCACGATATTTGTTGTTAATACTATAATAATGATAGATTACTCAATGATGTTTTAAGCACATGTTTTTGCATATTAATGAGCTTGTCGCAATAAACACTGTTTTATTTATCTCGCCACACGTGCCAGCTAAACCCAATACTGGCGCAAACATAACGTAATCAAAACTGAATAGGTAATAGCTTCTTCAAAATTAAGTTATACATTCATTAGCGTGGAAATTTAACTAAACTTAAAATAAGAACTGAACTTGTCACTTTGTTGTCAAAAGCTCACTGTGGGTTATAAATTCGCAGGAACTCTTTATTACATGCTTTTGAAACGGAAAAATGTTAGTCTATGTTGCGACCAGCTTTTATATAGCGGCTCTGAATCTATTCTTCTCCATGCAAGAAATATTTGCCTTTTTTAAGCTGGTGTTTCAGAAGTTACGAAGCGTTCCAAATGTCGCCCAACAAGATGCTTCCAGTTGTGGAAGAGACAAATGCATTCGTTCGGTTGGAACTTGATGCTTCTGGTTTCCTACGCCGCTGTAAGAATTTTCTGAACTATTCAGCTCAAGTGTCTTCGTTCGTGATTTTGCTAAAGTCAAGTGCATATGCATTAGAATATTGTATGTAGTGTTTTAAGTGCACCTTCTAGAAGTCACTAAAGTTGTCTAAAGTAGAAAGCACCACTTCAGAAAACCTACGTTCGAGATTTCAAATAGGTTATATGAAAAAAAATTGTATGTGTTACATTCATATGACTTTCTCTACATATGCAACAACCTGGTTTTGCAAAGCATTCTATTTACTTTATGCTAATCGAGATAACAGAAATTGCATTATTACGTATTTCCTTAAACATACAACGGAATAAGGAAATACCTAAGTGAAAGCGTTAGTTAAATAATTTAACAGCTTGTCGCTATGTGATGGTGTTGAAATTCCACACTCTTTGCCTCACTAGGACGAAAATAACTAACACATTTTCATTAGGAAAGTACGAGGGTGATTCAAATATAAACGGTAATTGTTGCATAACACTTCAGAGCGGGGCGGTATGTTAGGGAGGGGGAACTAGCTTGTTAGCCGGCTAGGTCCTGGCGCACAAGTTCCTTCGTCTGTTGTGCAATGCATTGTTATAAGTTTTTAACCAAGGAAGGGGTTAAACCTTCGGAGAGTTTATCTCGTTTAAGGGCACAGTTTGGGGACACTACACTGTCACAGAATCGAGTATTTACTTGGGCCAGACAATTTAAGGGCACCCGAGAATTCGTGGAAAACGAAGGTCATGCTCGACGCCCAAGGTCAAGTCTCAAAGATTTCAACTACAGAGGAGTTTTGCTGGTTAATTTTCTTCATGATCAAAGTATAGTGACTGCAGCTTACTATTGCCAATTGTTAAGGTCTGTAAAAGCTGCCTACTGAAGCAAAAGACGTCGTATGCCCATCAGAGATGTCATCCTTCTCCAAGACAACGGTACGCCTCACACCGCCACCACGGACGCAATGGCGGACATGCACTGGGAAACCCTTGAACACCCTCCCTATAGTCCACACTTGGCCCCCTTCAGACCAGTTTTTGTTTGCACCCATGAAAGAATGCTTAGAGGGAAACATTTCGAAAACAACGAGGACGTCGAGGAGCATGTGCGGAATTGGTTGGCAACACGCCCTCAAACTTTTTTTGAAGAAGGAATGTTCAAGCTTCCAAAACGTTGGCAAAAATGTGTAGAGTGTGAAGGAGGCTATGTTGAGAAATGCTGATGATGTCACTTGTGTATATATTTAATCAATAAATATTTTTAAAGAAAGTACCGTTTATATTTGAATCGCCCTCGTACATAATGTAAGCATTGAAAAATACAAATATTTCGCAAATGGTTACCTCCACAAAAATTTATTATATAAAAGTCTACGATTTCTGTGCGATAAGATTTTATCTTCTCTTAGTTTACCATTCATGCAAACGTCATCCAGAATGAAGAGCACCTCAGAGGCTATTTACAGAAAATATAAGATACATTTCATTTATCATCAACGTAGTTTAACATATGCCATTTGGAAAAATCAAATGCTTCGAAAAAAATTACATGGAAAGGGTAGTTAGGGGTAGGAGGGTAATCTTGAATCTCTTTATTTCCTATATGAAGATACTGAACTTAAATATCAAGTTTGGTATTTAAATGACTTTCGTTTTTGAGTTTTGTTGTTTCGCCCGCGCGGAACTTTTTTTAAAAATTCCTTTTCCCGGTTTAGGGGTGCTCAAAATATACTTCCGTTGAAATCTCGACTTGGAATTTGTTGGATGAAAAACAATCTTCCCCTACTTATTCCCCAGTAAAACTGGATTGGTTCCAGCTTCCCAAGTTCTCCTTGCTGCATTACCCATTAGGGAACGAAAATCCTTTGTAAAGCTCCTTATCGATTTCAATTTGCACCTGCTCAACAAAGTGAGAAGCAATGAAGGAATGTCCTTTGAGGTTTTTCTTTGGTACGCTCTGGGCTTTTTATGTACATTTCTATTATTATTATTATTATTATTATTATTATTATTATTATTATTATTATTATTACTATTATTGTGATCATCATTATTCTATTATTAATAATATTATTCTATTATTTATAATAATATTAATAATAATAATAATAATAATAATAATAATAGAT
Organism: Hymenopus coronatus; assembly: GCA_030762935.1. NCBI lineage: Eukaryota > Metazoa > Arthropoda > Insecta > Mantodea > Hymenopodidae > Hymenopus > Hymenopus coronatus. The sequence continues at coordinate 7,227,070 of CM060884.1, forward strand.
CTATTTAAGATAATTCACGGCCACCTATCACATAAAAATATTGATGTACTACAAGCTGATAAATCTTGCGTTTAAGATTCTTTTTCTGAAGTAAATCACAATAAATACATGAAAATAAAGATTAAAAAATCTGATGTGTTCCATTCACATCACTTTCTCTACATCTCTGCAACAAATTATTATTAAAAAGTTATGCTTCCATATACTTCATGCTAATCGAGAAAACATTAGCAGAAATAGTCTTATTACTTGCTTCCTTGTAAATAGAAGGAAAATAAGGGAGTACCATAGGTTAAAGTGGTAGTCAAAAGCTGGTTGCTATGTGACTGAAGTTCCTTTGTTTGTATGTACAGGAGTTGACAAATCCCTGTATGAGAAATGTGTAAGTTTTGTAAAGGTGACCAAAAATAAGAAATATCTCAAAAACGATCAACTCCACGAAAAAATGTATATAACATAAGTTGTGTGTTTTAATGAGCTCTGCATTTTTATGTGGTAAGTCTTTGTCAGTTATGCAAAATCCCGTAAAATATACCCAGTGGTCTTCAGAGGAAATTCAAGATATAAATTTTATTTGTCAGATAAATATGTTTAATGTACGATATTTTAATCATAATCTTCGAATTTTTTTCCATCTAAATGGTAGGTTAGGGTAGGGGGATTTTTCTCAAAATCTTCGTGTCGCATCTCTGGAAGATGATAAACTTAAATACCAAGTTTGGTATTTTACCGACTTTTCGTTTTTGAGTTATCGTGTTCACAGACACATGGACACACTGATAAACGGGCACACACATGTACCTTTTTCTGATTTTTTTTATACAGGGGACCCTAAAACATATATTTTCGGTGAAATCTCGGTATCGAATTTTTCTGTATACCTTCTATATACACTATGCACATAGTACGTGTAGAGAAAGTAAAAAACGCTTTAAACAAATCAAGTGCACCTAAGCATTTCCTATCAACTTCTCCAAAAAAATTCTACCCAGTAGACGCAGATGAAATTGGAAGTTCCATGAAATCTTTTAACTAGCATCAGAGTCCTCGATTTTAATCATTAACATGGCAACAGAACACTAAAGCAGTTGAACAGAGAACAATGTGCTCACTCCAACAGGCAGTTGTTTTTGTTTATGTAAGTAACAGATCGGTTAACTAAACTGTTTAAGCTGTAACCCTCCTTCAAATAATGCACTTTGGAATGAAGACGCTGAAGAAGACTTCGGTGAAAATCTCATGTTGCTGATCCACTAGACAGAAAGTGAATTTTTATGAACTCTGTACTCTGTAAAGTTTTTAAAGTGTGTAGCCTGTAGACTCTTGCTCCCTTATAGATTAACGAAAACAATAACATCTATTAATAGTGAAAAACTAATAATTAGGTAGGTGCCTAAGACGGTAGGTAACTACGAGAATAGGCTCGGTGCATGCAGCAGGCAATACTGTCCTTGCATCTGCTAGCCGAAACACTGTTAATTATACAAGTTGTGTATTATTGGTAAAATATAACATATCCGGGCTTGTAGGCCGTGGTCGAATATTAACATTATTAAAATAATTAAAACTTGACGTTTCGTCCTCGGCTGTGGAGGACATCTTCAGAATGAACCTGGGCAGCAACGGCTAGCGACTGCAGATTCATGGAGCAGCGGTCGCCAATATATACTGTTGGGGTAGTGGGAGGGGAGTAATTTGACTGCTGTGAAAGCCTACGAGCATGTATAAGTTGTGTATTAGTTCCATTGAGAATGGACAACGGCGGTGTTCAATGTTATTTTTATACTGCTCTTTGGAATAGCTGTAAACGACTTGGCAATTATGGTGTTCCAATCGCACATGTATCCAATACCTGACAAAACATGAGCGCTGTTTGTAGTGCAGGTGAGTGTTTTATTAACCTTGTCTCATTTGCTATCGCCTTCCACATATTAATATATCATGTAAGAGTTTTTATCACCATATTACTGACGTGATATGTTCTAAACGCCTCTCGTTTCGTTTATTTTCAGCAATAGTTCCAATGCACACAAAGGTACACGTGAAATAATTGCCCATTTTTTATTTTGGATAGTGTTTAACGCCCGCTTTTACTACTTGTGGCACCGCAGGCGATGATACAGGTGATACATGGAATGAAGATGGAGCACCGGTGGAATACGATGGCGGAGGAAACCGGAGAACCCGGAGAAAACCCACCCCTGCGCCGCTTTGTCCACCACAAATCTCACATGCGGTCGCTTGGGATCGAACCCGGACCGATTGCCCACCTTCAGTAACCATTCTCACTTTGATATATTCCATTCACATGGCTTTCTCTGCATCTTCTGCAAACAAATTTTTGTTACAGCATATTATTTTTATCAACTTTATGCTAGTGAAGATAAAACTGGTCTTAGTACTTAGATTCTTATAGGAGATGGGAAATACACTAGGCTAATTATAGTGAAATCTTTTAAAAGCTGGTCGCTGTGTCATTGAAATTCGGTTCCTTTCGCATGGTTAGGAGTAAAACAAAAGAAACATGAATGACAATTTCCCGTTTGAGAAAGGCTTAAGTATTTTATCATTGAAACCAATAAAAAGGAATATCTCGGAAATGGTTAACTCCACAAAAGAGTATATGAACATAACTTGTGTGTTCTAACGATAATCTAATTTTTTGTATAATAAGTTTTTATCTATACCTTATGTCTTTACCAGAAATGCAAAAGCCATTTAGAATGAAGAGGTCTTTAGACGCTATTTCCAGAAAATTATATATATTATTTGCTAATACGTCGCATGTTAATTAAAAGCGTTAGAATCTTTTTTGAAAAAATCAAAATGTTAATATAAAGGATGGTTTGGGACAGGAAGATGTTCCTAATTCTTCGTGCCGCATCCTTGGTAGCCGCTGAACTTAAATATAAAGTTTGGTATGTAACAGGCTTTGCTTTCTTGCGTTATCGCACTCACAGACACCTGGACACACAAACACGGACCTTTTTCTAAAGATGCTTTCTTTTTGGATTCAGGAGACCCTAAAGTGTGTATTTACAGTAAAATCTAAGATACAGATTTTTGGATGGAATGCAATGCCTTCTCTAACTATGTATTTTGTACGAAGTAGAGAATGTAAAAGGCATCCATTACCACAGGGATTGACTACAAATCATTAGTTAATTTTGCCGGAGAAGCCGCATTTGGTCTGAAGCAAAGTGCACACACAAACACACACAGACACAGACACAAAAGTGCACACAGACACAAACGTACACACAGACACACACAGACACAGACACACACATACACACAGACACAAACGTACACACAGACACACACAGACACAGACACACACATACACACAGACACACACATACACACAGACACAAACGTACACACAGACACAAACGTACACACAGACACAAACGTACACACAGACACAAACGTACACACAGACACAAACGTACACACAGACACAAACGTACACACAGACACAAACGTACACACAGACACAAACGTACACACAGACACAAACGTACACACAGACACAAACGTACACACAGACACAAACGTACACACAGACACAAACGTACACACAGACACAAACGTACACACAGACACACACAGACACAGACACACACATACACACAGACACAAACGTACACACAGACACAAACGTACACACAGACACAAAAGTGCACACAGACACAAACGTACACACAGACACAAAAGTGCACACAGACACAAACGTACACACAGACACACACAGACACAGACACACACATACACACAGACACAAACGTACACACAGACACAAACGTACACACAGACACAAACGTACACACAGACACAAACGTACACACAGACACAAACGTACACACAGACACAAACGTACACACAGACACAAACGTACACACAGACACAAACGTACACACAGACACAAACGTACACACAGACACAAACGTACACACAGACACAAACGTACACACAGACACACACAGACACAGACACACACATACACACAGACACAAACGTACACACAGACACAAACGTACACACAGACACAAACGTACACACAGACACACACAGACACAAACGTACACACATACACACAGACACAAACGTACACACAGACACAAACGTACACACAGACACACACGTACACACAGACACAAACGTACACACAGACACAAACGTACACACAGACACAAACGTACACACAGACACAAACGTACACACAGACACAAACGTACACACAGACACAAACGTACACACAGACACAAACGTACACACAGACACAAACGTACACACAGACACAAACGTACACACAGACACAAACGTACACACAGACACAAACGTACACACAGACACAAACGTACACACAGACACAAACGTACACACAGACACACACAGACACAGACACACACATACACACAGACACAAACGTACACACAGACACAAACGTACACACAGACACAAACGTACACACAGACACAAACGTACACACAGACACAAACGTACACACAGACACAAACGTACACACAGACACACACAGACACAGACACACACATACACACAGACACAAACGTACACACAGACACAAACGTACACACAGACACAAACGTACACACAGACACAAACGTACACACAGACACAAACGTACACACAGACACACACAGACACAGACACACACATACACACAGACACAAACGTACACACAGACACAAACGACCACACAGACACAAACGACCACACAGACACACACAGACACAGACACACACATACACATACACAAACGTAAACACAGACACAAACAGACACAGACACACACATACACACAGACACACACATACACACAGACACACACATACACACATACACACACATACACACATACACACACAGATAAACACAGACACACACATACACACAGACACACACAGACATACACACATACACACACATACACAGACACACACATACACACAGACACAAACGTACACACAGACACACACATACACACAGACACAAACGTACACACAGACACACACATACACACAGACACAAACGTACACACAGACACAAACGACCACACAGACACAAACGACCACACAGACACACACAGACACAGACACACACATACACATACACAAACGTAAACACAGACACAAACAGACACAGACACACACATACACACAGACACACACATACACACAGACACACACATACACACATACACACACATACACACATACACACACAGATAAACACAGACACACACATACACACAGACACACACAGACATACACACATACACACACATACACAGACACACACATACACACAGACACAAACGTACACACAGACACACACATACACACAGACACAAACGACCACACAGACACACACATACACATACACAAACGTAAACACAGACACAAACAGACACAGACACACACATACACACATACACACACAGATAAACACAGACACACACATACACACAGACACACACATACACAGACACACATACACACATACACAGACACACACATACACACAGACACAAACGTACACACAGACACACACATACACACAGACACAACATACACACAGACACAAACGTACACACAGACACACACAGACACAGACACACACATACACACAGACACAAACACACACATACAAACAGACATACACATACACACAGACACAAACGTACACACAGACACACACAGACACAGACACACACATACACACAGACACAAACACACACATACAAACAGACATACACATACACACAGACACAAACGTACACACAGACACAAACGTACACACAGACACAAACGTACACACAGACACAAACGTACACACACATACACACAGACACAAACGTACACACAGACACAAACGTACACCAGACACAAACATACACACAGACACAAACGTACACACAGACACAAACGTACACCAGACACAAACGTACACACAGACACAAACGTACACCAGACACAAACATACACACAGACACACACAGATACACACATAGACACACACATACACACAGACACACTCACAGACACACCTGTACACACATACATATAGGCACACACAGACACAGACAAACACACACAGACCGAGACCTACACACAGACACAGGCACACACATACCTTCAGACACAGAAATACATACAGACACATACATAGACATACACACAGACGCAGACACACAGACACCCACAGACACACACATACACACAGACACACACATACACACAGTCACAGACACCCACATACCCACAAACACACATATACACACAGACACACACAGACACACACAGGCACACACAAATACACAGCAGGCACACACATACACACAGACACAGGCACACACATACACACAGACATAGACATACATACAAAGACATACACACAGACACAGAAATACACACAGACACAGGCATACACATACCCACAGACACACATTCACACAGTCACAGACACACACATACCCACAAACACACATATACACACAGACACACACATACACAAAGACACACACAGGGACACATGCATACACAGACAGGCACACACATACACACAGATAGGCACACACATACACACATACACAGACAGGCACACACAGAGACACACACAGGCACACACAGACACACACATACACTCAGACAAACACAGGCACACACATACACAGACAGGTACACACACAGACAGGCACACACACATACACACAGACAGGTACACACACATACACACAGACAGGTACACACATACACACAGACAGGTACACACATACACACAGACAGGTACACACATACACAGACAGGTACACACACATACACACAGACAGGTACACACACATACACACAGACAGGTACACACACATACACAGACAGGTACACACATACACAGACAGGTACACACATACACACAGACAGGTACACACACATACACAGACAGGTACACACATACACAGACAGGTACACACATACACACACAGGCACACACATACACAGACAGGTACACACATACACACACAGGCACACACATACACAGACAGGTACACACACATACACAGACAGGCACACACACATACACAGACTGGCACACACATACAGAGACATGCACACACACATACACAGACATCCACACACATACACACAGACACAGACATACATACAGACAGGCACACACACAGACAGGCACACACATACACAGACAGGTACACACACATACACAGACAGGTACACACATACACAGACAGGTACACACATACACTGACAGGTACACACATACACACACAGGCACACACATACACAGACAGGTACACACATACACACACAGGCACACACATACACAGACAGGTACACACACATACACAGACAGGTACACACATACACAGACAGGTACACACATACACTGACAGGTACACACACATACACAGACAGGTTCAGACACATACACAGACAGGTACACACATATACACAGACAGGTACACACACATACACAGACAGGTACACACACATACACAGACAGGCACACACATACACAGACAGGTACACACACATACACAGACAGGTACACACATACACAGACAGGTACACACATACACACAGACAGGCACACACATACACAGACAGGTACACACATACACACACAGGCACACACATACACAGACAGGTATACACACATACACACAGACAGGCACACACATACACAGACAGGTACACACATACAGAGACATGCACACACACATACACACAGGCACACACATACACAGACAGGTACATACACATACACAGACAGGCACACACACATACACAGACAGGTACACACATACAGAGACATGCACACACACATACACACAGGCACACACATACACAGACAGGTACACACACATACACAGACAGGTACACACACATACACAGACAGGTACACACATACAGAGACATGCACACACACATACACACAGGCACACACATACACAGACAGGTACACACACATACACAGACAGGCACACACACATACACAGACTGGCACACACATACAGAGACATGCACACACACATACACAGACATCCACACACATACACACAGACACAGACATACATACAGACAGGCACACACACAGACGCAGACTCACACATACCCACAGACACACACATACACACAGACACACACATACACACAGTCACAGACACACACATACCCACAGACACACACATACACACAGACACAGGCACACACATACACACAGACACACACATACACACAGACACAGGCACACACACAGACGCAGACTCACACATACCCACAGACACACACATACACACAGACACACACATACACACAGTCACAGACACACACATACCCACAGACACACACATACACACAGACACAGGCACACACATACACACAGACGCACACATACACACAGACACAGGCACACACATACACACAGACACACACATACACACAGACACACACAGACACACACACATACACAGACACACACATACACACAGACACACACAGACACATACACATACACAGACACACACATACACACAGACACACACATACACACAGTCACAGACACACACATACCCACAGACACACACATACACACAGACACACACATACACACAGACACACACATACACACAGACACACACATACACACAGACACAGGCACACACATACACACAGACACACAAATACACACAGACACACACATACACACAGACACACACAGAGACACACACATACACAGACACACACATACACAGACACACACAGACACAGACACACACATACACAGACACACACATACACAGACACACACAGACACAGACACACACATACACAGACACACACAGACACAGACACACACATACACAGACACACACACAGACACACACAGACACACACAGACACACACACATACACAGACACACACATACACAGACACACACATACACAGACACACACATACACAGACACACACACATACACAGACACACAGACACAGACACACACAGACACACACATACACACAGACACACACATACACACAGACACAGACACACACATACACACAGACACACACATACACACAGACACACACATACACACAGACACACACATACACACAGACACACACATACACACAGACACAGGCACACACATACACACAGACACACAAATACACACAGACACACACATACACACAGACACACACAGAGACACACACATACACAGACACACACATACACAGACACACACAGACACAGACACACACATACACAGACACACACATACACAGACACACACAGACACAGACACACACATACACAGACACACACAGACACAGACACACACATACACAGACACACACACAGACACACACAGACACACACAGACACACACACATACACAGACACACACATACACAGACACACACATACACAGACACACACATACACAGACACACACACATACACAGACACACAGACACAGACACACACAGACACACACATACACACAGACACACACATACACACAGTCACAGACACACACATACCCACAGACACACACATACACACAGACACACACATACACACAGACACACACATACACACAGACACAGGCACACACATACACACAGACACACACATACACACAGACACACACAGACACACACACATACACAGACACACACATACCCACAGACACAAACAGACACACATACACACAGTCACATACACACACATACCCACAAGCACTCATATACACACAGACACAGACACACACATACACACATACATACATATTCACATACACACATGCACACAGACACCCACAGGCACACACACATACACAGACAGGCACACACATACACACAGACAGGCACACACATACACACAGACACACACATACACACAAACACACAACACTACTGATTTGAGGCTCGTAATAACCTGTCCTCAACGTTTAGCTAAGCGTTACGATTTCGCTAAAAAAAGGCAAGGAAGATATTGAAGAGAGAAATGAGCTATTAGGAATAGTAAAAAGATAATACTGTAAACAATAATAATATTATTAATAATACAAATAATATAGTAATAAGAATAAAAATAGAAAATAAACATGACAAATTTTGCAGGCTAAACAAACTTTCAAATCCTAGAAGACTTAGGAGTATCTGCTATACTGAAGGATGCAAAAGAACGTATAATGTCTGGCAACTGCTGTACAATAGTAATTTATGCAACAAGTGAACAGACTTGATTATTATGACAGTGGTGAATGTTTGTCACACTGACAGCAATGAGCGTGACAACTTGCCTGACTCTCATATTACCATTGTTCACCATTGGATACCTGTTACGAAATTTAAGGATTAGAAGTTGTAGAAAATAATTTTACTTGCCCTAAATTATTGGCCTTATAGACAGTAAAAATATTCTAGGATGTTTGGTATTGTAGGTCAACATATTAAAATACAATAACATATTTGGATAGCTGTAATATGTCATGATTTCATTGATGTCATCCATTATAACTGCATTTGAAATGTTGGTAGCTGAAAGAAAACAGAGGTAAATTTCGAAATTGTTGCAAATTGTAGTAAAATTGTAGCAAATGGTAAAGATATTTTCATTAATTTTAATTACGCGTGGTGTTAAAACTTACAGATACTTGAGTTCGCATAAATATAGGTATTAAATAGTTAAAAATAAAGCAACCAAGCTACTAGGTATCACAAAAAACCATATCATCCAACATTACGGCGGTTAAGGAGGGCTGAGCAAAGAGTAACGCGACTTATATCCTAGGAGCTCTGGCTGAGTTTCTTCAGTGCTCAGTATAGTGTCACATCACCTCAGTGCTCCGGGTTCCTCTACTTAAGTCCTTTATTCCATTAACGCACACATAGACAGCTCTAAACTTATAAATAAACAAAAAAGAAAGAAGAGCTGGGTCGCGTGGGGAGATAACATTTGTCCAGAACTACATCATGAGCTGCTGATAATAACCAAAGTATTGTTTGCAGTCTACTAAATTTCAGAAGATCTAATTAAGCTATCAAATAATGAAAGAATGTTTTTAGTAATATTATAACAGATGCGTGCATATGTATGTCATAATTACGCAATTTTGTTCATAAGCTATAACTGCAAATTATAAATTAAAAGGCTTCGTTACAATAAACACCCGGTTTGATTGGGATCTCAGAATGTTTGCAATTGGACAAGAGCGAATGAAGACGTATAGTATTAATAGACATTTATAATGATGTATGATTTATTTTGAGGTGTATTTTAGTTACACATCACTTTTGGGGAGCACATCAGGGAACTGAAGTGTCGGGGCAACGGGGCTGCGGCCTCACTGTACCCGATGCTGAAGTCCACGATGCGGGTTCCCCTTAAGTTGCGTCTTTTGAGGGCCCTCATAGTCCCCTTATTAATCTACGCCTGTGAGATCTGGGGCCATCTATTCTGTGCCTCGACGATTTCCTACGAGACTCCTGCACGAAGCCTCTGGTCTACCATACCTGGAGGACCAGATTAGGCGTCGGGCAACAAAATTCAACGAAGGGTTACCATTCCATCGGAGCGCCCTCGTTAGATCTCTTAGGGATTACGATCCCACAAACCGTCGCTTCAGGCGATACCGGCATCCCCGGTAACGAAGGAGCACCTCCAACAGCTGCTACGGCTAAGCTCCTTACAATTTCAAGAGTTGCTTGGATACCAAAATTAAAAATCCAAAATAAACATTTTGAATAAACTTCACACCAGCGGTGCACAAGGGCCGTTGCACCATAATAGGCAACCGTCGAGGAGCAATACTTGCCTCCTCCTGTCACTTCACAACCCCAAACCTCACCCGCCATCCTGCAAACCCCACAATCCCGTCAGAACGTGGTTAAGTTCTCTCCGAGAACAGGGACACGTCTAACACACCTCGGGCTGCCCTCAGCCTGCCAATTGCTCTGGGTTGAGGTGTGTAAATTGTGAATAATTGTGAAATTGGTATTCAATTTACAGCTGTTAGTAACCGTATACTTCGAAATTCATTCTTCTCTACATTAGGTTACACAGGGACAATCGTACGTTAACTTACTGTCCATTTTTCTTTGGCCACCTGAAAATTCAAAAATATGAATACAATCTGCGACAAGATGCATGATTGTAGACATTAATTAAACAACATCAGTACTTGTATTATAAGTACAAATATTTAAAACAACCAATAGACTCAGAAATACAATCTATCTCGATATGAAACCCAAAATGCATTGAAACGCATAACCATGCAGTATGGAGTTATTAATGGATAATTAAACCTTATGTTATTTTAGCATTAGAAGAGATAACATTTATGACGGGATTAAAGGTGTAAGAGCAAGTGAAAAAGCTGTATGCGAATTATTTGGGGATGAAAATAGAGAGCTGTACATGATTTGGTGGGTTGCGAGGAATTGGCTCCATTGAAGGAAAATGAATGAGAAGCTAGATAAGATAAAATAGAAAGCAAAATTGTGGCCGTAAAAATGTTAATTGTTAAACCAATAAGGATCATGCTATGCCAGCATGTTGCCATGGTAGCTCAGTGGTAGGGTAAACTTTGAATTTATTTCTTTTATCACAGATGCCAAGATGTGCATTTCTGTCCTGACTGTTAGGGGGTCCTTTCTTGAGAGACACTGTGTTATAATATCGCAAGTTGGAACTCCTCAAGATTAGCCGGTCCCCATGGCCACGCTCGCTAAAGCGTCTCGCTTTGGTGCTTCGTGGGCAGGGGATCGTGGGTTCGAGTCCCGCCTTGGGCATGGGTGTTATATGTTTGTGCAATGTGTATATACTTGTAAAAGAAACAGTAAAACCAGTAAACCAGTAATCAGTAAAACCTACGGGGGGAAATGTAAATAGGGATACAGTCCTGATCAGACTCCGTTACTGTTAAAAAAAAAAAATTGAGTTTATCCCAGAATGAGTTGTACTCGGTGCAAGTTCGTGTTCGTTATGTGTCCGTCAGTGCCGGTTCTTCCTCGCTTTGGTGTCAGTCATATTGGAGTGAGTAGAGTGGCCACTCTCTACAAGACCATTGGAACTCATCGAGATTGAGTTTATCCCAGAATGAGTTGTACTCGGTGCAAGTTCGTGTTCGTTATGTGTCAGTGCCGGTTCTTCCTCGCTTTGGTGTCAGTCATATTGGAGTGAGCAGAGTGACCACTCTCTACAAGACCATTGGAACTCCTCAAGATTGAGTTTATCCCAGAATGGGTTGTACTCGGTGCAAGCTCGTGTTCGTTATGTGTCAGTGCCGGTTCTTCTTCGCTTTGGTATCAGTCATATTGGAGTGAGTAGAGTGGCCACTCGCTACAAGACCATTGGAACTCCTCAAGATTGAGTTTATCCCAGAATGGGTTGTACTGGGTGCAAGCTCGTGTTCGTTATGTATCAGTGCCGGTTCTTCCTCGCTTTGGTATCAGTCATATTGGAGTGAGTAGAGTGGCCACTCTCTACAAGACCATTGGAACTCATCGAGATTGAGTTTATCCCAGAATGGGTTGTACTCGGTGCAAGTTCGTGTTCGTTATGTGTCAGTGCCGGTTCTTCTTCGCTTTGGTATCAGTCATATTGGAGTGAGTAGAGTGGCCACTCGCTACAAGACCATTGGAACTCCTCAAGATTGAGTTTATCCCAGAATGGGTTGTACTGGGTGCAAGCTCGTGTTCGTTATGTGTCAGTGCCGGTTCTTCTTCGCTTTGGTATCAGTCATATTGGAGTGAGTAGAGTGGCCACTCGCTACAAGACCATTGGAACTCCTCAAGATTGAGTTTATCCCAGAATGGGTTGTACTGGGTGCAAGCTCGTGTTCGTTATGTGTCAGTGCCGGTTCTTCTTCGCTTTGGTATCAGTCATATTGGAGTGAGTAGAGTGGCCACTCGCTACAAGACCATTGGAACTCATCGAGATTGAGTTTATCCCAGAATGGGTTGTACTGGGTGCAAGCTCGTGTTCGTTATGTATCAGTGCCGGTTCTTCCTCGCTTTGGTATCAGTCATATTGGAGTGAGTAGAGTGGCCACTCTCTACAAGACCATTGGAACTCCTCAAGATTGAGTTTATCCCAGAATGGGTTGTACTGGGTGCAAGCTCGTGTTCGTTATGTATCAGTGCCGGTTCTTCCTCGCTTTGGTATCAGTCATATTGGAGTGAGTAGAGTGACCACTCTCTACAAGACCATTGGAACTCATCGAGATTGAGTTTATCCCAGAATGGGCTGTACTCGGTGCAAGCTCGTGTTCGTTATGAGTCACTGCCGGTTCTTCCTCGCTTTGGTATCAGTCATATTGGCGTGAGTAGAGTGGCCACTCTCTACAAGACTATTCAATAATTACAGACACACTTGGATAGGTCCATGTCTTTTCCGGAACCAAGTGGTCTCAGCCACGGCGCGGCCCAAACGTGGTTCCGGAAAAGTCATGGACCTATCTAAGTCTGTTTGTCGCTTTATTCACCGGAAGGCTGTGTTGTCTCATGGTTTTCATTTGAGGATTAAATTGTAGAACATTGACTGTATTTTATGTGCAGAAACGAATGCGAGTTTAACACAATTGTAGAGAAACGAAGGATTTTCTGTGGATTTTTATGCACCAGCGTATGAAAGAAGAAATGTCCAATTAGGTCATGTGGTAAAATAATGTAACGCATATGACTTTAAAATAAATGCACATTGAATTTATCTATATTTACACTCACAAATCCACAAAAGGTAATTTATTGCGTTTTCCACTCTTTTAATTACAATTTATTCCTCGTCATCATCTCCGTTATTCACTCAAATATTAGGCCATCAGAACTGTTACGATCTCACTAAGAAGTTTTCCCTCCATCCCTTCTTGGGACGGCCTAGAAATGTATTGCATTATAACTTTGGGAATATGTTCTTGGCCCAGTTGTTCTGGTAATTAATGTATTCATGAACTTCAGCTCTGCAGTAGTTATTCTACTTCTCTCTCTCTCTCTCTCTCTCTCTCTCTCTCTTATTTAAGGTCTAATGTTTTGTATAATATATTACTATTTTTCATATTTCTTTCTTCAAGTTGCATAACGCTATGTGTGGTATATTGGGACGCTTTTACAGTGATTTCTTGAATTCGTAGTTCGCGAGTTCGCCACTATATGCAAATGTTGACGAGGGATTCACTGATCTCCAATAGATGGTACTAAAGGACGAAAACACGACTTGCGGACATGAAACATGGCAAGTTTAGCCCAGAAACTTTTTCTTTAGAAATATGGGGTTCTTTTAAATGCAAATAAACACTACATGGGACCCATGAAAGAAGCCATGAAATCGAGAAAAAGAAACAAAAAAAAAACAAAACATCACATTCCATTGGTTTGAACCCACAAGTAGACTGATAATCCATGATTGCATATGAGAAAAACGTATTAATATAAATTAAAATACAGAAGTTCAAATTACGAAAATAATACAATGGTAGTTTTCTGGGAATATAATTGCTAAAATATCTTATGATGAATACAATAGCAACATAAGTTGGGACCTGTAAATGTCACTCTTGGTTGATATAAAAAGTGCTACATTTCTATAAAACAATAATTCTAATTCTTGCGTGAGGTTTAAGTAGGCTCTTGATGTGAGGTTTAAAATAATAGAAATGGTAGTTGTAAAGCAGCTAGAAAGAGATTGGGAGAAATACAGAAAGTTTAGTTACATAGGGGGAAAAGGATCATTACGGTCATGTATATCATAGAAACGAGCGACGTGGCGCCTTAAATGGAAATGGCCTGTTATTTATGGACGCTCTTTAACTGTTTTGGTTCTCAGCGTCCCATTCTATATTGGGCGTGAAAGATCGCTTAATTTTGCTCAGAGGCCTCTCTTATCAGGCTTGAGGTTCTTTTACCTGCCGTAAATCTACGACACGGGACCAACGACTTTACTTCCCTTCCGAAGGAAGCCTTGCTAAGGATTTTTACGCCCGAAAAAATCCATCGTCCTCCGCCGGGTTTGAACCCGCGACCTTGGGTATATGAAGTTAGCATGGTAACCATTACACCATGGAGGACGACAAAGTGGCGCCGTGGTAATGAGTGTCACTTGCATTCAGGAGGTCGAGGTTCGATACCCGTGGCCCAACTTTTTGGGGGGAAAGAGGGTTTCCCGGGTCGCGAATCGTATGCGGGGAAGGTTCATTACATCCACCGAATTTCCTGCCGTCCATGGCGTTTCATTTTGATTTTATTCATCCTTCACCTCGTTGGTCTCTTTCAGGTTTGGAAGTATCGGTGATGACTTGGGTTGGTTGCCGGGGTATAAAGACCGCTCTTGGGGGCGTTGCGGGGTCGCCTGTCCACTGCCGGGAAGTCGGAATTTGGTAAACTATAGGACCATGTCATTGTTAGGCCCCTCGCCCCTCGCCTCATAGGTACCAAACCGCACTTATTCGGTGCTGAGCTCCCCGTTCCCGCCTTAGGGTATCCTATTCTATCCAGCCGAAAAGGTACACAGAGGTATGTATATGTTGATAAATGAAATGCGGAACAGAGAGACAGTAAAACATTCCCATACCTTGGAAGCGTGCTGATGACATTGTCATATATCTTGGCCTGCATTTTGATCGCCGACTGACCTGGAACTCTCACATTAACTCAAAATTTATTCTCGCCTTCTCCAGATTACGCACATTGTATCCCGTTCTCAACCGCAAGTCTTCTTTGCAAATTTCAAGTGGTTCTCTTTTATTCAAATCTTTGCTAGTCCTTTACTCACCTAGGCTTGTCCGATTTGAGGAGGTGCAGCCACAAACAAAATTAACCGTCTGCAGGCGTTTCAAAATAAAGTGTTAAGGCCTATAGTGAATGCAGCTTGGTATACCAGAAACACACAGACACATCATGAACTTGGTCTCTGCACATATTCGATCTCAGGCTTGCATGCTTTTTCAGCATCTTCACTTAGTACCTGGCGCAGTGCACTTCTCGTTGGGACAAAGATATGATGCAGTTCCCCGGATAAAGAGTCGACTCCCACAGGATTTGCTGTCTTGTTCAGGAAGTGATTCCGAGAAAGAAGACTCTCACTCACTGAATGTGTGAAATCTTTTCTGACTGTTTAGTGCCAGAAGGGCCTCATGTGGTGACCTCACAAAGTACAATGTTCTTTGTTACTTTTATTTATAATGTCTTTTATTCCAATTCTGTGTAGCATAATTAATGCTGAACGAATCTAAATGAATTAAAAAACAAAAGAAAGAGAGAGAGAGTATTACTTGTATACGAGCGACTAAAAAAGGGACGAGAAAAAGCCTCCAACAGAATCGCTGTCCACTACGAGATGAAGTAAACAAGTTATCTATATTTTTCAAATGTAGGGACAGAGCTTTGGGGCAAATTGATACAATTAGACAGAAAGATGGGCGTTTATAAAGATAGGGTGAAGGTAGCTAAAGTTAAAATCTGAAGTGTTCCATTCACATTACTTTCTGTACCTCCACAAACAAACATAACCCATGATAATTGAGATAAGCTATAGAAGAATGACCTTAGTACTTAGATTCTTATAAGCAGAGGGAAACTAAGGGAATACACTATATTCAAGCGATATTCAAATGTTTCAAAAGCTCTCGCAATGCGATTGTCATTCAACTGCGCTTCTTTGCATGACCCGGAGTAAAACAAAATAAACACGGATGAACTCCTATATGCTTAAGTATTTTAAAATGTAAACCAATGAAAAGGAATATATCGGAAAAGGTTAGCTGTACAACAAAACGAAAAGAACATAAATTGTGTTTTGATGAGATCTGCATTGTTTTGGTAGCAAGTTTTTGTCTATTTCTACAGCTTACCAGTTATGCAAAAGTCATCCAGAATGAAGAGGACTTGAGAGGCTATTCCCAGGAAATTCAAAAATACATTTTACTTGTCATGTAAATATCTTTAATATGCGGTATTTTAATCGAAATCGTTAGCGGTGGTGGTGCTGGTGGCGGCAGTGGCGGCGGCGGCGGTGGTGGCGGTGGTGGCGGCAATGGCGGTGACGGTGGCGAAGGTGACGGCGGTGGTGGCGGCGGTGGCTGCGGCGATGGTGGTGTTTGTGGTGGCGGTGGTGGTTTGCTGGCGGCAGCGTCGGGTGTGTCGGTGGCGGTGGCGGTGGTGGGAGGGGTACCGAACACATATAAAGCCTCTAGAAGCTGGAGTTTCTTGGCAAAAAGACTGTGGTGTATAATACTTTCTACAGGTAATGTAAAGGTTATAATTGTATTATATTCAAAACATAAAATCGTTCTGACTTTACGCGTTCCGATGAAAAATGAATTTTTTGCCAAGACGTAAAGTGACGTAAAGTGAACGATTTAATGCACGTTACGCACAAGGCAGTGCTTTTGTGATAATCCGTGCCTAATTATGAGCGAAATTAGTCAATATCCAACTGGTAATTTTGAGGTACCGATAGAATTTGTAAACTCTACTTTCATTGTGCGCTTTCATGCAAAACAAAATAGTACGATGTGTTCCATTCACTTGACTTTATCTATCTATTCAGCACACAAACTTATGTACAAGTAATTATTCTACTATTTACTTCAGGATAACCGAGATACATTAAAGCAGAACGGTGTTATTACTTAGAAAGTAAGTAAATAAGGGAAGGTACTAGGCTAAAGCGATTGTCAAATATCTTAAAAGCCGTGGCTAGGCGATTGCCATTGAAATTCGATTCTATTTGATGGCCAGGAGCAAAACAAAAGTAAAACGGATGACTTCTGTTTGAGAATAGCACCAGCATTTTTAAACTGAAAGGAATATCTCGGAAACAGTTAGCTCCGCAAGAGTGCGTAGGACATAAATTGTGTGTTCTCACGAGATCAACATTTTTATATAGTACGGTTTTGTCTCTCTTACGGTTTACCAGTTATGCAAAACAAACCCAGAATGCAGATGTCTTCAAAAACCATTTTCAGAAAATTCATGATATAAATTTCAAATGTCATGATAATATGTTAAACATATGGTATTTTAATCAAAATAGTTAGATACTTTTTTTGAGAAAATCAATAATTTTTGACAAATTCTCCTTGTAAAGGGTAGTTATAGATGGGGAGATTTTTCTGAACGTTTTTGAGTAATGCTTTCCACACACACACACAGAAATTTTTATTTTCTGTACACGCACTATATATGTACACTCCACCCAAAAATTCGATACCGAGATTTCACCGGAAATATATGTTTTAGGGTCTCCTGTATCCGAAAAAAGCATTTTCAGAAAAAGCTGGTGTGTGTGTGTGTGTGTTTGTGAGTATGTGTGTGTGTGTTTGTGAGTATGTGTGTGTGTGTGTGTCCATGAATACGATAACTCAAAAACGAAAAGTTGGTAAAATACCAAATTTGATATTTAAGTTTAGTATCTTCCAGGGAAGCGACACGAAGATTTTAAGAAAAATCCCCCAACCCCAAACTACCCTTTACATGGAAAATTTTGATTTTCTCAAAAATGGCTCTAAAGATTTTGATTAAAATATCGTATATTAAAGATATTTACCTGACAAATAAAATGTATATCTTGAATTTTCTGGGAATGGCCTATGAAGACCTCTTTATTCTGGATGAAATTTACGGAATTTTGCATCACTGCTAACCCGAAAAAATTGGACAAAAAATTACCTTACAAAAAATGTAGAGCACGTTAAAACACACCGTTTATGCTATATAATTTTATTTTTGTAGAGTTGATCGTGTTTGAGATATTCCTTTGGTTTCAGCTTTAAAAAAACATATTTTCTCATACAGGGATTTGTCAGCTGCTACCCATACAAACAAAGAAACTTCAGTCACATAGAAAACAGATTTAGAGTATCACCTTAACATATATTACTCCCTTATTTCACTTTTACTTACAGGGAAGCAAGTAATAAGACTATTTGTGCTAATTTTTTCTCGATTAGCATGAAATAAATAGAAGCATAAGCTTCTTAACAATAATTTGTTGCAGAGATGTAGAGAAATACATGTGAATGTAACACATCAGACTTTTTCTGACAAACTTAGCGAACGGAATTTCAATTGAACCAATAGCAACAACATTTGTTTACAATATTTTTGCTTTAGCCTAGTGTATTTCCTATTGTCCTTTCATCTACGAGGAAAATTACAAGCTTTCGGAAAATTGTAATGTTGATATACGCACAGGAATCAGCTAGAAAGATGGCGTCGTGGTCGAGTAGTTAGTCTCCCATGTAGGCGGTCCGGGTTCAATCCCAAGCACCCGCATGTGGGATTTGTGGTGCACGAAGCGGCGTCTGGGCGGGTTTTCTCCGGGTCCTCTTGGTTTCCCCCGCCACTTATTCCATCAACTTTTCTATCATCCGTTTCGCTTGCATTTCATGTCATCCTCTTCCTCACTCTCATGCCTGGCTACGGGCCAGGCTTTCCATTCTGTGGTTTCGTGCCGTTGGCTCTCCGACAGGCTTCTGACCCTTGAGCAGCCGCCTGTAGGTGTATTAGACCTACATATGGGGAGGGTAAGCCGAGTAAGAATTAGAAGAATATAGAATTATCTGCTAAGGAAATGATACGGTGATAACACCGATGGAAGGATAGAATAGTTCCTATTGAAATATTTGCTTTTACAAGACTTTCTCTACTCACTTTTGTTCAAATGTTTGTTTGCAGAACAGGCAGAGAAATCCATGTGAATGGAAGATATACATTTTTTAAAAAAAACAAATAGAATAGTAAAATTACTTACAAATCTTCAGAAGATGTCATGTTTATAAGTATTAAATCCACCTAAGAAATGTCCTTTAAACTGTATGAAAATATTAAAATATTGCACATTGTAGTGAAAATTTATATTTTGTGCCGTTTTAAATTATTTAAATCTCAACTAACAGTGCGCCACAGTGAGCTGAAAAAGAAAAAGAAAAAAAAAACACTGACGACGCATGTCTTTTGTCGTGATACGGCAGCCTAATGTCTTTACTCATTTAGAGTAAAGTGTTGGTATCTTTTTCTGTTCCTTGCTCATAAAGCCAAGCGATCTTCACATTTTTCCTCGCGCCACACTCCTACAGTTTATATGCTAATCTTATCGCTCAGTCTTCCACAGTGTTTCTGCCCAAACGAACGTGACATTTCTTGTCACTTGTCTCACCATTAAATGTTTCTGAAAGCACCCGCTTTACTGATTAGTTTTCCTCTCTATCCGTTTTATTGTTCATTCTTGAAAATGCTGATTTGTGTTTACTAAGGCGTCCGCATTCAACAACCTTGGGGAAATAGTGTTTGGTTGGTGATGTCAACTGATACATCAGCGTTGTACCTCATAGCGGATACCTAGAAGTCAACATATTGTGAAATGATACCGCAACATTGTCTTCCCGTGCGTAAAATATTGGTCGAGTGAGAGTTTACTGACATTTTACAAAAAGTTTTGTGATTTAAAACTTATTTTTGGAAACTAGGAACAGTCGTTATATTTCTACTCCTTTAGTTGCACTTTAATTGCGGTTGTCAAGTTGCTTTTTATCTCAGAGCTCAGACTTTCTTCTCATGTTTTTCCCACTTTCTTCCAATTTGATATTTTATTACTTTCTCTACACGTGCTATGTGCATAGTGTATAGAGAAGGTATTGTAATCCACCCAAAAATTCGATACCGAGATTTCACTGGAAATACATGTTTTGGGTCCCCCTGAATCCAGAAAAAGCATTTTTGGAAAAAGGTCCGTGTGTGTATGTGTCTGCATAGCTCCAAAACGAAAAGACGTTTCTTCCAAGGATGCAACACGAAGATTTTCAAGAAAATCCCCCCACCCCCAACTACCCTTTATATCGAACTTTTTTCGAAAATTTGGCTCTAACGATCTGGATTAAAATATCGTATGTTTACCTGACAAATGAAATGTATAACTTGAATTTTCTGGAATAGTCTAAGAAGACTACTTTATTCTGCATGGATTTTACAGACATTTTCATAACTACAAAACCATAAGATGGACAAAAACTTACCACACAAAAAATGTAGAGCACATTAAAACACACAATTAATGTTACATACATTTTTTTCGTGAAGTTGATCTTTTTTGAAATATCGTTTGATTTTGGTTTCAGCTTTGAAAAACTTATACTTTTCTCATACATGAATTTGTCAGCTTCTGTCTATACAAACAAAGGACGTTCAGTCACATAGCAACCAGCTTTTGACTATCACTTTAACCTATGGTACTCCCTTGTTTCGCTTCTACTTAAAAGGGAGCAAGTAATAAGACTATTTCTGCTAATTTTTTTCTCAATAAGCATGAAGTAAATAGAAGAATAAGGTTTTTAAAAATAATTTGTTGCATAGATGTAGAGAAAGGCATGTGAATGGAACACATCAGATTTTTTTAGCAATGTTATGCAGTGTTTACAACAGAAAATGATATGATAGTCTAATTACAATCGAATGATTGTTTATCTTCAGAAGATGCACTAATTAAGGGAGGCCGCGTGAAATATCAAATTTCTATATTTCTTATGGATGTTACCCAAAGCTCCACTGTGACTGAACTGTTATGTTACTATGAATATCAAATTCCATTCAAGTTGGATAATTTGCAGGATATGAATTATTTCACAAATGTTAGTATGTAAATATACTGGCTACCTAATTAAACTGTCACATGAGTAGTTGGCATTTTCTGAATTCCGTTTTTTAGCCACACAAACTTTATACAGTGATATTTTAATATCTTCGTCACTAAATTATTACAACTATTTAAAACGTTAGAAATTTTAATCTCTAAATTAATAATTTTTCATAAAATATTTTTTAAAGATTGCTACATGCGATAATATAATTTTGTACTTTGTAATATTACAATATATACTTCTGCAGGTTCTGGAACATGTTATTTGTGTTTAAACAGAAACTGTGCCGTATGGAAGGTATGTAAAGGTAGTTTTAAGAAACATTCTGTTTTATGAAATAGTACGTCTGCTAGGAAACAGGTGTGAACATCAGCTAAATGTTTATAGACGCCCTAAAGTTCCAACAAATATTTTGAATAAAAAAAAAAGTTTTCGATTTTTTAACCCATTATAGTCAAATTTCAGTCCCCGAGTCTCTTAAGGAACGGGTGACATCAGAGGGGATTTAACATTACTGAAAAGTGATCCCAGTATTTGCAATCTTGCAAACATTCCATAAAATTCTACATATGCTAAAACTAGAACGTACCTTTAACTCGTCCTTTGTCTAAATAGGGGAAGACTGTGTAATTTGGACCAGTATGTATTTTGGATAGAAGTCAGTTAAAAAGAATGAGTACCGTTGGGAGCACCAATAATACGGGTATCTGTAGCAGCATTTGTTGTAAGCTTTCCCTCCAATTTTCCGCATTCTGTTGACAATAATCTTGGAGGGAAGTTGTGATCTTTGTAGAGAGCGTTTTCGTAGTAATTTTATCCCGCTTTTGTTATCGTGTTTTCTTCCACCTAAGATCTTTCTTTGGAAACCAAACTAATACGATGGAACATTCAATATATTAATATAAGTGTGGTCTAGATTTATTTCATTGATTCAGTTTAGGATTACAAGAAATGTGATACTCATAAAGTTGTCTTGCGTCGTGTAATTTGGGCCGAAGGTGAAAAGTAATTTGGTCCGTACCAAATTACACGGAATATTCGAGTTTTACATTCCAAATAAGCATATGCGTATATATTTATTTATTTGAAGTCACGCTTTTAATTTACTTAGTAATTTATTTAGATATGTAAATGTTACATATTATACAAGTTGCGTAAATTTCCAGATGCCAATAAGAGAAGCTCGCAAATCTAAGGGCCTATACTGTAAATGGAAGAAGGAAGGTCTGAGAAAGATGAAAATAAAAACTGCGAAGAGAGTTTTTGTTGCATGAGGAGAATCTCACTGGATGCAGTGCAATTGAAAGGATGGGCTCAGGAAAACTGTGCTGAAATAAATGATTCAATTTATTACTTTTATTTGTTTATTTATTTCTAAGTTTTACGTCCTTTAACCTGGTTGGTCAAATCTGACGATGAATGAAATTGGTGAAATGATGCTCAAATGATCTCGGGGTCCATGGAGCTTAAACTCGACATTCGTCTTCTCAGGATAAGGGAAAGCCCCGAAAAAAAACCTTATCCGGGTGTCTCACCCTAAGCGAGATTCGAACTCACGACCTGTTGAATGTGAGGCAGACACGCTACCACACTACCCAGGCGGACTTTATTACTTTTGTGACAGTTGCATTTTGGAGTGAGTGAGCGGTGAAATCCTCCTTTAATTTGGAACAAAAACCTGAAAATATTAAGTGTTCACAACTTTGGATGAAATTGATGTAAGGTAATATTAATTGTGTTAAAGTTAATCTGCTCCAATGGGATATTTGAATAATAATGATATACATAATGATTATTCCAGGT
Organism: Hymenopus coronatus; assembly: GCA_030762935.1. Classification (NCBI taxonomy): domain Eukaryota; kingdom Metazoa; phylum Arthropoda; class Insecta; order Mantodea; family Hymenopodidae; genus Hymenopus; species Hymenopus coronatus. The sequence continues at coordinate 7,251,555 of CM060884.1, forward strand.
CAAAATTATTTGCTTTTGTGAATTTCAATCTTTAAAAGTGAATATAAATGTATACGAATCGGTTATAGTGGCCCAATTTACTCACCCTCTCAGACCAAATTTCACGCCTCTGGTCCAAAATACACACCTTAGAAAAAAAAACTCTAATTATAATTTACAATTATGTAGCTGGAACTAAACCTTGAAAACTCTGATAATGGCATAAGTTCGTGTCATTAATACATTAAAGTAAGTTGTGAACTTTGACGAAGGTTTTCTGTCCAGATATTAGCACTTAAACTTAAGTTACACGGACTTCCCTTATGCTCTTCTAGCAAAACATAAGCTAAAGTTCCCTGTAAGACCTCAGGTAATCCGCTAGATACGCAAAACAGTGACGTCATCATTTCTCGTAAATAGGCCCCACACTAAGCGTGACAAATGACTACAGGCACGCCAACCTCGTGTGCAAACTGTTGCGGGTTCTTGGAGAAGCAGGGCTGACAAGGGTCCGGGGTGGAAAGGGCTGTGAAACATGTTACGTGCCTACGTCACAGCGCATTGTAGTCTCTTGTCCTGTTATATGCACAACAATCAACTACACATGATCCGCGCACATCTTGTGCTAGCTTTGAAAACGTTAATAACGTAAAAAGTCTGATGGCTTACATTCACATAACTTTCTCTAGCAAACTATAATTAGCAGAATTGATTTCATTACTTTCTTCCTTATAAGTAGAAGAGTAATAAGTAGGCTAAAGCGATAGTCAAATATTTTAAAAGCTGGTCGCTATGTGAAACAATTGAGGTTTGGTTCGCCTTGCATGGTGCCGTTTGAGATTAGTTAGGTAGTTCAAACTCCGTTGTATATGAAACATTCAATGTGTATCAATCATACTACTTTCTCCGCCATTACACGTTCACTGATATTGTATATGTATATATAGCTAATATACAGGGTGCTTCAAAACAACACCAAACGATCATGTGGACCTTGTTGGTCATACCGTACGTGATACGTGAATGTAATTTTCAGCTCTGAATTCGGCACATACAAAAACTGCCATAAAATCACCATGCATAACCAAATGACACGTGCCTGGCCCACTCCAAGAGAGATGCCGGTTGGTAGCGAAAGTCCCAGTCGTGTGGTGTAGGGGTGTTTTGATAGACACGCCGGCGTGGCACAGATCACCTTAGTAATGGAAATCGTAGCATGTGGGTTTTGTTATGTGTTTCGTATAACACGTTCTGAGGTTGTTTACGTGGTGCAACCGTTGTTCCTTCGCTGCCTAATCCCAAATGTGTGCGATTTTTAAACACACATAAGACTTTAAATAGAAGAGTTTGAAAGTTGCGACATCAAGTTTCGGACAAGTCAAAGTGTAAGCTAATCGACAGCTATCTTCGTTTGGTGTCGTTTAGTAGATTTTGCTACTATCAGGATAAATCTTCCCCGGAATCGAGTTTACATTAGGTCATAAGAATTTAATTCAAAATAATTGTAAACGGGTCTGTCTTTTTAATAAAGGAGATAGGCAATCTGGTAATATAAGCCAAGACATTTTTAAAACATATAACAAAGTATAAGTAATTTAGAAATGACTAATTCTCCAATAATGTTATATAATTAGGAAAGGTTTAAGAGTTTTTATTTCGTAATTAGTTTCATCCTATACTTTATGCTTTCTCAGTTAAAGAACACTAATTTTAAAAAACAAATGTGTTCCATTCACGTGACCTTGTTTACCTTCCTGAAAACAAACTATTCTAGCAAAAGATTATTACATCTATATAATGCTAATCGGGTTAATCATTAACAGAACTTCTCCTGTTACTTACTGCATTCTAAGTAGAAGGGGATATGCCAGGCTAAAGCGATAGTCAAATATTTTAATCACTGGCCGCTATGTGAACGACTGAATTTCGGTTCGCTTTGCACGGCCAAAAATAAAAAAATGACAGACAGAGATGAAACAAAGCTGACTTCCCGTTTGTGAAAGTTTAAAATTGAAATAAATAAATAACAAGGAAAATCTCGGAAATTATAATCTCTATATATATAAACAAAAAAAGTCATAAATTATGTTTTAGCTCTCTCTCTCTCTCTCTCTCTCTCTCTCTCTCTCTCTCTCTCTCTTACAGTTTACCAGTTATACAAAAGACATCCAGAATGATGAGGTCTTCAGAGTCTGTTCCCAAAAGCTTCAATATATACATTTTATTATAAATATCTTTAATATACAGTATTTTAACAAAAATACAGCAATTTCTTCAGAAAAAACAAAATATTGAACCTATTTTACATGTAAAGGGTAGTTTGAAGTGGGAGATTTTCTTGAAAATCTTCGTGTCGCATCCTTGAATCATACTAAACTAAACACTACTTTGGTATTTAACCGACTTTTTGTTTTTGAGTTATGCTATACACACACACACGCACACACACACACACACACACACACACACACACACACACACACGCACGCCTTTATCTAATTTTGTTTTTGTTCAGGGAGATCTCAAAACATATATTCCGGTGAAATCTTGCTATCGAGTTTTTGTAATTAAGAGGTCTTTATAGACTATTTGCAGATAATTGAACATGAACCATTTAGTTGCCATGCCACTATCCAGATATAGTACATTTTAATAAAAACTCTTAGCAATTTGCTGGGGAAGTAAAAAGTAATCAAGTATTTTACATGTCAATTTTGGCTTGTAGTGAGGTTATTTCTATACAATTATTCCTGAGTTGTCCAAACCACAAAATTTATTTCCCAGTTTGTAGCAGTATGAACTGAGAAGTTTTGAACGGAGTTTACTCAGCCTAAGTTTCCTAGCACCTTCTGTACCTTTGATGCTTTTGGTAGGCAGGGTAAGATCATCCTGGGTTGTGTCAAGCGTTTAATTAAAGATAAAATAGTGCGTTATTAAAAACTTAGAAAAATGTTAGAATATTTACATACCATTTGAGTTCCTGGCATTATATTACTCTTGATTTAAATATTTTTAATTCTACTTGGATTTTGGTTTTCAGAATGGTAAGGCCCACATATATTTTGAGGCTATACAGAAATTTATTTGGAGCCTTCACTATCATTGACAATGTGCTTTGGCAATTAAAATATAGCTTCCTAAATTGAAATGTTTTGGACGACTTTAGGAATATAGACGTATAATTTTGTTCATACGTTAAATTGATATTAAATAAAAATATAAGGATCGAAAGATCAATATTTGTTGTCCAAATTACTTTACTATATTTGAATATATTTTGCAAAAGCTTTTTAAAAGCTCACTTTACTCATTACTGATATGTAGTTGTAACTTTACACTCTATGATAGGAAAATGATTTGTTTCTAAGTAAATGGCACTCGTCTACTGGTTTGTTTTTGATACATTTATATATATATATATATATAAATCTAAGCAGTATACGTTTAAAAAGTGCCGCAGTCAAGAACCTAATACGCCACGAAGACAATGCTACTTTTACCTTCACTACTGGATAATTCAAACGATCATTAATCAGATTGTATTTCAATTTTAACAAAATAAAAGCAAGGATTCAACGTAAACAAAATGGCAACGGAAACTAGACCTATATGAGTATTTCTATGTTTAATTCCAAGAAAAAGGAAATTAAAAGAAACTGGAAAATGGCTCAAGACACCATGTACTTGATGTAGAAAGTTAATAAAATGACGACATGATTGTGGCGTGCAGGAGACTGCTGCCATCTGTTGTGCGCTGTATAAACACAGCTAATGACGCAAAGCACGATAAATGTCACTTCGAAAATGAAAATGAAATCTGTTGAGTAAATGAAACCTCAGACAACGAGTTATGTAAACACAGGGAAAACTCTCACATACTTTAAAGATTTAAAGTTTTCTCGGTGTTGTTTATTAATGATGACTACGGGACAACATCCTGAAAATCCAAGCTTTCAACCATCTTAACCCTGATCTTCGTCTTATTTTCTCCCTTAATTCAAAACAAAGGGTTATTTTAAAGCTGAACATTCAGAGCAGATACTAATGCTCGATCAGAATAACAGAAAGGTATCCTTAATCTTTCTGCAATTCTTTTGAAGTTTTATGATTTGTATTAGTTTTAAATTCTGTACGCTGAGATTCAGTTGAGCTTCCACACTTTGTTTCTTGTGTGTAAAGTTGTAATAAAACGTTGATGAAGCAGTTTTATCTGTCTTATTCTGGTGATCACTACATTAGCTATTTTATTTCTTTGCGGTCGAGTGGTTAGACCCCTCACCAAGAATCCTCTGTTGGGACAAAGCGGCTACTGGGCGGTTTCCCCGCCATTCATATGAAAATAATTATATATACACATCCCTGCTTACTGGAAAAATAGTATAATAATTTTATAAGAGACTATCATGGTCAATTTTTCGGGTTCACTGAGGACTTTTATCAAGATTTTCTCATATCGAAATTGAATTCTTGTTTGTTACTGGAGGGTACTTGTTTAAATTACATATTAATGTGATGTTAACCTCAGTAGTGCAGTTAATATTTCGTCTTTGAGCCTTCGTTTTCTAACGTCTGTAGTTCTAACGTGTAATAATGAAATACAGGCTCACAGCAATTGATTACTAGAAAAGAAAACCATTTACGACTGAGTAATCGATCATTTTAGTATCAGCTCATCGCGTTGTTCACAAATATGACTTTATTGTTTTCTACTTGCCACGTGGGCGAAAACAAGGCACTGGTCGTGTAATCAGAATAAACATACGTAGCAGACTCACCAATCGTATTTAAGCTAGCTTGCGATATAAAACGGGTTCAACAGACACGTTACCTGATAACAGAGTCTGCCATAAAATGTATTAATTAAAGATTGCAAATTTAAGAAAAACGTCTACAGCTATCATTTCATTAAGAGAATACTGGTAATTAGTACATTTTATACATCGCATATGTAGTGTTCTGTTATTTCAAAATATGGTTTTAAGTGGTAAATGAATAAATGACTGTGCCTATTTCAATGCTGACGACGTTTATATTAGTGTACTATTTTGTAGTGTATATTTTTCCACCTTTTTTATGTTTCCAGTAACTATTGCATCGATCTCTAGCCATTGCTCACTAGAGACTCACATTAGCTCGCTAACTTTCACAAATAGAATTTTAGTCTGTTCCGTCTGTTAGCTGCAGAAAACACGGCTCTTCTCCTAATGCAATTGACACAGATCGTCCCTCTACAACAAAAGCCACAACTATCTCCGAAGCACGTGAGTAATAATTATATGCAGAGCTTTCTAGAAAGTCCCCGGAAAGAGAATATGTCATTTTATCTTCATTTACGACGGACAAGAGACCATCCTCTCCTTTCCAAAGAAACAGTCGGCTTGCACTTAAATACCAAGCCCTCTCATCCCGAGCCACAGAGACCACCCTCGCCACACTGTCACAGTACTCCTTGCGAGCTTCAGGTGTCCCATGGCGAAATGGTGGTTCTTCCAATCTGTCTGTAGTGCCCCGACTTAATCCGTGAAGCCTGGACAGCATTAAGAGGCGTGCCGAACAACAAATTGTATGGTCCCTCAGAATACCATGTTGGTCTGTGTTCATTCGTAGACTGATCTGGCAGGCCAAGAGGAATAATGGCACGTGCACATTCCAATCTGGCTGATGGATGTTTACCACTTTCCGGAGGGGCTCCACGACTGTCTTGACCGCCCGTTTGTGGATGAAGGGTAGTGGGAAGGGACTTGCGGCCGCTTGATTGGCGGAGTCTATGTACTTTATCGGTACGATAATGATCATCTCCTGAATATGTCCTGGAACTCCACGAACAGGCTAAGACCTGCTTCTTCTCGCATCGTGAGAGAGTTTCAGCCGCCTGTTGAATAGGGAAGTCACAATCGCGGATACCTGGGACTGTCCCGATTTCGGGACTTGAAATGCTATCCCGTTGGTTGGTTAAAATTCCAGATTAACAGAGACATAAGTTTTACGATATTATGCTATTTCTATGGTCACCATTATGAAATGCTTTGAAATTTGCACCCCAACTGGCGTATTAAAACGCGGATGTTGCTATCTAATTGGAAGCTTGTCTACAACCTCTTAGCTTACATTTATTGATCAGACGCTAGTTTCACATTCCTACTAGACGAATGACGTTTAACGAGGAAGTAAATTCTTATAGCAACCAGTGAAAGCACCAGTTACTAAGTAACATGTAAAATCTTCTGAAAGGTATACATTAGTATAAGAGTCTAATGACCATACATTTAAGTATGTGAAATGATTAACAAGGTGTCAAAAATCAAAACCTAAGTATTCCATAAAGAATGTGATTTTATATTATTCTCGAATAGTATGTTAAAGTATTGACATAGATTGTATTCACATTTAAAGTCATACTAATGTTCGTCTCTGTGGCGTCGGGGTAGGCCACCTCTCACTCTGCAAGGAGCTCTCACTCATTGCAACCTGTCACCAGGATCTCGTCGTGACCCAAGTGAATCTAAGAAGCTAAGGGCGTCCAGACCCAGGATGATTTCCTCGGTGAGTGTGATAACGAAAAAACACAGTTGTATCTGGCTAAGAGTAAGCTCCAGATAAGCTTCATCTATCTCAACTAAGGTATCACCCGAGACGGTTTGTAGCTCGTAGCACCTGAAGGCGTCCATTATTATACCCCCGCACCACTGTGTTAGTGAGGTGAAGTCAAGACCATGAACATCCGCTATGGAGAAAATGGGGAATAAAATGAATGTGAATCCGGAATGGAGAATATGGCGGCAGAAATTAACTCCAATAGAAAGTGTTGGACTGAAGTCATTCCAGATCTTTATATGCTTCAAAATGAATAGAGCATGGTCAGAAATTATGTTCAAGATTCGTGCTGTACAAACTAATACGTAGATCGGCAGATTTTAGCCTTAAGACGCGGTCTACACCGGAAACTCTGGACCAAGATAATTTTAATATTGGCCGTGGAAGTTTACGAAAACATATAATACGTATTATTTCGTTATACATTTTAGAGTGTGTGCTCTCCAAAATGAGTCACAGAAATTATTTTCAAGATTCGTGCTGTACAATTCGTATTATTTCATTATAAATTTTGGAGGATGATGATTAAAAGGTGTTGATAGCGGGAGGTGATGGGTGGAGGAGTTAGAGAATAGCAGTGGTGATGTATGATTTTGAGCGAGAGTAAGCAGACGGCGGCTGGGAAGTTGCAGTAAAAATGGTCAAAGTAGAGATAAGTGGTATATAAATTTAAGTGGTATATAAATCAAATATTTTATTTTAAAGAGTAAATAAAGCAATACTTTTATAGAACAGCTAAAGATTGATTATTGTGAAGTGAATAGCTTTAACGAAATTATGTGATTGTTAAGTGAAATAAAAGATAAAAAGAATAATGTAATTAATTTAATTCAGATAAAATTAATATGATTACTAATGCTTTAATTTTTCTTAAAGTATCAACAAAAGTAAATGGTTAAATTAGTTCTTTTCGAGAAAATTCTATTGAAGTGTTATAGAAACGATAAATAGCATAAGTATAGCAGTTAGAATACTCAATTTGGATACGAAATTATTAAAAAATATATATTTAATTTAATGAGTGCTTGAAAATGAACAGGCATTAAGAGTAGTTTGAGTAAGGTACATTTTCTCTGGAAACTGCTGGTTAGAAATAGTTTAGATTAGTATGAAATCCTGCGGAGCATTTTATCTCGTTCAACTAAACGTATTTACTATAAATTTGGAACATCTGAATACTTGTACTATTTTACATACCAGCAAGAATAATTGAATACATATGTTTATTTAAATTTCAGTTATATTTATAAAGTCTTATTATTTATACTGTCATTTTATTTTACCCAATTCATTATTTTCTGATTGTCTTATTCAATACATTATTAGTAAACATCTACCCAATAATAACGTATAAAGTTAAAAAAAGTATTGAATAAATTAGTAATTTTCAGATATGCCTTCGGCACTGGGAGAAACTGTAGAGCAAATCACTATATTCCTTTTGACCGATGTTTTCCAATTGATGGACACCGCAGGGAGAAGAGGTCTTCTCACCGTTGCAAGTGATCCAGGGTGTTCCGGATTTTTTTCGTGTTTTTAGCCCATATGCTCCTCCTTCTTCGAACCTCCGGATCCAGGAAATAACGCAGTAATTTACCTTACCAGCTCATTTTCTTTTTGTGTGGTAGAGAGACCAGCCACATGGTAACAATGCGACTCAATGTGACTCTTATTTTCCAGCAAATAGTTCATATTTACAGGATGCACTCCGTTCCCAGAGATGTGGTTTGCTATTCTTTCGCCTTTATAGAGAGCATTACCTTAAAAAGACACTGGAATATTCGATAGCTGTATATCCTTTAAGTATAATGCTGTTTATTACATGTGTTATAGGGTTTAAAACATTAAAAAGGATCTTGAAAAATATCTAATTCGGTATTATTAACCCAATAAAATGCTAAAACAAATAACGAACAACTAATCCTTTGCATTGATGGCCGTGTTATCACCTTGTGTATGCTCATTACTGTATTTATATTTATTTGCAGCACACCCTTTTTGTTTAAAGAAAATGTTTATTAATTGGAATACATTTCGAATTTGTTATTAGTTTTACTTAAATTAATTAAAGTAAAAATGGTATTTCTAATGAAAGTAGTATATGTGTATATCTTTACCATATACATTCACGTTTAGGTTAAGTTGAGTGACGTGTTAGATGCAGGCTTGATATCACACGAGTGAAGTTTTGTTGGTGCGTGTTTATGAGCGGAAAATGCGGGCGTTTGTCACCAATACACTGCTTATCCCTTAAAAACTTCCATGACGAAATATCATAACAAATATACGCTTTGATGCTGAAAAGACAAATTTGTAAAATTTACATCGCGCGCGCCCGTGTGTGTGTGTCTGCATGAATAGCATCAATAAAAATCTCTAAAATATTGTAAATACAAAATTGATACCCGCGTTTAGTGCGAAGTAGTGATGTGTACAAGATGCCCTGACAGCAAACTATCCTTTACAAGGGTTATTTGTTATTTCTTAATTTTTATTTTCTCTACACGTATTATGTACATAGTGTATAGAGAAGGTATTGCACTCCACACAAAAATTCGATAACAAGATTTCACCGAAAATATATGTTTTAGGGTTCCCTGTATCCAAAAAAAAATTTTTTTTTGGAAAAAGGTCCGTGTGTGTGCGTGTCCGTGTGTCTGTGAACACGATAACTCAAGTCGGTAAAATACCAAAGTTGGTATTTAAGTTTAGTATCTTCCAGGGATGCGACATGAAGGTTTTGAGAAAAATCCCACCACCACTTTATTCGAAAAATTTGATTTCCTCAAAAATGGCTCTGACGATTTTGATTAAAATATCTTATATTAAAGCAATTTGCCTGAAAAATAAAATGTATATCTTGAATTTTCTAGGAATAGCCTCTGAAGACTACTTTATTCTTGATGAATTTTACGGAATTTTGCACAACTGCTAAACCGTAAGGGATGAGCAAAAACTTACCACACAAAAAATCTAGAGCACGCCAAAACACAAAATTTATGTTATATACATTTTTTTCCTGTAGTTGATATTTTTTTAGATATGCCTTGTTATTGGTTTCAGCTTTAAAAAGCTTATACTTTTGTCATACTGTAATTTGTCAACTCCTGTCCATACTAACAAAGGAACTCCAGTCACATAGCAACCAGCTTTTGACTATCACTTTAACCTATGGTACTCCCTTATTTCGCCTCTACTTACAAGGAAGCAAGTAATAAGACTATTTCTGCTAAATTTTTCTCGATTTGTATGAAGTAAATAGAAGCATAAGCTTTTTCACAATAATTTGTTGCAGGGATGTAGGGAAAGTCATGTAAATGGAACACATCAGATTTTTCACAAATGCTTCGGTGGTTTTGATTTAAGGGGCAAATGTTACATCGGCATAACATTCAAGCTTTATGCCGGAAACGTTTCAAGACTAGCCAACTTTAATTCTTATACAGTCATGTGGTTAGACCTGGCACAGGGATAATATATCCATATAAGGGATGTGAGTTTTAATCTCATTGGGTGTGAGTTGCTGAATAAGATTGTTTCCGAGATTCCCCCTGCCATCTCGTTACTGATCTGGGCAACTCTCAGTTCAATATGCCGGTTCTCTTAAATGGGAGGTTAAACCCTTAATGTGTACATATATTCCAGGTATGGGCGGCAAACCAGTGGATGTCGGCTAACACCACACGAAACGGTAGATGGAGAAATGCAGTCGCTTTTGTTATTGTTAAATAGTTAGTACTGATTTCTTTTGTAAAATAATACAGAAAGCATTATATTTTACAATTATTTCCATAACATTTGGGTTATCTCAGATTGAACTATTTTTATCTGCGCCAACAGATGTTCGTCAGTTAAACGACCAGGAAAGAAACCCTTATCCGGATAACTCCCTAACCGAGATTCGAACGCGGGGCCCTTGAATGTGAGGCAGACACGCTGCTATTATTGTACAAAGGTGGGTTCTCTAAATTTTGTTCCGTATTCTGCGCTAACCTCATGGAGTCAAACTTTAACCTCTAGCTCTAGATCATTAATTCAATTTGGCGTGAATTGCACTTCCGTATTCAAACAATCCTCACTTGTATTTGGAACAAAGTTCAGTAGCAGGCAACGGTAAATAGAAAAGGAAAGAAAAATAAACGAGAGAAAAATAAAAGCCCAAAATGGGATGAATGCAGTGCATGATAAGGTTAGAGTGGAAGTGAGGTGGGCTATAATGGGCCTAGCAGTGCGCCTGTCTGTCTTTTCTTGGCCGTGAGCTCAGCGCTCGCCCGCCTTGAGATCTTGGCAAGCTGCAGACACACACGAGCTGGCGGAACTCTTCAACACTCGGGATAGAAACATCATACGGGATTCCCTGGAGCTGACACCCCTGCGTGACAGGAGGAGGCGACGATGGGCACCACACAAGGTACGCTGTCACCATCCTCAAAGTGCACGTGTTGCGTTACCACCTGCATCATCGCAAAGCAGAAAACTTGTTCACGTGGACACACAGTGACATGAATGCGACCGAATAAAATACCTCTTATACGACGCAAATTGCATGTAAAGTGTTTAATTTTGCAAAGAGCAAACTCGTCTGCTGCTTAGGCCTCTGGATATGTCTGTCAATTGGCTAACTGTTGTCTAGTGGCGGTGGTGGTACTATTATTTCCTTTGACATGTTAAGAAATAAAATGCATATTATTTCGCGTTTCTAATAAAAGCGTTAATAATTGTGTTTTGTGAAAATTTGAGAAAGGAACATTTTTCTGGTGGTTTTTATAAACTACAGTGTGCATGTTGTGCATCTATTTAATCTTGAGCATACCAATCTTGACAGAGTTGAGGCAGTCATACCTTTAAAGAGTTGCAGTGAAGTCCCTATACCCCTACAATATCCGTCATGCTCACTGCTCAAATATTTCGAGTTAATGAAACAAGTTGCGGGAGGTTCTCACCGGCAGGAATCATTTTAAAAGTCCCACAACACGATAAAAGGCGTCAATAAATGGCTATTATCTGATCATACTATTGGTACTTTCTTTTGTAAAGTGTATTTCAACAAACTATCTTCTTTAAGTGGTAAGAAATAAACCGAAAAATGTAGAATTAATTACTCATATTTTCCGAGTGCAATTTCTTTTTTTAGAGTAGTTAAACATTTGCGTGGCAAACACTGACACGCATTGGGGCATACCATTCATATTTGATATTTTGGAATAGTTTAATGGTATAATACTTCTGGATTAATTTGGATTTAGTACGATTATTATTATTAATTTGAACTAAAGTTGTACAGATGAAATGAAGATATTTAATGAATTTTATTGTTGGAAACGTGAGGTGTAGCAATGACGTGACTTTCTCCGTCAGTCTCCAAGTACTATTTGACTACGTACTCTCTCTACAATCCTAATTCTGCAGTATGTTGTGTGCCAGAACATAGAAGAGTGAGTACAGTCTAGTATCACAAAGTAACTCGAATAGGCATCAGCTGATAACATATATAAGAATGACAACCATACTTCCCCACTTAAACAGGATTCGGTAACAATGAATAGATTACCCAGACATTTTGCAGATAACTCAAGACAGTGTTTATCGCCATCCCAGTACCTCAAACAAACTGGTGCGTCCGAACCAGTATCAAATTTCAAGTGCCTCACAACATCAAAACTTAAAAAATCTGATGTGTCCCACTCACATGACTTTCTCTAAATTTCTGCAACAAATTATTGTTAGAAAGCCTATGCTTCATTTACTTCATGCTAATTGAGAAAAATTATCAGAAACAGTCTTATTACTTGCTTCCTTGAAAGTAGAAGCGAAATAATGTTAGGTTAAAGTGATAGTCAAAATATTATTGCTATGTGACTGAAGTTCCTTTGTTTGTATGGACAGGAGTTGACAAATTCCTGTGTGAGAAAAGTATAAGTTTTTCAAAGTTGAAACCAAAAAATAGGAATGTCACAAAAACGATCAGCTCCACGAAAAAAATGTAAATGACATAAATTGTGTGTTTTATCCTGATCTACATTTTTTGTGTAGTGAGTTTTTCTCTATCTCTTACGGTTCACCAATTATACAAAATTCAATAAATATCATTGAGAATAAAGAGGTCTTTAGAGGCTATTCCCAGAAAATTCGACACATACATTTTATTTGGCAAGTAAATATCTTAAATATAAGGGATTTTAATCAAAATCCTTAGAGTCATTTTTAAGAAAATCAAAATTTTCGAATTTTTTTCCATGTAAAGGGTAGTTGGGGCTGGGGGATTTTCTTGAAAATCTTCCTGTCACATCCTTGGAAGATACCAAACTTAAATGCCAAGTTTGGTTTTTAACGGTGTTTTTGTTTTTGAGCTATGCTGCCCACAGACACATACACAGAGAGACAGATTCACCGACATTTTTCTAAAAATGCTTTTTATGGATTCAGGGGGTCTCAAAACACAAATTTCCGGTGAAATCTCGGTATCGAATTTTTGGGTGCATTACAATATCTTCTCTATACACTATGTACGTAGTACGTGTAGAGAAAGTAAAAAAAAAAAACTTTATCATCATGAGTCAGCAAATCATATCTTAAAAGTTATTAAAGGATTTTTCCGAGCTGACGCACTGCGCAGCGAATTTCTAGGTTTTAATAGTAAACCATCATTACACTTGAATCACAAATTCATCTATATTTCTTCTGCGTTATTTTCTCATTTTAAATGTGCAGATTCACATTATTTTCATTACTATTTAAACTTGGAATTCCCATGGTTCATAAGCTCCATATTAATTCCTACAGTTCCCGGAATTTTGATGTTATTTGTTGTTTTTTTTTATTTAGAACATTATTAGTTTTTTACAATAATTTCATGTAGTCGTTGACATATATCTATTTTGGCTTAATGGTGTTTTATTTTATGAACTGTTAAACTCTAAAACTAATTTTTTATGAGTCCATAGCATCATATTCTAATCTTATTTACAGTAGCCTAAGCAATGATTGTAGTGCTATTTTATAGTGTTGCACATAAAACATTGGGCGCGAGAAGATTATGTGATAATTCAGCTACATTTATAATTCATGAGACAAGTAAGACCTGCTAAATGCCATTTCCTTAAACAATATATACAGAAGACACTCGTATACAAGAGCGATGTGTTCTTGTGATGCCCATAACACGGTTTCAGACCCCTGCTTGCCTTAGGCTTTAACTTCTCGATAGCTTATTTTAACTTTAGGCATCATTCAGAATTTTCTACCTGTGACACATACAAGTCTTTATATTTACCCAATGTATTTCTACTTTCTCTATACGCACTATGTACATAGTGTATAGAGAAGGTATTGCACTCCACCCAAAAATTCGATACCGAGATTTCACCGGAAATATATGTTTTAGGGTCCCCTCTAACTAAAAAAAGCATTTTCGGAAAAAGATCCGTGTGTGTGTGTGTGTGTGTGTGTGTGTGTGTGTGTGTGTGACTGTGAACACGATAACTCAAAAACGAAAAGTCCATAAAATACTTAACTTGGTATTTAAGTATCTTCCAGGGATGCGACACAAAGATTTTGAGAAAAATTCAACCACCCCCAACTATCCTTTACATGGAACTTTTATCGAAAATTTTTATTTCTTCAAAGATGGCTCTAACGATTTTGATTAAAATATCGCATATTAAAACTATTTATCTGACAAATAAAATGTACATTTCGAATTTTCTGGGAATAGCCTCTAAAGAGTGCTTTATTCTGGATGAATTTTACGGAATTTTGAATAACTGCTAAACCGTAAGAGATGGACAAAAACTTACTGCACGAAAAATGTAGAGCACGTTAAAACACACAATTTATGTTATATAAACATTTTTTCGTGTAGTTCAATGTTTTTGGGACATTCCTTGTTTTTGGTTTCTGTTTTGAGGAACTTGTACTTTTCTCATACAGGAATTTTCCAACTCCTGTCCATACAAACAAAGGAACTTCAGTCACACAGCAACCAGCTTTTGACTACCACTTTAACCTATGGTACTCCCTTATTTCGCTTCTGCTTACAAGGGAGCAAGTAATAAGACTATTTCTGCTAATTTTTTCTGATTAGCATGAAGTAAATAGAAGTATAAGCTTTTCAAGAATAATTTGTTGCAGTGATATAGAGAAAGTCATATGAATGGTACACATAAGATTTTTACTATTTATAAACCTGTGTTTACTAAACACTGGATTGAGGGTCGAATACTTATTTTGATAAAGTAAGTGGTCTTCTTCTACAGTAATGTAAGATCATTTAGAACCCATGGTAAAAATATATTTATTGAAATGTATTTTACGAAATTTTACAAATGAAAAATTTCAGTTCACCCCATAACCACAACTCTACCTACTCTTAATAATATACGATATCTCGAAATGATTTATGCACAGTACTGTACTTTTTTTCTCTAGCAGGTGTGTAAAATGTACGTACATAGTAGGCAGAGAAGGCACTGTATTCCACCAAAAATGTTGATTCCGAGATTTAACCGGAAATACGTGTTTTGTGGGCCCCTGAACAAAGAAAAAAAAAAGCATTTGTGTATCTCTGAACAGTATAGACCCAAAATGAAAAGTCTGTTCAATACCAAACTTGGATTTAAGTTTAATATCTTTCAAGGATGCAACACGATGGTTTTAAGGGACAAAAACCCATACCAAACTACCCTTCACTGGAAAACATTTATTTTTCTCAAAAATGACTTTTGCGTGGTCCCGTTTAAGAAAAGTTAACGTAGTTTAAAATTGAAATCAATAACAAGGAATATCTCGAAGACGGTCACCGCTACAAGAAATGATGTGTTTTAACGAGATCTACATTTTTTGTGCAGTAAGTTTTTGTCTATCTCTACGGTTTAACAGTTAAGAAAAATTCTGCAAAACGCATACAGAATAAAAAAGTCTTCAGAGGCTATTCCCACAAAATTCACAATATATATTATCTTTCTGATGTAGATAGATATTTTTAATATATTGTATTTTAATCAAATATTGTTAGAGCCATTTTTGAGAAAAACAAAGATTTTAAAAAAAATCGATCTAAGGGGGATTTTCTTTAACATTTTTGTGTCGCATCCTTGGAAGATACTAAACCTAAATATCAACTTTGGTATTTAACGGTGTTTTGTTTCTTAGATATATTGTCCACAGATACACAACGGACCTCTCTCTAAAAATGCTTTTTGGGGGGGGGATCAGGGTACCCCATAACATATATTGCTGGTGAAATCTCGACATCTAATTTTGAGTGGAATACAATACCTTCTCTACTATGTACATTGTATGTACATACGGGATGGAAAAAATAACAAACAAAATGGGTAAGAAATTCACTATTCCATGTTTCAAAATCAACGTAAACATCTCAGAAAATATGTTTGTAATGTGTCAACTAATATTGGTTTATCTGTCCTTTGAAATGCAAGACTACATCAGTGACTTTCCCCTCTTCTTTAACATCAACTTCTAGCCCTTGGTCTCTCGATACCTATAAAAGCCATCAATTAGTGACTAACTTTGAGTATTAGAGCAGTCATAACTTTACGAGGAGCGAACGTGTCTTCCAGAAATTAATGTCACAATTTCATTGTGAATAGTTGCACGCGTATTCGCTAATAGAACCTTTTTATGCATTTCAGAGAGTTAGTGCTAAATTTGTGCGTAACCATATTGCAATACAAACTTGCAAGCTGAATAGTTGAATCAGATCTTCCACAGCTGGTACCGAAACCGTGGACCTTCCCACAAATATATTATATCTGAACTGCCATGTCAAAGGCGCATTAAGGCTTCTTCACATCTCATTCAAATATCCCGGTAATTTAGTATTCAATTTCAATTTTCAACTTTGAACCATAGGACTTCTAATGTGAAAGAACAATTTCCAAACAGTCTACGGGACTATGAACGACTAAAAACTGTTTTTCTCCAAGCAGAGAACTGAACATACGTTAGCTGCGGTGAAATTTGTGCTTATTAAAATAAATTAAAATCTGAAGAGAAAAGTGCAGGCAATTGTTATTTGTCTATTGTAGTTTTATTTTATTTAACTTATTTATTTTTGTAGCTTATCTTCATTCAACCTGGTCATTTAACCTGGACGATGTATGAAATTGGTGAAATATGTTCAAATGATCTAAGGGCCCATAAAGCTCAACGGCATTTGTCGTCTCAGGATAAAGGGAACCCCGGGAAAAAAAAAAAAAAACTTATCCGGATAACTCACCCTAAGCAAGATTCGAAATGGTGATATGTTGAATATGAGGAGACACGCTACCACCACACCACCCTGGCGGGTACAGTTTTATTGTTAATGGTGGTGAGTCTGGTTTTCCACAGCAATGGATGTTTGAGGAGAAGACCTCATAGAGAAAGTAAAAGTTACACACAAAGTTTTGGTAAAATCACAGATAATGTCGTTGCCTGTCAATATTCTCGAATATGCAGGCACACTTACCGCAATTCTGTAGAGTATCTGGATTCATTCACCTAAAATTCCGAATTTATGAAAAATATTTTGTAACTTGTAGAAAAAGTTGTTATTTTATCCCTTAAGCCCAATCTTTTTCCATTGACGAGACAGCTTATCTTTTCTTATTCCCGACTCGAACAGACGTGAATGTCCTTTTGAAATTCGAAAGGGTGTATGGAACTAACAATGCAGCCTGGTGATATTGCTGCTTCAAATCCAAACGGATGCGCTGCAATCCTACAACAGTAACATCAATACGTACTTAGGACAGAAGGACAGTGAACAAGTGCTCCGCATTCTGTAAGCGTCAATTTGAGCTACCTCCTTCATAATGTCCACAATAGCGTACGGATTGCATACTACATGAGGATACTAGAGTAATTCTGTCTCGTAAATACATCACTCTTTTCTACCAGTATCAGTGGTGTATGCCACACAATAGCCATCATGGACTTATTGTGCTTCAGACCCCGGGAGGACAAGATGATATGAGTGTAGGTATTATCGATGGGTGGCTGAAACATGACCGCGGGGATAGAGCCACCGTGGAGGGTTCCTACCATAGTCCAAGGAGCTCATCTCGACGCAGGGAGCGCTAGGAACCCACGCCCCAGATCTGATCGAACCCACCGGGTCCTACAGACGACACTAGAATACAACGAGAGTTGTATTTTCAACGGAAATTCACCACCACGGTAGATGTTAGGTTGCATTTATTTTCCACGAAGGTTAAAGAATGACCACCATATGTTGCCACTCAATATCACAAAAGCTTGGAACAGGCAACATTTGGCGAGTTTCACAACGCTGGTAGTGCTCGGGACAATAACATATATCACTGATATACCGAGCCAGGTTTCATCTGGCTATGGCATTCCAGAGGTCATAGGTTTGATTACCTCGGTCGACCTCTGTGACCCATGGTTTCTGGGAGTTTTCCTGAGTCACTGGAATTTTCGGGAGGTTATTCCATTCCTTCGAACTTCCTGTCCCTTCATTTCACCTCCATTTCATCCAACCGATCTCTTTCAGGCTTTAAGTTTCGACGAGGACTACGGTGTTCACGGCCTTCCGTGGTGGTGAATGTCCTTTGGAAATACATCTCTCGGACCCGGAATGGTTCCAGTGTCGTCTGTAGAACCCAATGGGTTCGATCAGATCTTTGGCGTAGGTTCTTAGCACCCCCTGCGTCGAGATGAGCTGATTGAACTGTTAGGAATCCTCCACGGTGGCTCTTTCCCCGCGGTCATGTTTCAGCCACCCATCGATAATACCTACAGTCATATCATCCTATACTTCCGAGGTGAAGCACAATAATCCATGATGGCTATTGTGTGGCACCCGCCCCCCTTGAATGACACACACACACACATACACTACTGTTACTGGTAAAAAACAGTGATGTATTTACTCTAGTATCGTCATGGAGCATGCAATCCGTACGCTACTGTGGACATTATGAAGGAGGTAGCTCAGATTCTTCAACCATCCATTGGCGCTGATGTTACTGTTGCAGGATTGCAGCACATCCGCAACAGATAATGAGCTTTAGATGTGAAAGAAACAGTCAAGAATTTACTTTCGAAGAGAAATCTCGGGTTAGTAAGTCCTCATAAACATCTATGGCAGAATGTTTTTCTTAAGCTACAGTCTATACAAAGCTATGAAACATGATTACGATTGTACGGAAACATTCCGCAGAAAGGTATCTCGAATCAGCAGTAGTATAAAGGGCAGAACAAACATTCGTGTATAAACAAACACATGTTCCCAAAATTCAAAGAGAAGGATTTGTCTCGCCATTACCTTCATCGTAACATTTGGCAAAAGGAACCACACTGCGAAATGCAATGTCCAACTGAAAGCATGCAACCAATTCACTTACTTCTTCAAACGGCGTTACCAGATGACGCTCAGAAGAATCTTATGTGTTTCATTCACATGCCTTTCTCTACATCTCTTAAACAGATTATTGTTAAAAAGCCTATGCTATTCGAGAAAAAAATTAGCAGAAATAGTCTACTTACTTCCTTGTAAGTAGAAGCGAAATAAGGGAGTACCATAGGTTAAAGTGATAGTCAAAACTGGTTGGTATGTGACTCAAGTTCCTTTGTTTGTGTGGACAGGAGTTGACAAATTCCTGTATGAGAACAGTATACGTTTTTTTTAAAGCTGAAAATAATAACAAGGAATATCTCAAAAACATTCAACTCCACGGAAAAATGCATATAAGTTAAATTGTGTGTTTTAACGTGCTCTACATTTTTGTAGGGTAAGTTTTTGTCCATCTCTTATGGTTTAGCAGTTATGCAAAATTCCGTAAAATTCATCCAGAATAAAGTAATCTTCAGAGGCTATTCCCAGAAAATTCAAGATATACATTTTATTTGTCAGGTAAATATCTTTAATGTACGATATTTTAATCCAAATCGATAGAGTCATTATTGAGAAGATCAAAATTTTCGAAAAAAATTTCATGTAAAGGGTAGTTTGGAGTGGGGGGATTTTTCTCAAAATCTTTGTGTTGCATCGCTGGAACATACTGAACTAAAATATTAAGTTTGTTATTTTGCTGGCTTTTTGTTTTTGAGTTATCGAGTTCACAGACACACGGACACACTGACACACGGACTCAATGACACACACGGACCTTTTTCTGAAATGCTTTTTTTTTTGGATACAGGGGACTCTAAAACATATATTTCCTATGAAATCTCGGGATCGGATTATTTGGTGGAGTGCAATACCTTCTCTATACACTATGTACCTAGTAGTGTAGAGAAAGTAAAAATTACAATTTTTGTTTCTAATACGAGGCTGAAAGTGGTGACGTTATCCTAATCGGAGTGCAGTATAGCAATACAACACCAGTAATGTCAGGACTTTGCAATTAACATCGAACAATTGAATATGAACTCACTGCTAGCGGCAATTTGTCGTACTATGAGTGAAAAATGGAGAAATAGCTGTGCAATTGTGTATTTATATACAATTCAGCCCTTTGGAATATTACGTAAAATAAGACGCTAACTCTTTATACGTTTTCAAGAAGCTGCTGGAAGATTTGGTAAATTTGTTGAATCCAAAATACCACTCAACATGTATGTGATTGTAGTAGCAGTGACAAACTATTAAATCACAGTATCACTGTGCAGACGCAAAGGAAATATCTGCTTCTTTTTCTTGATTAATAGTCGGGTCAAACGTTTATAGTTCCAGTAATTTATGTAATATCAATTTAAAACATGTAATCAAAATTGACTAAATATATAAATAAATGTGCTATGAAACGGTGCAATGAAAGAAAACGGAAATCTATGGGGTTGAGCGTATCAGTGGCACATTAATAACATTTTCAATTTTTTTTCTGTTAAACAAAAATGCATGGGATAGCACATTAATAATTTGATTAGCACAATAACAATATTTTCCAATTATATTTTCATCCTAACCATGATTTTGGAAAATTAATAGATAAGTAAATATTATTTATATTATTTTAATATAAACTCAAAATAAGCCAGTATTATATAGTTAATCGGCAATAATGTTAGCATTGATATGTAAAATTATCTTTTATGGTATCAAATATAGGTTTTATGTAAACAGTTTGAAATTACGCACTTAAACTTTTCACATACGGGAATTTGTCAACTCCTGGCAATGCAAAGATTTCATGCACATGTAAACCAGCTTTTAAAACATTTTACTATCGCTTTAGCCTATTTTATGCCCTTATTTTTCTTCTAATTTCAAGGAAGCAAATAATAAAACAATTTCTGCTAATGCTTATCTCGATTAGCATGAAGTAGGTAGAAGAATAAGCTTATTTTAAAAGTGATTTCTTTTACTGAGATGTAGAGAAAGTCATGTGAATGGAACACATCAAATGTTTCATTCATTATCTCAATGGGAGATTACCTCCACATTGTATTATATTAGGATCCCTTCCAAATAGAAAAGTTTCATTTGTGGACGAAATAACAGAGAGTTTGAATGTTTAAAATTGTATAATCAATAAGCATAAACGCCACATTAAACGAATAAATGTAGAAAATGGTAGCAGAAATGGCACAAACTGGCATAAAATGTCATCAAATACTATTGAATATAAGAAAAGGGGCTACATGCATTATGAAAAGGATATTGCCACAAATCTGCTCAAAGTGCCCCTTAACATACTTAAAATATCGGCCATATACCTTCGCCGCTGTCACACCTTAAAAAGTTCACAAAAATACATTGAAAGTGGGTTGAAATAGCTATTGCCTGAGAACTTAATACTGTCCTGTAGTTCTGAATACCTTAAAAGTCATAAATGACCTGTAAGGAGAGAGAAAGCACTACAAAAGTCTAAAAATGTGCTAAAATCCCTGTAAACGTGATAAAAAGCATTAATACACTGCAAAATATTGTAAAAAGGTTTTCAAACATCGCCAAACGAATCGAAAAAAACATTTCAGAATTAGGGGCAAACGATAAAAATAACTATAAAACACTGCAAATGATCTTAAAAAGGACATTAAGGGGCTCAAAACACAGCCTAGGTTAGATTCCCCCTCTTCCTAGCATGGCCCTGAATTCCCATTAGCCGCTGACCCATTACCCCTCTATGTTAATATGAGAAATTATGGAAGCGATAAAAATCAATTTCTTGTGTGTTTTATTACACTGGTTCCGAGAAATTCACAAAAAACTGTAAAATAATAAAAAACGATTTTGTTTAATAATAAAATTATTTGAATCGTAACCTTATTCGTTTCTCCCACTTGCGGCAGTTTAACCACCAATTAATGAAGCTATTGTTTATGAATAGCCACTCCCAACTTGAAACCAAACTGTTTTTCTCAGCACTTTTTCATACTCAAAATGCTCCACACGATGAACAGTTTCAACCCTTTTGTGCTGTCTCTCCAAAGTATCTTAAAGAAATTGGTCATATTACATTTTAAAAATAATGCTCCCATTTTGAAAAAATAAAACATTAAGTGTAAAAGGTTTTGAGTTTTTAAGACTATGAAAGGTAATAATTTTTCTGCACTAATTTAATGTGATATATAAGAGTATCTGTAACCTCATTTGCTGTAACACTAGATTTTTGTACTTGAAAAGCTCTAAAAATGCATCTCGGGGCTCAGTTTTATTACAACAATGAATTTAGACTGTAAAAGATTATTATTTAAATAAACATGCAAGTTAGAATTTTATGCATGGCAAAAATGTCACTATTATCTTGCATAGTAACAGATATAAATTACAATAAGATATGTTGTGGATTTTCCACATTCCACGGATGCATCGCCTGAACACACGAGTGTTTTGCAAAGATTGTAGAATGTATCATCTTTGGCATATGTAATACAATTGGAATACGGAGGTGTTTCCAAGCAACACAGTTCGTTCCGATCCGAACCAGCATTCAGTAGGAGCTGAGTCAATACAGAATATGCACTCAAATCGATTTCAATCAAAGTACATGCTTTTCTGTAAAGGTTTACATTTGCGCGGCAACTTAAAATATTGTTACATTTTGGGGCAGAAAAGAAAAGATCCCTTTGTGAATAAGAATTTTATTTATGCACGGACTATCAAAACCAATCGACATTTTTGACATCCCATACTGAAGAAGGAGCTTCACATCAAATAAAACGCAAGTATTAAAATGCTTGAGTTTTGAGTTGTTCAAAAACGGTTCTCTATTTCGCTAATTTCTATGAGTGCGCCAGTCTTTTTTTTTTTTTCTTCTTTTTTGATAGTGTTTAACGCCCGCTTTAATATCTGTGGCACCGCAGGCGATGATACTAGTGATATATGGAATGAAGATGGAGCACCGGTGAAATGTGATGGGGGGAAACTGGAGAACCCTCCCCTGCGCCGCTTCGTCTACCGCAGTGGACGCGAGCGGTCTAACCACGGTGCGGCCTTGTAACAGACTGAAATTTATTACACATTTTCCCAAATATATCACACGCCTGAGAGGTCAGAACTATGAGTTTTAACATCATCCGATAGAGAAAAGGTAGATCATTAAAATGATCACTAAAACTACTTACACAAATTTATATTATATATTTATACATATACATTTCGTAACAGACTGACGCTTTCTTCACTCTTTTTTGCAAATCTAGTGGGAAAATTGTACATTTCTCTGAAAGTTTAATCCAAAGATACTTTTCAAAAATCCGTTTGCAGGGGAGAATTTAAGTATTGCTAGATGTTTTTAAAAATGAACCTATTGCGATTATTGAAGAAGTTAGGAGGATCTCTTCGTAACAGAGTGACGAGTGTATTGCGCCAAAATAAAGAGAATGTGTAGTTGTTAAAATGAACTGACACAATACAAAAACGGTATGAAATATATATATATATTATATTAATATTATATTATATTATATTATATTATATTATATCATATTATATTATATTATATTATTGTATATTTTATTCGATGTTAAATTGTTTTTTGTTTTTTTTTTAAGTTCGCAATTAATGTTCATTTTAATTTTTTGGTATTTCTAACAGTTGTAGTTAATAAAGATTATTCATTAAACAACTGCTTACTTAATACTTTCATGCCAAAGGCAAGATCAGAGAGAGAGAGAGAGAGAGAGAGAGAGAGAGAGAGAGAGAGAGAGAGAGAGGGAAGGCGAATATGAAATGTAAACTTTTCTTGTTAATGAATGTATAAGCCTTTGATTGCATGCCATAAATTCAAAAAACAGATATAAAAGTAAATATTATTTCATCTGCTATTCACACTACAAACACTGAATAATCATGCGCATGCGCGGTACTTCAAATAACTGCAGCTGAACTCACGTGCCACGCACTATGCTTATATTGCAGCAGAACTGTGCATAAAGTTTGTTACGGAACCAAATGTTGATGCTGTGAATAACTCGAACTGATTTTTCACTTGGAAGACGAGCGACCTCGATTTCATGCATCAGCTTCACATAATAATTCCTATGAGTGGCTGGGATAAGCCAAGATTATTTTCCTAAGATATTTTACTTTCTCTATACGTACTATGTACATAGTGTATAGAGAAGGTATTGTAATGCACCCTAAAATTCGATACCGAGATTTCACCGGAAATACATGTTTTGAGACCCCTTGAATGCAAAAAGCATTTTTAGAAACATGTCCGTGGTATTTGGCATTTAAGTTTGGTATCTTCCAAGGGTGCGACACGAAGATTTTGAGAAAATTCTTCCCACCCCAAACTACCCTTTACATGGAATAAATTTCGAAAATTTTGATTTTCTTAAAAAGGGCTCTAACGATTTTGATTAACATATATTTAAGATATTTACTTGGCAAATAAAATGCATATCTTGAATTTTGAGGGAATAGCCTCTGAAGACTACTTTATTCTGAATGAATTTAACAGATTTTCGCATAACTGCTAAACCGTAGGAGATGGACAAAACTTGCCACACAGAAAATGTAGGACACATTAAAACACGCAATTTATATTATATACATTTTTTTCGTGGAGTTGATCGTTTATAAGATATTCCTTGTTTTTAATTTCAGCTTTGAAAAACATACTTTTCTAATACAGGAATTTGTCAACTCCTGTGCATACAAACAAAGGAACTTCAGTTATATAAGAACCAGCTTTTGACTCTCACTTTAACCTATGGTACTCCCTTATTTCGCTTCTACTTACAAGGAAACATGTAATAGGACTATTTCTGTAATTTTTTTCTCGATTAGCATTAAGTAAATAAAAACATTAGCTTTTTAACAATAATTTGTACATTTTCCGAATGCTACACAATTATTTTGGAACAACTTCCATCTTCAGCGCTGTTGCTTACCTCTCAAAACAGTGAATTCAGAAGAATTTTGCTCTGGTTTATGATTATCTTGCCGTTGACATTTGCATAATTTCCTCAACTGTTTAAAACTCTATTCTTCTTCAAGCTGTGCACACAGCCAGGAATATTACTCAAGAAATTTAATGCTAATATTTCTTGTATAATGCAGAAAAAAAAAAAGAAGTCAAACAACAAAAAATAATGCACATATATTCTTAATTTTGAATAAACAATACATATGCCGCTTTTATGATAACCCTCAAATATCTTATCTAAATCTGACTTCTCCATTAACACGGATTCTATTTAATACATCTCTCCCTGAAGCTTAATTGATATTGAATCATCCCCTAAAATTCGGGATTGAAGCTTTAATGTCTGGAAATCTAGCTTAGATGCTGTTTTCCTTGTTTGGCAACAATTAAACTTTTTCATACTAGGTCGGCAATAGTTGTAAGCTCTTCCATGGAGACTTGAGAGGTGTTGCGCAACACCTTTTCAAAATGCTGCCTAGATCTAAATGATATTGCAAGTGTTGGCATATCTTGTTTCCTTCTTTTCCATTCATCTGTCCCTAATTCGCTGCCTATGTTTGTACATTCTGTTCTTTGCCTTAAGCAGTTCTTTTCCTCTTTTCTCTCTTTCTCTCTTAACAAAAAAGATGTTCTACTTTTTCACCAGTTGTAGCCACAAATTCCCTCCCTGTCCCTAATCGCTAGTGATCTTGAGGATGGAATAAAGGAAGCCACAAAAACAACGGAATACTAGACTAAAGGACATTTAAATGAAAGCAAATTCCTTTTGCAGCGAGACAAGAAGTGTCTTTAACTCGAACATTAGTACATTAACAACACTTTTTTATTGATTACCGTTAAGTTCACGAGAGTTTATTATTAGGATAATTATGAAATGATTGAAATAATAAGTACATGATACTAGTGCGTGGGAACGAAACACGTATGCTTCACATTTTACAAGCCCGACTCATAACTTTTACGTCTGAAATTAGGTCTTCCTTGATTCACAGTGATAAGCATTTCCAAATATAAACATTTCAAAACAGTTTTCTGGTTTCTTTTATTCATACCGCACTGTTTCCAGTCTATTACGCCGAGCGTGGATAAAATACCATAGATGGCAAAATAAATTAAGCATTAAAAGTTCCTGATGGATCCTGCATTAGCATCATTTACAAGCATTTTTGATTCCAAAGTTAGTGATTTTCCGGCAACAGCGCATTTCACAGTTTTGCCACTTCATACTGCTCTTGTTTGATAGACTTTGGAGACTCGGACAATGAACAATGACTGTCGCATAATTGTTACACGACATTTTGTTTGATCAAGTCTCAAGTGCCAAGACGCGCGCTTTAGCTATTATGGTGCGAAATAAACGTTTATGATTTAGCTTTACTCTTTAATAAGAAACTAGTAAACTTAAAATGTTAATTTACAAGCTACAACTTAATGTAAAAGTTTAAGGAAATCGTAAGTTGAAGAAATCAGGTAAAGAGAGAAGAAACGCAGGCACAAGAGAATGTTAGCGAAGTAAACAAAGGTTAGAAACAACTCTGCACAAGTCACTGGCTCATTAATGTTTACACATTGCAGCTGAGAATCTGGAGCAGCAGCTTTGTGTCTATATAAATATTTAAATTAGGCAGTTAGTATGTGGTGTTATGTCGGCGCAATTCTCTCTGGAATGCGACACAACCACACTTGTTGACTTTTTACCCAACTTTTGGCTGCTATTTGCGTACCGCCCGAGGTTCCCACTTCGATCCCTCCGCTGCCAGCTGCATGCAGGCTGTCAGAACAAATGAATATTCTACTTCTTAACAAGAACCATGTGGTTTTCTTTCTCTGTAACGTACCTTACCTAGTAGGTAGATAAGGTATCCGGAATTACGAGGGCCGTTTTTTTTTTTTCAACCTCAGTTAGGCTATAAATAAAAGACAAGTTCATAGAAAACAATTATTTTATTACTAAAAGTTTTGTACACTTATGGTTACTTTTCAACATAATCACCGAAAAGTTTGACACATTTATCGTACCTGTGCACAAGCTTTGAAATACCCGCTTCAAAAAATGTTGCCGCCAATGATTTCAAATGAGTATTGGCGTTGTTTTGAAGATCTTCGTTGGTTTGAAAGTGCTGCCCTCCTAGCCACGTCTTCAGTTCAAGGAAAAGGTGAAAGTCGCTGGGTGCCAGGTCAAGACTGTACTGCGGATGATCGAAAATGTCCAATTGAAATTGTTCAAGGAGCCAATGGGTTGTGCTAGCACTCTGTGAACGAGCGTTGTCATGGATCAACACAATTCCTGAAGTCAGTATTCCTCTTCGTTTGTTTTGAATGGCTCTCCGCAAACGTCGTAAAGTTTGACAATAAACAGCTGCATTGATAGTGGTTTCGGGCTGCATCATTGGCGGCAACATTTTTTGAAGCGGGTATTGCAAAGCTTGTGCACAGATACGATAAATGTCTCAATCTTTACGGCGACTATGTTGTAAAGTAATCATAAGTATACAAAACTTTTAGTAATAAAATAATTGTTTTCTATGAACTTGTCTTTTATTCATAGCCTATCGGAGGTTGAAAAAAAAAAAACCCTCGTACAAGCTTACGAGTATATCTGGTACAGCATAAAGCAAAAATGAAAACTCGAATAAATACATTTGGAGTCATCCGAGTACCTCCTTCGACTGGTGATGCGACTCGGAAGATTTTCATCAAAATCCCCCAACTACAAACTACCTTTTGCATGGAAACGGCTTTAAACATAATTTCCGTACACAAAACGGGCTATAACGATCATGAATAAAATACCATATATTAAAAATCTGGTGTGTTCCATTCATCTCTGTAACAAATTATTGTTAAAAAAACTTAATCCTCTATGTACTTTATGATAATCGAGATAAACATTAGCATTGTCTTAATTATTTGCTTCCTTGTAAGTAGCAAGAAAATAAAGGAATACGCCAGGCTCAAGTGATAGTCAAATCTTTTAAAAGCTGGTTGGCATGTGGTTGAAAACCATTTTATGCAGGGCAAAGACTTTACAACTTTCCGTGTGAGAAAAGTTTAAGTATTTCAAATCTGAAACAGATAACAAGGAATATCTCAGAAATGGTCAACTCCACCAAAAAAAAAAAAAAAAAAAAAAAAAAAAAAAAAAAAAAAAAAAAAAAAAAGACATAAATTGTGTGTTTTAGCGAGATCTACATTTTTTGTGTAGTAAGCTTTTGTCTATCCCTTACGTTTACTAATTACGCAAAATTCATTCAGAATAAAGAAGACTTTAGAGGCTGTTCCCAGAAAATTCAATATATACATTTTATTTTCAAAATAAATATCTTTAATATGCGGTATTTTAATCAAAATCGATAGAGACATTTTTGAGAAAATCAAAATTTTATATTATTTTCCATGTAAAGGGTATTGTGGAGGGTTATTTTCCTCAAAATATTCGGGCCAAATCCCTGGAAGATACTAAATTAAATACCAGGTTTGGTATTTTACCGACTTTTCGTTTTTGAGTTATCGTGTTCACAGTCAGACGGACATTTTTCTAAAAATGTCTTTAGGTACAGGGGAGACTAAAACATGTATTTCCGGTGAAATCTCGGTATCGAATTTTTGGGCGGAGTGCAATATCTTCTCTATACACTATGTACATAGTACGTGTAGAGAAAGTAATAAACGATAAAGTAAAGTCGTGTCTTCATATTTTTGGTAATACACCTAGAGCCCACAAGCAGTAAAGCAACTAATGGATTTATTCCTGAGCGCAGGCAACGGCGTAACTTGATAAAGGTTCCTGCACCTGCATTTGCGCTCCTGCACTAGTTCAGTAGCTCAGCATTTGCGCTCCACCAGTAGCTCAGCATTTGCGCCCCCTGCTATAGTTCAGTAGTTCAACTTTTGCGCTCCACCAGTAGCTCAGCATTTGCGCCCCCTGCAATAGTTCAGTAGTTCAACATTTGCGCTCCACCAGTAGCTCAGTATTTGCGCCCCCTGCAATAGTTCAGTAGTTCAACATTTGCGCTCCACCAGTAACTCAGCATTTGCGCCCCCTGCAATAGTTCAGTAGTTCAACATTTGCGCTCCACCAGTAGCTCAGTATTTGCGCCCCCTGCAATAGTTCAGTAGTTCAACATTTGCGCTCCACCAGTAACTCAGCATTTGCGCCCCCTGCAATAGTTCAGTAGTTCAACTTTTGCGCTCCACCAGTAGCTCAGTATTTGCGCCCCCTGCAATAGTTCAGTAGTTCAGCATTTGCACTCTTGCAGTAGTTTAGCATTTACGCCCCCTGCAATAGTTCAGTAGTTCAGCATTTGCGCTCCACCAGTAGCTCAGCATTTGCGCCCCCTGCAATAGTTCAGTATTTGCACTCTTGCAGTAGTTTAGTATTTACGTCCCCTGCAATAGTTCAGTAGTTCAGCATTTGCACTCTTGCAGTAGTTTAACATTTACGTCCCCTGCAATAGTTCAGTAGTTCAGCATTTGCACTCTTGCAGTAGTTTAACATTTACGTCCCCTGCAATAGTTCAGTAGTTCAGCATTTGCACTCTTGCAGTAGTTTAACATTTACGTCCCCTGCAATAGTTCAGTAGTTCAGCATTTGCACTCTTGCAGTAGTTTAGCATTTACGTCCCCTGCAATAGTTCAGTAGTTCAGCATTTGCACTCTTGCAGTAGTTTAGCGTTTGCGCTCCACCAGTAGCTCAACATTTGCGTCCCCTGCAGCTGAATGCGCATGATGCACTAAATCCCTTCCTAATAATAACAGACTACTGCTCTGGCTCACGTGCTCTGTAGCAATTGTTTAGTTCATAGAGTTTTATTTAATAAATTCAAGCCGTTGGGAACAGGCACTAAATAGCGGCGTCCTAAAGTTGCTACAGGAAACAGTACATGAGAGACCCCAAGAATACGGATTAGAGCTTGTGGGCAAATGTGGGCCAAGTACACATAAATAATAATGATAATAATAACAAAAAAACCCCACCATCATCACAAGAGAACACTCGCCACACTGAATTCATTTAATTTAGAGCTCAACAACCATAAATTCAGCTTCCTCAAAAAGTGCTAGCAATTAGTTCAATCCAAGACGATGATGTTAGGAGCCTCGCAACAATCCTGGGATTCGCGGTAAAGGAGTTGCTCCAGGTATGCCACGATCCAGCAAAGCTACCGTCTAGATGTTTCCCGACTCAGACCTGGGAAATGACCCAATGAAACCCACGAATATCTTCTCCAGAGATGGGTCACGCATTCCCAAGTAGTTCGCCTACTGCATAGCTAACCAGCACGTCTTCACCTGTGTCGCTCTCTTCTTATACTTCCCCTTCCATATACTTTTTACTTTCTCTACACATACTATGTACATAGTGTGTAGCGAAGGTATTGCATTGCACCCAAAAATTCGATACCGAGATTTCATCGGAAACATATGTTTTGAAATCCCCTGGGTCCAAAAAAGCATTTTTAGAAAAATGTCCGTGTGTGTCTGGCTGTCAGTCTGTCTGTTCTGTGTATGTCTGTGTGTGTATATGTGTGTGTGTGTGTCTGTTGGCAGTATAGCTCAATAACGAAAAGTCCATTAAATACCAAATTTGGTATTTTAGTTCACTATCTTTGAAGGATACGACACGAATATTTGTAAGAAACCTTCAACTAACCTTTACATGGAACATTTTTCGAAAATTTTGATTTTTTTTAAAACTGGCTCTAACGATTTTGATTAAAATATCGTATATTAAAGATATTTACATGATATATAAAATGTATATTTTGAATTTTCTCGGAATAGCCTCTGGAGACATCTTTGTTCTGGATAAATTTTGCGGAATTTTGCATGACTAGTAAGCCATAAGAGATAGACAAAACTTATTTAATATAAAATGTACATCTCGTTAAAACTCAATTTGTGTTATAGTTGATCATTTTTTAGATATTCCGTGTAAAACACATACTTGCAGCTTTAAAACACATAATTTTCTAATAAGGAAATTTGTGAGCTCCTGTCCATACTAACAAGGAACTTCAGTCACATAGCAACCAGCTTTTGACTATCACTTTAACCTATGGTACTCTCTTATTTCTCTTGTACTTAAATGAAAACAAGTAATAAGCCCATTTCTGCTATTTTTTTTCGATTAACATGAAGAAAATAGAACATGTTTTGTTAACAATAATTTGTAGCAGAGATGTAGAGATAGTCATGTGAATGGAACACATCAGATTTTTTTCTCGCACTTTCCCCTGCGGCTTAAAAATGCCCAAATATCCCCCGACCCCAGAGTTATGGAAGTAGTGGAAAATAATTTTGGATTAACAATTACGGTAAGATAACCTTGAACTTGCACCATAGTTGGCACGAGACATCTAGAGGCCATCTCGCAAGGCCATCTCCAATTAAAGATTCAACTCAACCAACCGGATTTCTTCTTTGATATTGGCTCACTTTCGAAGACAACAGCAGTAGCTATCCCAGATTAAGGCAGGTTCCTCCCGAGCAAATGGCGGCGCTTCTCCCAGCAACTGGTGAGACAATCAGCAACGAGAGTGTCCTTGAAGCAAGAAATCCGAAGTCCCAGTTAGAAAGTGTCCCGTCTTTCTCAGGATAACAAGAGTCCAAGTAAAGGCCTGATTATCGCGTTCCAAGATAAACGGAACTTGTTCTAAATACATAAGAAACGCTTGTAGCCCGAATAGCATGACTGACTGGAATCTCCAGATCGTATACTGTCGACTTTCTCTCGGCTTTGGGCGGGCGACGTCCCAGCGGAGACGATCCTGCAGTAACACTGTCCCCGAAGAATGCGCCGGTCTGTAAAATAAACTTACTGGGAAGACAAGAAAACGCCCAAACCGGCGGCTTGGATTTGCGCTCTTCAAATCTTCGAACAATAGCTATTGACGCGAACCCCACTTAAATTACCGCACTGCGACGCAAGCTATTAATGCTATCATTTGCATAGGAATTTCAAAAAACAAAAAAAACAAAACATTCTCAGGAAGCGGGCAACTTCCTAACTCTGTGGGGAGGACCAAAATTTGTCAAGACAGGGACCAGTTTCACACACACATAGACACACACACACACACACACACTCTCTCTCTCTCATTGTCATATGCTTTCATTATCATGTAAGAAGGCAAACTGCATATTAGTAATTTTTTCTATACAATTAATCCTTAACAGAAACTTCTGTATAAAATTAATCTATCATGCACATAAAGTTTAAATGATTCATAATTATTAACTTAAAATAGGGATTTATGGGTAGATTATAATTAGCTTTGAGTGGTTTCCAACTCACCAAACTCCAGCCGGTGGCCCTGCCCTTGACAGGAGCAATGTTTGAATCCAAACAGGAATGGACAGTTTGTTGTGTACACATTCCTAATAGAAATTTAGTTTGTATGATAAGAGTATCATGCATATTCATAAAAGGAATTGAGAAAGAACTACTGGAAGAATTAACATTACTGAATATGTTTGTTCGTTTCTAATGTTCCCTATATGATCTCTTGACTCTCGGAGGTTACTGCACTGCACCAAGCGATGACGGACCCATTTATGAGGACCCAATGGGCGGTATTCATTACCTTTAATGGTAAGCGATGGTCTAGCAGTGTATGAAAGGATCCACAGCTTTTACCGTGGATTCAGCAGCAGCAGGAGGAGGAGGATGGGTAGTAGTGGTGGTAGATGGGTTTTTGGGATAATCCACATGAATTAGTGAGAGGTGAATTCTTAGATCCGGTAGGCAGATCCGGGAATCGATCGCCGCAAATGAAACTACCCCGACTATGCTAAATATGTAGAACGTCATTACTGTGGCGTGAAAATCTTAATCAAAACCTCATCCGTTTTGGCGATTACGTATCAGATGTTGTGAGTATTTGAAACTGATTATAATTATTTTCAATAACCTTAATTCTGTTTGATAAACAGAGTTGACAACTCTATTTTAAACTAAATTAACATTTATTTCTTTTTGTTTGTTTTTTATTCTTCATCACAGAATAATTTCATACATGAGGTACAGAGTATTTCGAAACCTCACCAAAGTGTGATGTATATGTGGTTCCTCAGATCCTATTAGACACAAAAAAATATTTTTAAGCGCCAAAAGAGGTACATGAACAAAGCTTCTCATGATGAGTATGGATTAGGCAGTTATGTAGGAACAAAGCCGGGCGCCTGTCACTACCAGTAGTATTATCCGTTCAAGTAGACGAGAGCGCTGTAAACAGTGGAATGATCTGATTGCTGCAGTCGGCCGGCTGCCGATATCTTTGTGCCCATGGCTATCGGTTCCAGTCTCCGCCTCTTTCCCTCGCTCCTTGTACTGCGCAAGGAAGCTCCGCCTCACTTGCTTTCGCAGTGTATTCGTAAACATACCGACATGCTCCAGAGTGTTTGGCTCACAGTAAGCCCCTTGTATTACGAGACCTCACTAAACAAAACAAACAAACAAACAAATGCAGAGCTATCAAGCTAGGATACATACGCTACTCATATTATTTACAGGCAATTTAAGGGACATGCACTGGGAATAACTTTCCGAAGTTTCACATTTTTGTCTGGATTCTTTTAAAAATTTCACTATGATTGCATTACTGTTTAGTTATTATGTATATCAATATATCATAATTTGAGAATATTGGTTACAATTTTTGCAATTGGATCTTTGAATTATAAGAAAAAGCGGTATGAAATATATTTTAATATATTTGATGAGTGAATTATGAAATTGTTTATACACTTATACGAAATTTATTCTTTAAGATTAATCACATTTTCAAAGAAAAATAATGATTGCTTCAAAATGTATTTTGCACTGCAAAATATTGCTATAGATGCTTGTGCAGTTTCCGGGAAATTTTTGTGTAATTTAAACAACAACAGAGACGCGTGGAATATGTTGAGAATGTGAAAATGCGTCTGGATAAAAAACAACCATTTTATAAAATAGCATGATAGAAAACAGAACATTTTATGACTGTAGAGCCAAAATCAAAAAGTGTATGAAAATGTTGATTCCCTATGGATGCCCAAAGGTTCCAACATCTACTTACTACAAATAAAGTATTTTCAATTTTTTGACCGATTGTGGTCAGAAATTCATTCCGTATCTCTTAATCTTACTGTCTTGAGGATAGAGTTATGAAGCTCAAAAAGATAACAGAGATTTTTGAGTATGTTATATGAGGCTATCTATAAAAAAGAAACAGTTAAATAATAATAATAATAATAATAATAATAATAATAATAATTAATGAAAAACCACCAGTAAATTAATATAAATCGGTACTTTTTGAAATATAAACAATGTAAACATACCATTAGAAAGCCAGATCTATTTTAAGTTTGTAGCTATATTGAGGAATAAATAGTGACATAATTTAAAATATGTTTTCCATAAAGCTGTGTTGATAGACAAAAGTCAATTTTCTCGGACATCTGTATGAGCGACAGTACGGCGCCTACTAAGGTCCGTTGGAGCAGGCTTCTTGGGCCAATGAGAAAATAATATTTAAATTTAAACAAAAGTGTGCGCCAATCGTAGCGCAGTATCAATTTTTGTAACTGGCGAGATTAGCATGGGTTGCTACCAATATAAATAGAATTTTCGTCCAAGTTCGGTCACTAAGTAACTAACCAGTTCGTCGTAATATGCGCAGCTTCCACATCGCTGCTAATCAATTTTGCACCCTTAAAATATGTGATTCTCTATTATAATAAAGTCAGGCGCGAGTAAAAGATTGTGTGGAGTAACGGCAAAAGGAAGCAGATGTTAAAGTAATCGTCGCTGCAAACCTGACAATTTTGTATTATGTAAGTTTGACCTTACAACACCCACAAGTCCCCACGTTCATACAGTTAGCTAGCCGGAGGACAAGACACCAGTGACGAGATTCGACCCTGAGATTGCCCAATCCTGAATTTCCAACGATCTTCAACTCGACAAAGTGTTGAGGTGTTCACCGCTAATTCCCCACAGACGTGTTAACTCCTCTAAAAATGTCTCACAGCCACTTGCTTGGAATTTCTCAAACCTTATCAATAACTAGCTTCGCACGGGTGGAGTACCTAATGAAAAAACTAAGACAAAATCTTCCGTCTACAATACGACCAGGCAATGACATAAAATTACAATTAAATAATTTAACAATAGGTATTGGTTTAACTGTTTTTTCACACAAGCCGTGTGTAGGACAGGAGTTGGATAGGTAGAGTCAGATTGAAAAATTCAACGTCATAGCCGGGATTTGAGCCACTGATCTGCCGATCTCTAGCCGGTTTCTCTGCCGCTGAGTTACCATGGCAACATGCAGGCATAGCTTTGAATTTCTTAACTGACTCGCATGTTTCCCGGTAAACCACAAGGTGATCTCAAATTATTTTGAGATGACAACCCCAGTGGCGACTTGCAAGTACTTTAAGTGTCAGGATAGTCAACTATTATGATCAATGGGTATTGGTTTAAACTATGGGTTGCTATGCTATACCATGAATCCTGGGAAACTCAACACGCTTAAAGTCGGTTGGTATTCTTGGAATAGGCACATCCTCGCATTTGAACTGTCCTATAATTATAGTAGCTTAAATCAACATTTTCATAACTCTTTTAACAGACAGTCTTTTTCCGTTGCACAATTTGAGATTACATGATTATGAACGAGTCAACCTTGAGCTGTAAATTGTGTGGTGGAATCTGGTAAATGCAATGAATTTAGAAATTCATTTTAGATAATTGACGACTTCATTTGGATTGGTAATGGAATCGATCGACTTAAATGAATGTATTTGTCCATAAATTTTACTCTGATTTTTTTTTATTCAAATCATCTACATTCTTATTAGTTGCTGCTAAAATGGCTCGTTGGCTCAACCAAACATAATTTTTGTAATTTACACCAATGTTTGGGTCCTTCCTTTGACGTTCTGAAGTGACAAAAATTTGGTGGAAGGGAAATGAAGCCAGTAGAAGTATCAACAGGATTTTCCCATTGACAATATCTAATAATACAGCATACAAATATTGCTGGTATTGCGAAAAGGACGAGGTCAGCGCACCTATAAGACAGTGTGGAAAGAATGACATGTGCAGTTAACAGCATGGATAAGCAACGATACCGTTGGCACAATAACAATAATGGCAGCGCTTTCATAGTGTGGCGGATAAAAGCTGAAATAGTTAATGAATTATATTAAGGAGAAAGTCTCAAGGTAAAATTCATGCTTCGTCCGAATCTCTTTCTTTCCTTTACTCCTAATGTTCTCCACCTCTTTCCTTATTTTCTTCTATGTCAAACAGCAATTTTTAAGGCTAACAATGACATTACTAAAGAGCAAGTAGATCTGGTTGGGCAAGTGATACGTTTTTATTTGGTGATAGCTTTGTGCATTAAATTTGTCCACTTAACCCAAAATATTACTTGAACAAATGTATTAAGAGCACCGCAATTGCAGTGTGATGGTGACGGGAGTATCTTCATGTTCTGATGAAATCACCTTTAGCTAGCCCAAGTAACACATAACCACAAATAACCAACATCTGCAATAGGAAGTTAATCTAAAAGGTTTACTATCCGGGTCCCGTCATTTCTCCGCCATTTTTAGATCCCAAGAAAGATTATTGGTTATGTGCATAATTTATAACTTGTTCATTTTAAAGAATTACAACAAAAAACAAGTATTTCCTTATTTAAACGATGTGACCAAGGAAACGATAGTTAGTATATAAGAAATATATTTGATTTTCACTGTTATCTTGCGTCAATGGTGCATTCCCTTAGCATCGAAT
This sequence comes from Hymenopus coronatus, assembly GCA_030762935.1. Taxonomy (NCBI): domain Eukaryota; kingdom Metazoa; phylum Arthropoda; class Insecta; order Mantodea; family Hymenopodidae; genus Hymenopus; species Hymenopus coronatus. The sequence continues at coordinate 7,288,272 of CM060884.1, forward strand.
GGGGAAGAAAATTTGAGCAGTATTGCGGCCATCTAGCGGCAAATATATAAGTACTTACTCTAGATGTTCGTGGCCAGGAAAGCTTCTTTGCTTCGTTATTTTAAACGATAGGAGTAAGGAAAGGACATTTATAACATAAAAATGTATTTTAATTTCACTGCTGCGTTGCGTCATTGTCTCGATAAACCGTTGCGTGACCTTATCATTGAATGGGGAGGAAAAATTGAGCAGTACTGCGGTTATCTAGCAGCAAATAAATAAGTACTCACTCTAGGTGTTCGTCGCCAGGAAAACTTCTTTGCTTCTTTGTTTTAAACGATAGGAGTAAGGAAAGGACAGCTAATACATAATAACGTATTTGAATTTCACTGCTACGTTGCGTCATTGTCTCGATAAACTGGTGCCTTACCTTAACATTGAATGGGAAGGGCCAATACTACTACGTCCATCTAGCGCAAATAAATAAGTACTTATTCTAATTTTTCGTGGCCAGGAAAGTTTCTTTGCTTCTTTATTTTAAACGATAGGAGTAAGGAAAGGACAGTTAATGCATAAAAATGTATGTAAATTTCACTGCTGCGTTGCGTCATTGCCTCTATAAACTGGTGCGTTACCCTAACATTGAATGGAGAGGAATGGCCATCTAGCGGCAAATAAATAAGTACTCACTCTAGGTGTTCGTCGCCAGGAAAGCTTCTTTGCTTCTTTATTTTAACCTTCTGAATGCCAAGCGGATTACAAGCTGAGTACAAATGTACCCAAGCAAATACTTTTATTTCTCTAACTCCAACTGAAGTTTTATTGAACACAAGTGAACATATTAATATCAGAGTCTCTCAAGAGTCGTCAAATCGGTCTTTTTCTTCTTCTTCAGAACAAGACTTACACATTATCATAGTTTTGCTGTCAGAATGTTCCTCGCACACGTAAAACAAACACCTTACCCACCTTTTTCTTGATTCCCTGTCCTTTTTTACGCCGTCCAATTGCAGAACATGTTCATCTCCCAGAAGTTTCTTCATTGCAGCAACAGATTGTAGTGGTAGCATGTGTTTTCATCAGTGTATCTTCGTATATGGCTTGATAAGCCCTTTTCCCAACTCAAGAATACATTTTCTTTGCCTGTCCGGTGATTTAGCATTCCAGTCAGGTTTCTTCATTTTCCATGTCACAAATGCATTATTCTCTGCCAGGCCTATATTCTTCATGGCCACCTGTTGGTAGTTCTGTTGCAGGAATATTCACCGACCAATTTATGTAATGTGTCAACTGCTCCTTTAGTACTATTGTAATGGAGTATAATATTTGGCTTCTACCCATTTTCCATGTCACAAATGCATTATTCCCTGCCAGGGCTTTATTCTTCATGGCCACCTGTTGGTAGTTCTGTTGCAGGAATATTCACCAACCAATTTATCTAATGTGTCAACTGCTCCTTTAGTACTATTGTAATGGAGTATAATATTTGGCTTCTACCCATTTTCCTCACCAGTACAACTATCATCATGGTGTTCAGTGCTCAGTAGAATAACCGCCTTATTACTTTCTCTACACGCACTATGTACACAGTGTATAGAGAAGGTTATTGTAATGCACTCAAAAATTTAATTCCGAGATTTCACTGGAAATATATGTTTTGGATCCCCCTGAATCCAAAAAAGCACTTTTAGAAAAATATCCATGTGTGTATCTGTATGTGTATGTGTGTGTGTGAGTGTGTGTGTGTGTGTCTGTAGGCAGCAGCATAGCTCAAAAACGAAAATGCCGTTAAATACCAAAATTAGTATTTGAGTTTGGTATCTTCCAAGGATGCGTCAGAAAAATTTTCAAGAAAATCCTCCCCGCCCCCATTACGCTTTACATGGAAAATGTTTCCTAAATTTTAATTTTCTCAAAAATGACTCTAATGTTTTTGATTAACATATACTATATTAATGACATTTACCTGACAAATAAAATGTGTATCATGAATTTTCTGGGAATAGCCTCTGAAGACTATTTTGGATGAATTTTTACGTAATTTTGCACAACTGGCAAACTGTAAGAGATAGACAAACACTTACTTGACAGAAAATGTAGAGCTCATTAAAACACACAATTAATGTTATATACATTTTTTCGTGGAGGGAATCGTTTGTTCTAGGTATTTTTATTGGTTTCAGCTTTAAAAAACATAATTTTTCCATGCGGGAATTTGTCCATAGAAAGAAAGGTACTTCAGTCACATAACAACCAGCTTTTGACTAATACTTTAGCCAATGCTACTCCCTTATTTCCCTACTGCTTGCATGGAAGCAAGTAATAAAACCATTTCTGTTAATTTTTTCTCGATCTGCATGAAGTAAATAGAAGAATAAGCTTTATAGCAATACTTTGTTATAGAGTTGTACAGAAAGTCATGAGAATGGATCGCATCAGACTTTTTTTAGTTGTATGGGAAACACAAGTAAGGTTTCCGATGAAACTAAACCATGCACTTTGAATTGTAAACATGCAATACGCATATTGTTGAAACAGAAACGTATTGTTGAAATAGAAAAATAGGAAATGCACGTGCCATTGTTGACAAGACAACCAACTGTCAATAATGAAATAACATCATCGATCTGAAGAAAAACTAAAAATTAACATTGGAAATAAATAAATAAATATATATTTTTTTTAATAGTGGCACACATTACCAAGCTGAGTACAAGCATACCCAACATGTTTCTCGGAAGTTTAATTAACTAGCACTTCTTATTTTTTCTGACTATAACACGACACTTAGGGACGTCTTATTGACAATGTAACATTAGCTCAAGTATTTAGTAATAACTTGAAAATGACAGCGGGCACACTTGTACTCAGCTTGTTATACGGCAGGTTAAACGATAAGGGCTAGAAAAGGACAGTTAATACACAAAAATGTATTTGAATTTCACTGTTGCGTTGCGTCATTGTCTCGATAAACTGGTGCGTTATCTTAACATTGAATGGGGAGGGGAAATATAGCAGTAACTCGGCCATTTAGCAACAAATAAACATTGCGGCTGTTAACCGAAATGCGTTGCCTTGGCACTCTTAATATTCATATTATGAGACTTTAAAAACTTCCCCGTGCTATTTTTAAACATTTTCTTTTACACAAACCTTGTCGTGATAAAAACGAACACAACAAAAAAAGAATTGTTCAATTTGGTGCAGTCGTTCGTAAGTGATGCGCGTACATACATTTCGGCGAGATTCATATATATTAATAGTGTTTCTGTATTCTTGCGATGCAGTCGGCAAGTATGATGGTTCTCTGCTTCTAAAGAACAGTGAAAATGTTAGTAAAATGTGTTATGCTGTTATGCTCTTGAAAATATATTTTTTACTGAACAGTTTATCTTTGTGCATTTCCACAATGCTACGTCAGTTTCTCTCTATAGGGGGGAGCAGCGATCCAAGATGGTGGCCAGAAGTCGGCGGTCGAAGATAGCAACCTAAAATTGGTAGCTGCGGAGGACACTATGGCAGGGAACTCCGGTAAGCATCCATATTGTCTTATTGGTACATAAAATATAGAAGTTAAATCAGAAATTCGAGTAGTGAGATGCTATGTGGAACAAAACAAATAATAGCTAATACTAAAAACATTTACTTAAAGCACAAACTAAGGAAGAGCAAAGAACCACTTTTGTTAAAGTGATTATTTTAAATTTAATAGATGCATGTGTGAGTGAATAAGGAAGATTTCAGTTGATATAAACTAATGCAGTCAAACAAACATAGTATTATTAAATCATTATTGCATTAGAAAAGTTGGATTCATATTTCATTATAACCTGACTTTGACTCATTGTATTCCTCATTATAAAGCAAAATGCTCCATTCACATAGCTTTCTCCAACTTTTCCACAAACTTTCCTCACAAAAGATTATTCTTTTATCTACTTCATGCTAATTGAGATTAATATTAGCAGAAATTGTCTTGTTTTTCGCTTCCTTGTAAGCAGAAGCGAAGCAAGGAAATACAGAATTATTTCAAAATTCAAAATCTTCTCGGGCTTCTAGCCAGGTAAAAACTTGGCTTGACACCAACGTTTCGAAGAAGTGCATCTTCCTCGTCTTCAGGGTGAACTGAAGATGCACTTCTTCGAAACGTTGGTGTCAAGCCAAGTTTTTACCTGGCTAGAAGCCCGAGAAGATTTTGAATTAACACGTCGCTAGGAAAGCTTCAGTTCTTATTTTACAGAATTATTGTTTTATCGTCGTCATGCTAATCGAGATAAATATTAGCAGAAATGCTCTAATTACTCGCTTTCTTGTAAGAAGAAGCGAAATAAGGTAACGCACTAGGCTAAAGAGATACTAAAATCTCGACCACAACATAGACATTTGGTTTGTCTTGAAAATGTCTTAAATAGTTTCATCAAAATCGTTAGTGCTACTTTTGAGACACTAACAATTTTAGAAAAATATTTCATGTAAAGGGTAGTGTGAGGTGAGGGGATTTTCTTTAAAATTTTCCTATCACACCCTTAGAAGATAATGACCTTAAATACTAAGTTTGGTATTTAACCGACTTTCCCAGATTTCATCGGGAATATACCTTTTTGAGTCTTCCTGAATAAAAAAATTAGAACAGGTCAGTGTGTGTATCTGTGAACAGCAAAACTCAAAAACGAAAATTTGGTATTTATGTTTAGTATCTCCCAAGGATGTGACACGACTATTTGGAAGAAAATCCCTTCACCTCAAACTACCATTTACATGGAAAAAATTTCGAAACTGTTTATTTTCTCAAAAATGAATGTAACGATTTTGATTAAAACACTGTAAATTAAAGATGTTTACACAACAATTAAAATGTATATGTTGAATTTTCTGGGAATAACCTTTGAAGACCTCTTTATTCTGGATAAATTTTGCATAAATTGGTAAACCGTAAGAGAGAGAGACAAAGATGTAGATCTCATCAAAACACACAATTTATGACGTTCACATTTTTGTTGTGGAGCTAACCATTCTGAGATATTCCTTGTTATTGGTTTCAATTTTAAAATGCTTTTCTCAGATAGCTAGTCGTCCGTGTTTCTGGCCACGCAGGAAATCTAATTTCAATATCTATCGCATAGCAACAAATATTAAATATTTGACTAACGGTGTAGCATAACGTATTTTCCTTCTACTTACAATGAACTACGTAATTGGAAATTCTGCTAAAGCTTATCTCGATTAGCATGGAGTAGGAAAAGAACAATCTTTTGTGAAAAGTTTGTACGTAGAACAGCTGGAGAAAGTCATGTGAACCGAACTCATCAGCTTTATTTTTTTGTTTTTGTTTTTGTTATGCTATTGCTTTATTTCATATAACGTACAAAAGCACTGATAAGTTGTGTTTAATGTTAGCCTCCATGCGAGCTGTTGTATGTATGTGTGTGCTACACCACCCACTCTAAACTTGCTTGCTTTTCCTTGACTGGATGATCGGTTCAATCTTGAGGAAAATGTGCGTTATTTTGAGTGTTTCCATTCGTGCTAATGGAAGGATCCCAGCTCCACTCTTCATGAAGACCCACACTTCCTGAAAATTGCTGTAGGTATGCGATATGTTTTAGTGATTTATTTGCTTGTTTATAAATATTAATGTATTCTACCACCTAACTACACATATATGACTTATTTCACTCCATCCAAGTGTTCACTATTGACAGGGCAGTTTTAAAAGCAAGCACCATGTGTTTGTGTATATGTGAGTGCATGTTTTATGTGTGCGTGTGTGTATGTAAGAAAATAGCATAGTTCAACAACGAAACTTCGGATACATAACAAACTTGATATTTAAGTTTAGCTTCTCTCAGTGATGCGCAGAAACATTTCAAGAAAATTTCACAAATCTAAACAATAGTTTGCATGGGCTATATTTCGCTATGTTTTGTTTTCTGAAAAATAGCTCTAATGATTTTTATTAAAATGGCATACGTTTAAGATTTCATCATAAGACTAATCAAGTGTAAATTCCAATTCATTTTGCATACATTTTATACGTGATTAGCCATACGAGATTACAAAAACTTACAACATAAATATGGATCTCACATATGGGCTAAAATTTCTTTAAAATAAAACTTTTTGTGTAACTTAGCATTTCCAATATATGCGTTTTATTGTACTGCATTCTTAAATTCTTCATATTTCCTGAAGTGCTATGTTGCCATTTGTTTGTTTCTCGCAGGTAGCATTTATAGCGATACGCTTTATTACTTTCTCTACACGTGCTATGTACATAGTGTATAGAGAAAATATTGTAATGCACCCAACAATTCGATACCGAGATTTCACCAGAAATATGTTTTGGATCCCCCTGAATGCAAAAAAATCATTTTTAGAAAAGGCACTAATTGTGTGTGTGTGTGCGTGTGTGTGTGTGTGGACAGCATAGCTCAAAAACGAAAAGACCATAAAATTACAAACTTGGCAATTAAGTTTGGTACCTTCCAAGAATACCACACGAAGATTGTCAAGAAAATCCTCCACAACTACCCTTTACATGGAAACATTTTCGAAATTTTGAATTTCTCAAAAATGGCTTTAACGATTTTGATTAAAATCTCTTAAATTTAAGATATTTACATGGCAAATAAGATGTATATCTTGAATTTTCTAGGAATAGCCTCTAAAGACCTCTTTATTCTGGACGATATTTTTTTTTTTAATTTTACATAACTAGTAAAATGTAAGCGATAGACAAAAACTTATTACACAAAATTTTAGAGCTCGTTAAAACACACAAATTATGTCATGTACATTTCCCCCTAGGGGTTGACCGTTTTCGAGATATTCCTTGTAATTGGTTTCAGTTTTAAAATACTTAAACCTTTCTCACACAGGAACTTGTAACTCCTGACCACGCAAAGAAACGGATCTCAATTCCATAGCAACCACATTTGACTCGGTTTAGTCTATTTATTCTGTTATTTCCCTTCTACTTACAAGAAACTAAACAATAAGACCGTTTCTGCTAATGTTTTGTCATGAAATAGATAATAAGCTTACTAACAATAATTTGTTACAGAGATGTAGAGAAAGTCATTTGAATGGAACACGTCAGATTTTTAGGTTTTATTATCGCTTCAGCCTCCTATAGCTCTAACAAAATGCTGAATGAAAGTATGTATACACATGGTTCTGATATAAAAAATCTGATGTGTTATACTCACATGACTTTCTCTAGTTGCTCTACGAACTTCCTATAAAAATTCTTCTTTCTACACAATACTAATCGAGATAAACATTAAGAGAATGTTCTTGTTACTTAGCTCCTTATGAGTAGAAGGGAACTAAGGGAATGCACTATGCAAAAGTGATAGTGAAATGTTTTTAAAATTATCGTTAGACGATTGTCATTGCAAGTTCTTTCTTTGCTTAGCCAGGAGTAGAACAAAAGAAAAACTTCCTTAGTACTTCGCAATCTTTTTTATTTATTTGCTTTTTTTTATTATTATTAATCTCAAGCTACATGTAAGGAAGTCATTGAATCTCGCTCCTTGTCAAACATCGAGACATGCAAGCTGTGCCGCGCACCGTTTCGCCATGGGCGACGTTAATTTGGCTAAGTGTAGTCGCTCTTTTCTCAACAGCCTTTTGGAAGTGACGACATTCTTATTGGTCTCTGTGAACACAAAATACTGGTACCCCATGGCAAACCACATTTGTAGAAATTCATATTTTGCGCCACTAGATTGCAACTGGAGAAAGAGGCCATATAGTTCTGTACGCATCTGCGTTGGGAACAGTTTTGCAAATTCTGTTGTTGTCCAGTTCCATAGCTGTTGGACTTCCACACATTGTGTGAGTCGATGTCTCGGTGTGTCAAGCCTTCCACACATCTGGCATAAGGGACTCTGAACCAGATTATGCCGGTACTTCTTTTCTTCTGTTGGGAAAATTTCATGTATCAGGGCGTATGCTTGCACCTTCCATTCTGTTGGTATGTACGGGGTCCTGAACACCTTCCAAATTGTACTCCAATTGTTATTCGGATACTTTGCTTGAATTCCAGATAATTGCACCTTTTTTGCGAGTATACAGTATCCTCGTCCGTATTCCCATTACCACATCTCTCAGGGAAGCAGGAAACTCTCTCAGCAATTCCCACAGGTGCCGAAAACTTACTGGAACAGCTTCAAGCCTCTGCGGTGACCGTTGTAAAGCAGCCCAATACGCAATATCCTGTTCATCTCCAATTCCAGTCAGAGCTTCCAGCATCCCTTTCACAAGAAGCGCCTTACTTTTCAAATGGACAGCAACTAAACCCAACCCTTCTTTCCCGAGTGGTTGTTGAATTTGATCTCTGGCCACCTTGTAAAGGTAACCACGCCAAATATAATAGCCTATAGCTCGTTCAATTAATTGTGCATATTTCTCAAGCATTGGTAGAACTTGTGCCAGATACCAGATTTTCGACAAAGTATAAGTGTTAGCGTACCAGGCCTTCTGGATTAAATTCAGTCTCCTGCTAAGTTGCCGCACAAGCACGTATTTAACGCGCGTCACCAAACCATTCCAGTTTACTTCAATCATCCTAGGGAGTGTCTGACAGACCTGCAGGCCTAACACTTTCATTTGATCTTTCTTCTGTATACCATACAGCACATGTCCTTTCCACGATCCAAGAGGCATCAACGTCGATTTTTGAAAATTTACTTTTCCTGTTGAGGCTTGTTCATACAAATGTAGTGCGTCTCTCAGCATCTGCAGGTGCTCTACTGTTCGCAACAAAATCGTGACGTCATCCGCATACGCTCTAACAGTAAAGAGTCTGTTCGCTGAACGATTACTATAGAACTCGTTGTGCAGTTTCCGCAACAGTGGTTCCAGGCAAAAGGCAAACAATATCATGGACATTGGGCATCCTTGTCGCACAGAACGGTTTATGGGTATTGGTGACGTGAAGAAGCCATTAATTTGCACTCTGGAGTGAGCCACTTCATACAAGAATTGGATACTAGTAATTATTTTAGCTGGGATTCCAAAACGTTCCAAAATAGCAAATAATCGTGATGGATATAATCAAAAGCTTTTTCAAAGTCAATAGACACAAGACTTCCACTCTCTTCAGGGTGCCTTTCATAGTATGAAATAGTGTCTCTAATTGCAGCAAGATTATGTGTTATTTTCCTGTCAGGTATGCTACATGTTTGTCCACTCTCAATCACTGTTGGTAGGATCTGACGGAATCTATGTACCATGACTTCCATAAATAATTTATAGTCTGTGTTTAAGAGAGTTATTGGACGGTAGTCCTGTACGGTGGCTGGAGACAGCACTTTCGGCAACAAAACTATTATTCCGTCACTGAAGCCTACCACGTTACCAGTACTATTCAATATTTCATTCATGAGTTGGAGTAACTCCTTCTGTATGACCGGGAAGAAAACTTTGTAGAAGTCATTGGGCAACCCAACGGGTTCGGGTGCAGATTGCAGACTAGCATGCCGTATGGGATACCTTATTTCCTCAGCCGTTATTCCTTGGGTCATATATTCTTGTTGGTCCGGCGAAATCTGTTTATTTACGCTGTTCAGTAGCTCCACGGTCGCTGCAGTTGAACACGGACGTAAAATGTTCCTGGAATGCCTGCTTACATTCCGTAGTCGAAGATGCTACTGTCCCATTTGACAACGTCACACCAGCGATATATCTGGATTGAGCACCCTGCTTTTCTGAGGCTATATGGAATAAAGAGCTTTGCTCCTCCCCTATAATCGATTTAGAACAAGATCTTATCTTTGACCCTTCTAGGGCGTCTTCTTTCAGAGAAAAAGGTTTTTGTTTAACTTGCGACAGTTCCACATGAACCGCTCTTCCTTCTCTTTGCAACCGATGCAAATCATGCTAAAGTGCATAATAGTAGCTCATGTGCATACGATTTTATTTCGCTTTAGTTATGCCCAGTTTCTTAAAAAAGGACTGGATGTGCGGTTTCATAACTAAAAGCCATTGCTGAATAATCGACCATTTGCTGTGTCGCAACCTATGCTGCAGTGCTTGCCAACTGGCCCTGAAGTCCTCTTGTGTCGTATCAGTCTCCAATAGCCTATTATTGAGTTTCCAATATCCCCTACCATAAAGAGGAAATGGACAATCTAAGTCGACCTTTAGTGCGATCGCATGGTGGTCGCTGATCGCGACTGGCACAACCTGGGCATCTTGCACTTGCTCGGGCATATTTACATAAAAGCGATCAATCCTAGAGGCAGCCTGTCCCCTATAAAAGGTGTACTGTGTCTGGGTTCCATATTTAGACTCCCAAGCATCCTGTAGTTTTAAGTCCTGTACCAATCGTTCCAGGGCAAGGGATGGATGAAACTCCCCCCGCTGATCTCTGGCATTAAGAACACAGTTAAAATCCCCTCCAATAATTAGGCGGTGGTATCGATGGCGTAAATAAAAAATTGCTTGCGTAAGAAGAAATTCCTCCCTCTCCTTGCGTTTATTTGTTCCAGACGGCAGGTAAAGATTTAAGTATAAAGTATTATCTGCAGTAAACAAAGCTGTGATTCTACCACTTCCGTGCTTTTCCATTAAGTGAATTGGCAACCCTGCCCTGTAAATTATAGCAGTACCTCTTTCATTCTCTCCAATGTTAGTGGCATAATTATAGTGAGGCCTTATAAAACTTAAATTATCAATATTTACTTCTTGCCAAACACAATGTCCGGATCATAATCAGAAATAAAGTCTCTAAATAGCGTCTGCTTTACTGGATTCCTCAAACAATTCACATTTAAAGATATAATGTGTTGACATAACACCATGACAAAAATAAAAATCATGGAGGCACGGTGGCTATCTCAACCGTACCCCCATCACTTGGCACTATTACCATTTTCTCTTTTTTCTTACTAACCGATTCGTACACTCCATCGTACGCTTTTTCTGCAGCCTTGGATCTCGACTACTAGCAGCGATCATAGACGCCGGCTGTGTTTCCATTTCCACCACTTCCGTGTTTTCCTTCTTGTTCTCCTGTCCTGGCGGTACCCGTCTTTGCTGCGCCTGCACTGAACCTTCCTCCCCAGTGGTAGGGAGATCCAGTTTCACAGCCGGAATCTTGTCAGGTCGTGGAATTACTTTTTGATTTTCCCCCTCGGTGACCGGGCTATGAACAATCTCTTCTTGTTGCTCGCGAGCTGAAACAGAGTGTAATGGGGCCACTTTAGGTTGTAGCACCTCCGTTTGTTGTCCGCCTCTCTCTTCCGCTAATACCGCCGGCACCCGCCTAATGGGGAAGGAACCTTGTGCTAACTGTACCCACGTTGGTGGATCCTCACCGCGGGGTGTCTGAGTTATTACTCTACGTCGTGGACATTCATTACGTAAGTGACCCGTACTATTACACAATGCACATGTACTAAGCTGCCCCTCATAGCTTACAAAGCTCTTAATATTACCAATGTCAATATAAGAAGGAATATGTTTTTTCAACTCCATTTTAACCGTTCGGACTCCATTGCGAATTTGATAACGCAGATTCGACCCCAAGAATCAATCGTTAGTGACAACACTGTCCCGTACTGTGCAAATGTCTCTGGGTCCAGTTCCAGAGGTACATGATACAATTCTAAAACCCATTCCAGCTGTTGTTATAGTTTCCCTACTTCTCTGCCCATTACTATGAGGAAAAATGGACTCACCATTGGCTTCCGTGATGGCCTTCTGGACTCTTTCCTCTGACTTGAGCTTAATAAACACCTGCCGTGTGAAACTGTTTATCTGGATCATGTCTAACACCTCGTAAATCCATTCCTGCATTTCGTATGGCGATGGCTTCGGTACATCTCGATCCACAAAAAAGAAATTACTATAGTATTTTTCCTTTCCACAATCATCGTTATTGAACCTGTTTACTTGTCCGTAAGTGTATTCTGCTTAAATTGCATTCAAAATGCAGGAAACCACGTTTCCTTTGCACACGTAGCGCAGTGTAAACAACTCGCAGACCCAAGAGCACCTGCTCGTCCTCTTGCCGCAACGAGACTGTAATTGAAACACGGGAGTATCTCGGAAACGGTTACCTCCACAACAAAAACGTAAAGGAAATAAATTGTGTGGTTTGACGAGATCTACATTTTTGTGCAGTAAGTTTTTGTCTAACTCTTACGGTTTAGCAGTTATGCAAAATTCGGCAAAATTCATCCAGAATAAAGAGGTCTTCAGAGCCTATTCCCAGAAAAATCAAGATATATATTTTATTTGGGATTTACATATCTTTAATATACGGTATTATAATCAAAATCGCTAGAGCCATGTTTTAGAAATGCAAAATATTTGAAAACTTTTCCATGTAAAGGCTAATTTGTGGTGGGGGAATTTTCTTGAAAATCTTCTTGTCGATCTTTGGAAGATACCAAACCCAAATACCAAGTTTGGTATTTAACGGTCTTTTCGTTTAAGAGCTATGCTGTCCACAGACACACTCGCCGACACAGGTACACTCGGACCTTTTTCTAAAAATCCAATGCACTCTATTCACATGACTTTCTCTACATCTCTGTAACAAGTTATTGTTAATAAACTTATTCTTCTATCAATTTAATGCTAAAACATTAGCAGAAAGGGTCTGTTACTTAGTTCCTTTATAAGTAGGAGGGAAATAAGGGAATACATTAGTAAACCGAGTCAAACGTTTTAAAATGTGGTTGCTATGGGATTGTATTTTTGCGTAGCCGAAGTTGACAAGTTCCGGTATGAGATAAAGTTTAAGTGTTTTATACCTGAAATCAATAACAAGAAATATCTCAAAAACGACCAATTCCACGAAAATACGTATATGACATAAATTGTGTGTTTTTATGTAGTAAGTTTTTGACCTTCTCTTACGGTTTACCAGTTATGCAAAATCCAATAAAAATCATCCAGAATAAAGAGGTCTTTAGAGGCTATTCCCGGTAAATTCAAAATATACATTTTATTTGGCATGTAAATATCTTAAATATAAGAAACTTTAATCAAAATTGTTAGTCATTTTTTCTTGGAGTTGACAGTTTTAGAGATATTCCTTATTATTGGTTTCCGTTCTAAAATACTCATGCATTTCTCTTACGGATATTTGGCAATTTCTGGCCATCAAAGAAACGGATTTAAATCACATGGAAACCAGCTTTTGAAAGATTTCACTATCACTTTAGCCTAACTTATTTCCTTGTTGCCCTTCTACTTACAATTTCTGCTAATGTTTATCTCGATTAGCATGAAGTAGTTAGAAGAACAAGCTTTCTAACAGCAATGTGAAATGTAGAGAAAGTCATGTGAAATGGAACACATCACATTTTTACTTTCTCTACACGTACTATAGTGAATAGAGAAGGTATTGTATTGCACCCAAAAATTCAATACCGAGATTTCACCAGAAATATTTATTTTGGGTCCCCCTGAATCACAAAAAGCAATTTTAGAAAACGGTCCATAAGTGAGCGCTTGTGTGTGTGTGTGTGTGTGTGTGTGTGTGTGTGTGTGTGTGTGTGTGTGTGTGAGTGTAGACAGCTTAGCTCAGAAAGCAAAAGACCGTTAAATACCACCTTTGATATTTAGGTTTGGCATCTTCCACAGATGCGATACGAACATTTTCAAGAAAATTCCCCTTCCCCTACCACAAACTACCCTTTACATGGAAAAATTTTCAAAATTTAGATTTTCTCAAAAATCGCTCTAACGATTTTGATAAAAATCTCTTATATTTAAGATATTTACTTACATAACAAATAAATGTATATCTTGAATTTTCTGGGTATAGCCCCTAAAGACCTCAAGTCTGGATGATTTTTATTGAATTTTACAGAACTAGTAAACCGTTAGAGATAGACAAAACCTTATTGAATAAAAACATGTAGATCACGATAAAACACCAAATTTATGTCTTATACGCTTTTTTCGTGGAGTCGGCCGTTTTCGAGATATTCCTTGTTATTGATTTCAGTTTTAAAAAATCTGATATGTTCCATTCACATGACTTTCTCTACATCTCAACAACAAATTATTGTTAACAAGCTTATTCTTCTGTTTACTTCATGCTAATCGAGAAAAAAAAAATAGCAGAAATAGTCTTATTACTTGCTTCCTTGTAAGTAGAAGCGAAATATATGGGTTAAAGTGAAGTGAAAAGCTGGTTGCTATGTGACTGAAGTTCCTTTGTTTGTATGGACACGAGTTGACAAATTCCTGTATGAGAAAAGTACAAGCTTTTCAAAGCTGAAACCAAAAGCAAGGAATATCTCAAAAACGATCAATTCCTAGAAAACAATTTATATAACATAAATTGAGTGTTTTAACATACTCTACATTTTTTGTGTGGTAAGGTTTTGTCCATTTCTTACGGCTTAGCAGTTATGCAAAATTTCGTAATATTCATCCAGAATAAAGTAGTCTTCAGAGGCTATTACCAGAAAATTCAAGATATACATATTATTTGTCAGGTAAATATATTTAATAAACGATATTTTAATCAAAATCGTTAGAGCTATTTTTGAGAAAATCAAAATTTTCGAAAAAAAGTTCCATGTAAAGGGGAGTTGGAGGTGGGGGTATTTTCTTGAAAATCTTCGTGTCGCATTCTTGGAAGATACCAAACTTAAATACCAAGTTTGGTATTTAAAGGTCTTTTCGTTTCTGAGCTATGCTGTCCACAGACACACACACCCACACACACGCACACACACACACGAACCTTTTTCCAAAAATGCTTTTATTTTATTCAGGGGAACCCGAAACATGTATTTCCGGTGAAATTTCGGTATCAAATTTTTGGGTGCAATACAATACCTTCTCTATACAATATGTACATAGTACGTGTAGAGAAAGTAAAAACTTAAACTTTTCTCATACCGGAACCTGTCAACTCTGGCCACGCAAGGAACCGGATTTCAGTCCCATAGCAACCACATTTTAAAACATTTGACTCTGTTTAGCCTAGTGTATTCTCTCTCTCTCTCTTTTTTTTTTTTTTCCTTCTACTCATATAAAGGAATGATAATATTTTAGCATTAAATAGAAGAATAAGCTTATCAATAATAATTTGTTACAGAGATTAGAGAAAGTCATGTGAATGGAGCTCTTCAAGTACCATTGTCACAGCGTATAGAGAAGGTATTATAGCATCCGAAAATTCGATAGGACATTTTACTGGAAATAAATGTTTTGGGACCGCTGTATCCAAAAAGTATGTTTAGAAAAAGGTCCTTTGTGTGTCTGTACGCGTGTCCTTGTGTGTGTGAACACAATATCTCAAAAACGAAAAGTCGGCAAAATACTAAACTTGTCCGTGTGTGTGTGTGTGTGTGTGTGTGTGTGTGTGTGTTAATTACCAAACTTGATATTTAAGTTCAGTATCTCCTAAGAATGCGACACGAAGATTTGCAAGTAAATATATTTGTTTGTTAACGACACTCTCCATTGCCAGGATCATATCAGTGCTGGCGGTGTACCGGAAATTCTTCCCACAGGAATTCTATAACATTCCAGTGAATCCAACTTACACCGGGCTTTCGCTTTTAAGCACATTTAAAAACCATGGCTCTGGGCCGGGTTTGAACCCGCGCTTAGCTAACTGAGCTATCCAGATGGACTTTAATTAGAGATGTGCGACACTTTCAAGCGTTTAAATCCCTGAGATAAACGGTATTTTTAAAATGTTCACATCACCAATGCCTACAGAAGCTCAAGTGGGTTGTAAAGTAAAAAATATGACTCTCTACCACGTAGCTAGAAAGTAGAGAAGGTATTGTTCCCAACCAGTAATTAGATAACAGATCTTATTGGGGTTACATGCTTTGAGGCCGCCAGAATGCAAAACTCATTTTAGACAGAGAGAAAAGATCGCGTGTTCTGTAAACAGCATAACCCAAAAACAAAAGTTCTCATAAATACCAAACTTTTTATTTAGGTTTAGCATCTTTCAGACTACAAAACAAAAAATTTAAGAAACCCTCCTCGGCTGTAGGTACCTGTTACATGGGAGTTTTTTTTTTCAAAATCTTTATTTTTTCAAAAATAGCTATACCTAACAATTTTGGTTAAATACCATATCTCTAATATATTTAGGTACATAACATATACATACACACACATTTTTCTGGAAATATCCTCTGAAGTCTCTTTAAGTAGGTACACAAAGTGCACTACGCAGAAAATGTAAACTAAATACAGCATTAAATGTAGTGTTAAACAGAACAAAAAACGACAGAAAAAAATTGAAGTTCATTATAGAGAAAAGTTTTCTATGTTACTATTAGGGAATATGAGGAATGTTGATAGGCAGGAAAAGTGTAATGAGATCACGGGTTTTCATGCTCATTAATGTGTAAACGCAATACTGTTGAGTTTGTCACAAAGAAAACCAACAGGCGATTGATATTCAGTTTGCATACCAACTTGGCATGGCGTCTGTGGAAGTGACTAACCGTGTGCAGCCAAATATGCTAACACCTCACTGACAGAAATATACTGGAAAAATTCAACACCAGAGTTCATTTAATATCCAAGCACAGATTAAAATAAAGTATATACACATATGCTGTGAAATGTTAATTAGCATACTAAATTAATAAATCGAACTGCTTCCATGCAATGTTGCTGTATCTGTTTGTGTTATTTGAGCATCTATGCTGAAAACAAACGACAATCGAAAAAAATTAACAGATGTTAGACGGTGATAAAAATGGACAAATGCTAAAGAAGAGGTACACATGTGAAATAAACAGTCACGATTGGTTAAAACATGTCATTTGGTATAATTTATTGGTAAAAGTTAGTAGATGTACCAAGAGGATGGTCATTTAAATATCACATATGAATGATAGGTTCAATAGCTGAAAACTGGCACGGTATAGCTTAATTCGTTTCTGGTTATTTTTGTAATAAGCATGCTGTTGTTGATGCTCTCTAAGCATAGAGGACCTTTATCTCATGATGGATGATGCTCCGAAAAGGAACTTAAATACTAAGAATTTTAAAATTTAAAATTTTCGGGCTGTTTTGCCGTGGTCTGTAGGTTAAAATATGTTTCGTTAAAATATTTCTACCTAACGTTTCGCTCCTGTCTGTGAGGGCCATCTGCAGAGGCAATTCGCTCACGTCGCTAACTCGGAAAGAATTACAACGTCCAGTCCAGTGTAATTGGCAGGCTGAGGGCAGCCCGACGTGTGCTAGACGTGTCCCTGTTCTCGGAGAGAACTTAACCACGTTCTGACGGGATTGTGGGGTTTGCAGGATGGCGGGTGTGTTTTGGGGTTGTGGAGTGACAGGAAAAGGCAAATATTGCTCCTCAACGGTTGCCTTGATGGTGCAACGGCCCTTGTGCACCGCTGGTGTGTTTTCTTCAAAATGTTTCTTTTGAGGTTTTAATTTTGAATCCAAGCAACTCTTGAAGGATTATAAGGAGCTTAGCCGTAGCAGCTGTTGGTGGTGCTCCTTCGTTACCGGGGATTCCCGCAAGCCATACGGGGAAGCCGGTATCGCCTGAAGCGGCGGTTTGTAGGATCGTAATCCCCAAGAGACCTAACGAGGGCGCTCCGATGGAATGGTAACCCTTCGTTGAATTTTGTTGCCCGACGCCTAATCTCGTCCTCCAGGTATGGTAGACCAGAGGCTTCGTGCAGGAGTCTCGTAGGAAAGCCTCGAGGCACAGAATAGATAGCCCGAAGACACCTATTCTGTACCCGCTGAAGCAACAGCAGACTGGAGTCTGCCGCCATGCCCCAGATCTCGCAGGCGTAGATTAACAAGGGGATTATGAGAGCCCTCAAAAGGCGCAACTTAAGGGGAACCGTCATCGAGGACATCAGCATCGGGTATAGTGAGGCCGCAGCCCCATTGCCCCGGCACCACAGCCCCCTGATGTGCTCCCCAAAAGTGACGCCCCTGTCAAGCTTCACCCCCAAGTAGGTGATGGTGTTGGTCCATTGTATCCTTCGTCTGAGTTACGTGAATGTGGGGAAGTTTGCGGGAAAGCGGAGCTTGGTGAAGAGAATAGCGTGGCTTTTCTCCGGATTTATGGACAATCGCCAACGCTCGCACCACTCTTGGATGAGGCAGAGGTGTCTCTGAATAGGGTTGAAGGCTCTGCGTGGGTGTTTGTTTGCGGGTTATAGCCAGTATATATACTCGGGCACTGGTGGGCGGGGTCAAGTGGACAGGTTCTGGTTTGTTTATTTGGCCTGGAGGTTACGGAGCTGGGAAAGTATAGGGAACCAGGTGGAGTTTAATTTAATTCCTTCGTCTTTGTTGAAGTTGTTGGTGTTCTTATAAATTCTGTATAAACGGGGCAAATAATTTTTAGTCGTAGCTATAACCTCTACTTTATCGTATTGCATACGGTGGTCATCCAAAGATAAAACATGTTGTGCCACGGCTGATTTTTCTGTTTGTCCGAGGCGGCAGTTTCTTTTATGTTCTGTAATTCGTGTGTTAATGATACCCTTTGTAGTGCCGATTTAAACCTGGCCACATGTGCACGGGATTTGTAAACACCAGATTTTGAAAGTGGATCGAGTAGTCGGTCTTAAGCTGATTTGAGGTACTGTTTTATTTTAGTTGTCGGCATGTATATGGGTTTCACGTGTTGTTTCTCTAAAATTTTGCCGATACGATCAGTTATGTTTTTTATATATGGCAAGAATACTTTATTTTTATATGTCGATGCCTCCCTAGGTCTAGTGTTGATCTTTCTGGGACGTATTGCGCGATCGATATCCTTTTTAGTGTACCCATTATACAGTAGCGTCTTTTGTAGATATTTTAATTCTTGTGGTAAATGTTCCGTATCACAGATTCCTTTAGCTCGTTCCACTAGTGTTTTGATTACGCTTCTTTTCTGTTTGGGATGATGGTTGGATTGTTTACTGAGATATCGGTCCATATGGGTTGGTTTTCTGTACACTGCACACGTGAATCTTCCGTCGTTTTTCCTAGTTATCAATACATCGAGAAAAGCAATTTGACCGCCGGACTCTAATTCTTTTGTAAATTGGCTGTTTGCGTGTTGGCTGTTCAGATGATCTAAGAATTTCTGGAGTTCAGCTTCTCCGTGAGGCCATACAGCGAGGACGTCGTCAATGTAACGAAGCCAAACGGACGGTTTTTTAGTCGCAGTTGCCAGTGCATGTTTTTCAAAACGTTCCGTATACAAATTAGCTACCACAGGCCCAAGAGGATTGCCCATGGCAACTCCGTCTTTTTGTTCGTAGTAATCGTTGTTCCATCTAAAATACGTCGTGGTGAGACACAGCTTAAAAAGGTCGTATATGTCTTGCGGGAACAACTCGTCGATATGTTCTAAAACGTCCTTGACGGGTACCATGGTAAACAGCGACGTGATATCCAAGCTGACGAGAATATCTGTGGGGTCACATTTTAGATTGCGTATTTTCTGCGTGAAATGGTAAGAATTTTTATGTGAGTTTCTGAATTACTGATGTGTTCTTGTAATAACGGAGTGAGGTAACGAGAGATAGTGTAAGTGGGTGATCCAATGGCGCTGACTATGGGACGTAATGGTACATTCTTTTTGTGAATTTTCGGTAATCCATATAACCTTGGTGACATGGCTTCTGAATGCAATAAGCTTTTCTTAGTTTCCTGTAGTATGGACGGCGAATTCCTGATCATCTTATTGGTTTTATTTAGAATGGTAGAGGTAGGATCACGTGATCTCTTGTTGTACATCGTAGGGTCCAATAGTTCCGAAATCTTCTCATTGTAATCTGTGGTGTTCATAACAACAGTAGCGTTGCCTTTGTCAGCTGGTAAAACTAGGATACTGTCGTCCGCATTCAGGTCTTTCAAGGCCGACAGTTCTTTTTTGTTTATATTGGCTCCGGGAGGCTTCGCTTTTCTTAGGATCCTGGTTGATTCAGTGCGAATTTCTTCTGCTATTTCCCGTGGTACCGAGTGGATTCCGGCTTCAATGTTGGCAATTATATCTTCTACAGGTATGCTTTTTGGAGTGACCGCGAAATTCCCCCCTTTAGCTAGAACATGTTGTTCCTCAACTGATAGAACCCGATTTGACAGATTAATTACTGTGCGATGTGTGTTGTCAATTTTGTTAGGTGACTTCTGTAATAGATTTTCAAATTTCTTTCTTTGCCTGTTAGATGAAGATTCATGGAAGTTCATCATTGACTGCGACGTAAGATGATCTATTTTGTCCCAATCGTTAATTATCATGTGGTAGCTGATATTTAAATGAATCTTCAATAAATCGCGATCGTTGATCTCAAGTTCTTTTCTTGTTTGGTGTATGCGGTTGCGTAACAGAGCTCGTTCAGTGCGATTATAAATCCTATGATCCTGTGCGGTACAAAATGTTCTTTTTACTTTTAAAAATGTTGGTATAACTGCTTCATCCCTGCAGCGTAATAAAACTGTAAGAGATGATAAAAGACGGGTTTTCCGTTTTCTTAACTCCTCAAAACGACGTGACTCTCTAAATAACTCCTCCCCGTAGGGTTTATTAAATATATGCGCAAGCTTTCACGACCGGTGTCCATAGTTTTAAAATTTAAAATTTTCGGGCTGTTATGCCGTGGTCTGTAGGTTAAAATATTTCTACCTAACGTTTCGTCCCTGTCTGTGAGGGACATCTTCAGAGGCAATTCGCTCACGTCGCTAACTCGGAAAGAATTAATACTGGCTATAACCCGCACTGTTGTAATTCTCTCCGAGTTAGCGACGTGAGCGAATTGCCTCTGAAGATGTCCCTCACAGACAGGGACGAAACGTTAGGTAGAAATATTTTAACGAAACACATGTTAACCTACAGACCACGGCAAAACAGCCCGAAAATTTTAAATTTTAAACCTATGGACACCGGCCGTGAAAGCTTACGCATATATTTACTAAGAATTTATTTACATTATATTATCATGCCATTGGCAATGCGTACCACTCGATGTGAATGTTTTACCACCGTCTTGTTAGCATCGTCAAGACAGCAGCTGCACAATGAAAGCTAACTATCCTGCGGCACTTTACCTGACTATACGCACTTGCAATGCTCGGCCCGAGCTGTTTAGTTCCTCTTCCCACCAAAACATTCGTATTGTGGCCAACTAGTAGTTAAACAAGTCTATGACATTTCATTCTTCTACCCGTAATCAATATGTTGCAGTAATAATTTATTCTGATTTCCCTATAAAAAGAATTCCACTACACAACCAGCAATCGGCATTTAAACAATTTTCTATAAATGCGCGACGACTAAAAATCCAATATTTTCGTGATAGTTAAATTAATCATTCTCCTTGAAACACGATGTAAATTATAACCACAGACACTCTGATATGCATACGCGCGCGCACACACACACACACACACAGATATTTTTCAAAAATTATTTTTTATTATTTATCCGAATGCTCAAAACACGTATTTCCTGTTAAAGCTCGTTATTGAATTTTAGGTGTTTTGTGACACTTCCTCTACTTACTATAACAAACATCACAAAAAGTAAAAATGCATTATTTGTTCCAAACAAAATCTAATAAACTTTTAAATTATACTATAACCCAATAAACGCATACATTTATGGAAATATTGGTTTATAATAACGGCACTTTCTTTGAGTAATTTGTGATATCCTTCCATTTGACATAACAGTAATATAATTCAGTGTGTTTTTGCCTCTCAATAATAACCCCTACTTCAAATATCAACGTCGTGATTATTACCAGATATGATCTTTGTATATATCCCTTCATACGTTAAAAGAGTTGCAGAACTCAACCCGCTGGTGGGTTTAACTTGAAATAGCCCCGTTCAGTTCTGCAACTCTTTTAAAGGTAATCTGCACACGCCACCTGGTGTTTTCGCAGAAATGCTTTGGCAGTTACATTGAATATTTCCGAGGTTTTGAT
Organism: Hymenopus coronatus; assembly: GCA_030762935.1. Lineage (NCBI taxonomy): Eukaryota > Metazoa > Arthropoda > Insecta > Mantodea > Hymenopodidae > Hymenopus > Hymenopus coronatus. Next base: position 7,310,153 of record CM060884.1, read on the forward strand.
CTCATACGTGTTTTTATGATCATAACAATATTTTTCAATCTAAATCATAGCATTTTGTCGTTGGCTATGCACATTCAATAATGAGGTTAATTTCTGCATATATTTTAATTTTCTAGCGCAGACCCCGCTTTGTTCACTACAACTCTCACATGCAGGCGCTTGGGGCCGCCTAGGTGGGAGGCGAGCGGTCTAACTCTCGGCCATGGTGCTATATTCCAAGGTGCTCCCGTTGTTTCAAGAGGGGCTGAAATTAGTTCCAGGTTTGCAAAGTACTGATACCAACGTATATGTTAAAATCAAACAACACCAACTCGAAAAGCGCAACTACTCCTAACTAGAGCTTCTTTTCCATAATTTCAGATCGTTTTGAAACTGCACTATTGTCAATATCACTAACTAAAGATTCGTATCATAGCTAACTCGGTGGAACACCTCCCTACAGAGCGAGAGGTGCCGGCTTCGATTCCTGGCTGGGCTCGAGAAGTATTTCTTTTAAGTCTGGTGTTACGAGAGTGAATTCGCCATTAATGGCATGTTAACATTGCTGCCATGAAAAACCACATGCGCCAACTTATGTACTAAAAATCCGATGTGTTCCATTCACATGACTTTCTCTACATCGCTGCAACAAATTATTGTAAAAAAAAACTTATGCTTCCATTTACTTCATGCTAATCGAGAAAAAATTAGCAGAAATAATCTTATTCCTTGCTTCCTTGTAAGTAGAAGCGAAATAAGGGAGTCCCATAGGTTAAAGTGAAGTCAAAAACTGGTTGCTTTGTGACTGAAGTTCCTTTGTACGGACAGGAGTTGACAAATTCTATATGAGAAAAGTATACGTTTTTCAAAGTTAAAAACAAAAGCAAGTGATATCTGAAAAACAATCAAAAAATGTATATGACATAAATTGTGTGTTTTAAGGTGCTCAACATTTTTGGTGTAGTAAGTTTTTGTCCATCTCTTACGGTTCAGCAGTTATGCAAAATTCCGTAAAATTCATCCAGAATAAAGTAAACTTCAGAGACTATTTCCAGAAAGTTGAAGATATACATTTTATTTGTCAGGTAAATATCTTTAATATACGATATTTTAATCAAAATCGCTAGAGCCATTTTTGAGAAAATCAAAATTTTCGAAAAAGCTCCATGTAAAGGGCAGTTAGGGGAGGGAGGATTTTCTTGAAAATCTTCGTGTCGCATCCTTGGAAGATACCGAACTTAAATACCAAGTTTGGTATTTAATGATCTTTTCGTTTTTGAGCTATGCTGTTAACAGACACACACGCACAAACAGACCGTTTTCCAAAAAACGCTTTTTTTTTTTTTTGGATTCAGGGGGACCCAAAACATGTTTCAGTGAAATCTCGGTATCGAATTTTTGGGTGGAATGCAATACCTTCTCTATACACTATGTACATAGTATGTGTAAAGAAAGTAAAAAGTTAATCTTTATAATCAACATAATCAGATTGTACCAAATCGGTGCCGCAAAGTTGGCATTATAAGTACGCCCTTACAAATAAATGAATATTGTTTGTGTTGCTAGTACTGAAAACGTACCTTATTGCTGCTGGGAACTAGTAAAGCTCTGCGTAAGAGAGGCTTCGTGAGAGCTCGCCGGAGACAAAGTGAAGATTACAGATGCACAACAACAAATTAGTAATAAGATAACTTTCTGGATCATACTACAGTTTTAGGGCAAGGGTATCGCGTTCGTTCCTATTACTATCTCTGGCGCCCACTTTCCAGTACGAATTCGAATTTTGGTATAAGAGAAACTCTGTAGACACAGATCAACATGCTGAAATTGGATGAAAATTAAGGAGTGTATGCTCAAACCGTAATAAAATGTAACACTTCTAGACAAACTGTTGCATACACGGTGTCGAAATTGTATCTAAGGTATATAATATTTTTAAATTATTTGTCCACAACTTTAAATATGGTTGAAAGCAACACAGAATTAAATGCAGTTTATATTTTTAAAAATCTGATGTGTTCCATTCACATGATTTACTCTACATCTCTGCAACAAATTGTTGTTTCAAAATCTTATGCTTCTATTTACTTCATACTAATCGAGAAAAAATTAGCAGAAATAGTCTTATTACTTGCTTCCTTGTAAGTAGAAGCGAGCTAAGGGAGTACACTATGTCAAAAGCTGGTTGCTATGTGCCCGAAGTTCCTTTGTATGGACAGGAGTACACATTCCAGTATGAGAAAAGTATTAAGTTTTTCAAAGCTGAAAGCAAAATCAAGGGATGTATAAAAAACGACCAACTCCACGAAAAAAGTGTATATGACATAAATTGTGTGTTTTAATCTGCTCAACACTTTTTGTGTGGTAAGTTTTTTTCTCCCCAATCTCTTAAGGTTTAGCAGTTATGCAAAATTCCGTAAAATTCATCCAGAATAAAGTAGTCTTCAGAGGCTATTCCCAGAGAATTCAGGCTATGTATTTTATTTGTGAGGTAAATATCTTTAATATACGATATTTTAATCAAAATCGAGATAGTCAGTTTTGAGAAAATCAAAATGTTCGAAAAAAAGTTCCATGTGAAGGTAGTTGGGGTGGGGCATTTTCTTGAAAATCTTCGTGTCGTATGCTTGGAAGATATCAAACGTAAATACCAAGTTCGGCATTTAACAGTCTTTTCGTTTTTGAGCTTTGCTATCCACAGACACACAGATACACATGCACACACGGACCTTTTTCCAAAAATGTGTGTTTTTTTTTTGTTTTTTTTTGGATTCATGAGGACCCAAAACATGTATTTCCGGTGAAATCTCGGTATCGAATTTTTGGGTGCAGTTAAAACGTTCGCAAAATGTTCCAAGCAAAGAGTAGTTTGGGACGGGGAAGTTTCTTGATATTGTCCGTGTTGCATCCTTGGAATATGCTTAATTCAGCTTAAATAGTATAAGTTTGGTATTTAACGGACTTTCCGTTTCTGATTTATGTTGTTCACACACACACACACACACACACACACACACACACACACACACACACACACACGGACCTTTTAATAAGAATGTTTTGTTGTTTGGTTTTATTTTTTATTCAGGAAGTGGAAAAGGATATTGCCGGTGAAATCTCGGTAGCGAATTTTGGGAAAGTAAAAAATGCACACTTTTCGGTTACCTGTAGATGAAAAGCTACGTGTGACTACCAGAAGCAATCAGTGCAGCTATTGTTTTTTTTAAATCTTGTAAATACATTTCAGTATAAATGTAGGAATGTTAGAAATATATTTTCTTAAATTGTAAATGTTACTAAGGAAAGAGTTTTTGCATGAGACACGTGAAGTTTTATGTGCCTGTGCAGGTGAACATTCCAACAAGAATGGTAGAGGCAGGTACCGATCTCAGCTCTCCGTCACTCTCAGACAACCCGGTGCCAGCTCCCTGGAAAACCTTTTGCAAGAAAAGCATTCCCAAGAACGACTCAACACTTCTCTACCTGACATCGGCGCAGCGTCCTCGGGTATGTATTTAAGAACGCCGTCTTGTGCTACAGCAAGTTGCATCGAGTCTAGCTCATGCCGGGCAGAGACGCCGACCCCTACAACCCTGACTGAGCCCAAGTCAGCGCTACAGGGAGCAGGTGTTAAAGCGTACGATCGACCTCATACGCCGTTTCCAGCACCCATCGTGACCTTACCTAAGAAAGCGGATTACCATGCTCAAAACCAGCGCACCACCACGCCACCCAATATTTTCTTTTCCAAAATACCTCATTGCTCAGCTCCGCAGCACAAGCTACCTCAGCAAGCATTCACCGTGAACAACATAATGAATGAGTCAACAGAATCCGGGGGAGAGACAGGATACTTTTCTCTCTTCTCCACGACAGAAGCTCCAGCGAGTAATCCTTTCTCAAATGTGTTTTCCAAGTCTCCTCCTGACCACTCCTTAAATCCTTTCTCTTCGCCCATCACGCCTCACGTACCATATCCGGCAGACGGTGGTGCCTATATGCTTATACCCCAACAGAGTGGGTCAGATGTGCCTTATTATATCCGACCCGCAAGCCCTTACCAACCACCGGTACCTGCTTTTATTCCTTATGAAGCAACACCAACGTTACTTCCTCTTTCACAACTTCAAGCTGTAGAACAGGTGTACCAACAGTTGTTTCCGGGCACCTCCTCAGTACCAGCCGCGACACTCCTGACTTCACCAAATATGGTTCCTAGTCCAAATCCCATTCCGCAGCCCAGGAATCCCACTTCGAATGAATCTGCTGACGATGAGGCAGAAAGTCCAGTGATTAAGCCTAAGGCACCACCATCTCCAAAGCTATCAAGGAAGTCCACCAAGAAGTTACAGCACCAGGTCAGCACAAGAACTAGTAGTGGAGACGAGGGTACTGTGTCTTCACCAAATATGATCCAGAGGAAACCTAGGAAGGTGAGCTCCAGCAGTCACGATGAACCCAACGCTACCTCCTCACCAAGTTCCAAACATCGAAATACCGTTAGGTAGGTACATCCTCTCCCCTGAGATTCTTCATCATCCATCATATTATATTTAACTCTTACAGAAATTTATTTAATACATTGCTTTGTTCTTCCTTACAGCTATTATAATCATCACCATTTCATGACCACAGTCACAAGTCATCATAATTATCATCATATTTGGCATAACGAGTTGATCATACAGCATGCTGTCTCTTCATCACATATCAGGGATTTTTTTTCTTTTTCATTCTATTTCTCGGATTATAATGCGGAGTAAAGTTGTATCGATCTTATATCCGAGAGACTGCGTTTTAGTAAGTGGAGGAAATGCTTATTACTTGACTCCGTGTTGCTGTTGTGAATATGGCCAACGGAGAAGTCAAACAAATAATGTTACTTTTCATTGTTTGATTTTCTACTATGTGAAGTAATTTTCGTCTGGAACTGCTATGTTTTTGTGGACTCATGCGTGGTTTTGTTATAGTTTCATACATATTAATTGTGCTTTCTCAATAATGACCGAGAATAATACTTGAAATAATTTCTACTTTGGGGAAAGTAGTGTTAAATAAACAAAATGCTCACGTCATATAAATTGTAACATCACCTTCTTCTAATTTTGATGGATTCATTTTATAAGAAGTAAGACTGGGCGCGCGCGTGTAAAGCAAATTTTTAATCTTGGATGTGATTCTTGAATGAAATTCACACACAAATCTTTTGCTTATATTGCTGAACTGTAAATTGTATTACAGTTTACGATTAAAACTTGAATATATACATCCTTACAAAGAAATTTACACGCCATTACAGAGGCAGTATTGTTTTCAAGTTTATACTGTAACCGTTTCCTAAATATAACATAATTCAAGTTTAATGTTTATATGACCACAAGTAATATTGAATATTGTTTGGTAGTTTTTAAATGAAGCAATAACTCAGAAACACAAGAACATTCAAGCTTAAATATTTCCAGAAAACTAAAGTGCCTAAAGTTTTTTTAATCGTCGCACACTCTTTGAATTTGTAATTTTGCTAATATTGTTATTTTTAACGGATTCGAAAAAAAAATTCAGATATATCGAATCTGAATTCAATATAATATGTTCTTTTCTTTTTCCAACTTTATACTTATTTTATTTACGAAATAACTGCATAGTGGAAAGGTGTTTGAATAAGACCTATATGGATATTTTTCTGCTGTAATCTCATTGTATGTGATACTGTCTAAATACTTTCACTCCTGTTTGCTATTCCAAACAAATATCTCTGAAATTTTGACTTCAAAGTTAAAAATTTCACACATTTGTTATTAATTTGTTTCCAAATAGATAGGTGATTTCACAGTTAGAGCGTTTACTGACATAGTTTAAGTAAAACAACTGGCGTAAAAAGTTTGGGTGGCATGAAACTCAGTCTCTTATTTATTTTTACAATATACTGTGTTAAATAGTTTTTTGACTGGGAGTGGTGATGATGAAGGGAACTATTAGCCACAATAGATTTGTGTATATGAAAGTTGTCGCTCTCTGTTGTTTTACCTTTATTGTTTTTCATGGAGAATATAGGACAAGGTAAATATAGTAATTCATAGTTGATTATAAAATGGTTCACAATAGTTAGGTGGCAGGTTAGTTATACAAACCACAATGTAAATAAGAACAAAACATCAGACCCTGTATTCCCTGAAAGAAGGCTCCTGGTTCGTAAAGTAATAACTTGATGTTTTACAATAAATAAAATAATTTAAAATTTGTTTAATGTATAACCAAGTCTTGATTATAAGGACATCTTTAGAGTAATCTTGGCAATTAATTAAGACTCACTATTACTAGTGTTTAAGGTAATGTATAACTAAGTCTTGATTATAAGGACATCTTTAGAATAATCTTGAAAATTAATTGAAGCTCACTAATACTAGTGTTTAAGGTAATGTATAACTAAGTCTTGATTATAAGGACATCTTTAGAGTAATCTTGGCAATTAATTAAAACTCACTAATACTAGTGTTTAAGGTAATGTATAACTAAGTCCTGATTATAAAGACATCTTTAGAGTAATCTTGGCAATTAATTCAAACTCACTAATACTAGTGTTTAAGGTAATGTATAACTAAGTCTTGATTATAAGGACATCTTTAGAGTAATCTTGGCAATTAATTAAGGCTCACTAATACTAGTGTTTGAGGTAATGTATAACTAAGTCTTGATTATAAAGACATCTTTAGAGTAATCTTGGTAATTAATTAAGACTCACTAATACTAGTGTTTAAGGTAATGTATAACTAAGTCTTGATTATAAAGACATCTTCAGAGTAATCTTGGCAATTAATTAAAACTCACTAATACTAGTGTTTAAGGTAATGTATAACTAAGTCTTGATGATAAAGACATCATTAGAGTAATCTTGGCAATTAATTAAGACTCACTAATACTAGTGTTTGAAATAATGTATAACTAAGTCTTGATTATAAAGACATCTTTAGAGTAATCTTGGCAATTAATTGAAGCTCACTAATACTAGTGTTTAAGGTAATGTATAACTTAGTCTTGATTATAAAGACATCTTTAGAGTAATCTTGGCAATTAATAAAAACTCACTAATACTAGTGTTTAAGGTAATGTATAACTAAGTCCTGGTAATAAAGACATCTTTAGAGTAATCTTGGCAATTAATTGAAACTCACTAATACTAGTATTTAAGGTAATGTATAACTAAGTGTTGATAATAAAGACATCTTTAGAGTAATCTTGGATTAATTAAAACTCACTAATACTAGTGTTTAAGGTAATGTATAACTAAGTCTTGATTATAAAGACATCTTCAGAGTAATCTTGGCAATTAATTAAAACTCACTAATACTAATGTTTAAGGTAATGTATAACTAAGTCTTGATGATAAAGACATCATTAGAGTAATCTTGGCAATTAATTAAGACTCACTAATACTAGTGTTTGAAATAATGTATAACTAAGTCTTGATTATAAAGACATCTTTAGAGTAATCTTGGATTAATTAAAACTCACTAATACTAGCGTTTAAGGTAATGTATAACTAAGTGTTGATAATAAAGACATCTTTAGAGTAATCTTGGCAATTAATTAAAACTCACTAATACTAGTGTTTAAGGTAATGTATAACTAAGTCCTGGTAATAAAGACATCTTTAGAGTAATCTTGGCAATTAATTGAAGCTCACTAATACTACTGTTTAAGGTAATGTATAACTAAGTCTTGATTATAAAGACATCTTTAGAGTAATCTTGGCAATTACTTAAAACGCAACCATACTAGTGCTTAAGGTAATGTATAACTAAGTCCTGGTAATAAAGACATCTTTAGAGTAATCTTGGCAATTAATTGAAGCTCACTAATACTAGTGTTTAAGGTAATGTATAACTAAGTCTTGATTATAAAGACATCTCTAGAGTAATCTTGGCAATTAATTGAAACTCAGTAATACTAGTGTTTAAGGTAATGTATAACTAAGTCTTGATTATAAACACATCTTTAGAGTAATCTTGGTAATTAATTAAGACTCACTAGTACTAGTGTTTCAGGTAATGTATAACTAAGTCTTGATTATAAAGACATCTTTAGAGTAATCTTGGCAATTAATTCAGACTCGCTAATACTAGTGTTTAAGGTAATGTATAACTAAGTCTTGATTATAAAGAAATCTTTAGAGTACTCTTGGCAATTAATTGAAACTCAGTAATACTAGTGTTTAAGGTATGGTATAACTAAGTCTTGATTATAAACACATCTTTAGAGTAATCTTGGTAATTAAGACTCACTAGTACTAGTGTTTAAGGTAATGTATAACTAAGTCTTGATTATAAAGACATCTTTAGAGTAATCTTGGCAATTAATTCAGACTCGCTAATACTAGTGTTTAAGGTAATGTATAACTAAGTCTTGATTATAAAGACATCTTTAGAGTACTCTTGGCAATTAATTGAAACTCACTAATACTAGTGTTTAAGGTAATGTATAACTAAGTGTTGATAATAAAGACATCTTTAGAGTAATCTTGGATTAATTAAAACTCACTAATACTAGTGTTTAAGGTAATGTATAACTAAGTCTTGATTATAAAGACATCTTCAGAGTAATCTTGGCAATTAATTAAAACTCACTAATACTAGTGTTTAAGGTAATGTATAACTAAGTCTTGATGATAAAGACATCTTTAGAGTAATCTTGGCAATTAATTAAGACTCACTAATACTAGTGTTTAAGGTAATGTATAACTAAGTCTTGATTATAAAGACATCTTTAGAGTAATCTTGGATTAATTAAAACTCACTAATACTAGTGTTTAAGGTAATGTATAACTAAGTGTTGATAATAAAGACATCTTTAGAGTAGTCTTGGCAATTAATTAAAACTCACTAATACTAGTGTTTAAGGTAATGTATAACTAAGTCCTGGTAATAAAGACATCTTTAGAGTAATCTTGGCAATTAATTCAGACTCGCTAATACTAGTGTTTAAGGTAATGTATAACTAAGTCTTGATTATAAAGACATCTTTAGAGTAATCTTGGCAATTAATTAAAACGCAACCATACTAGTGTTTAAGGTAATGTATAACTAAGTCCTGGTAATAAAGACATCTTTAGAGTAATCTTGGCAATTAATTGAAGCTCACTAATACTAGTGTTTAAGGTAATGTATAACTAAGTCTTTATAAAGACATCTCTAGAGTAATCTTGGCAATTAATTGAAACTCAGTAATACTAGTGTTTAAGGTAATGTATAACTAAGTCTTGATTATAAACACATCTTTAGAGTAATCTTGGCAATTAATTAAGACTCACTAATACTAGTGTTTAAGGTAATGTATAATTAAGTCTTGATTATAAAGACATCTTTAGAGTAATATTGGATTAATTAAAACTCACTAATACTAGTGTTTAAGGTAATGTATAACTAAGTCTTGATTATAAAGACATCTCTAGAGTAATCTTGGCAATTAATTAAAACTCACTAATACTAGTGTTTAAGGTAATGTATAACTAAGTCCTGGTAATAAAGACATCTTTAGAGTAATCTTGGCAATTAATTGAAGCTCACTAATACTATTGTTTAAGGTAATGTATAACTAAGTCTTGATTATAAAGACATCTTTAGAGTAATCTTGGCAATTAATTAAGACTCATTAATACTAGTGTTTAAGGTAATGTATAACTAAGTCTTGATTATAAAGACATCTCTAGAGTAATCTTGGCAATTAATTAAAACTCACTAATACTAGTGTTTAAGGTAATGTATAACTAAGTCTTGATTATAAAGACATCTTTAGAGTAATCTTGGCATTTAATTGAAGCTCACTAATACTAGTGTTTAAGGTAATGTATAACTAAGTCTTGATTATAGACACATCTTTAGAGTAATCTTGGTAATTAATTAAGACTCACTAGTACTAGTGTTTAAGGTAATGTATAACTAAGTCTTGATTATAAAGACATCTTTAGAGTAATCTTGGCAATTAATTCAGACTCGCTAATAGTAGTGTTTAAGGTAATGTATAACTAAGTCTTGATTATAAAGACATCTCTAGAGTAATCTTGGCAATTAATTAAAACTCACTAATACTAGTGTTTAAGGTAATGTATAACTAAGTCCTGGTAATAAAGACATCTTTAGAGTAATGTTGGCTATTAATTGAAGCTCACTAATACTAGTGTTTAAGGTAATGTATAACTAAGTCCTGGTAATAAAGACATCTTTAGAGTAATCTTGGCAATTAATTGAAGCTCACTAATACTAGTGTTTAAGGTAATGTATAACTAAGTCCTGGTAATAAAGACAGCTTTAGAGTAATCTTGGCAATTAATTAAAGCTCACTAATACTAGTGTTTAAGGTAATGTATAACTAAGTCCTGATTATAAAGACATTTGTATAGTAATCTTGGCAATTAATTAAAACTCACTAATACTGGTGTTTAAGGTAATGTATAACTAAGTCCTGGTAGTAAAGACATCTTTAGAGTAATCTTGGCAATTAATTGAAGCTCACTAATACTAGTGTTTAAGGTAATGTATAACTAAGTCTTGATTATAAAGACATCTTTAGAGTAATCTTGGCAATTAATTAAGACTCACTAATACTAGTGTTTAAGGTAATGTATAATTAAGTCTTGATTATAAAGACATCTTTAGAGTAATATTGGATTAATTAAAACTCACTAATACTAGTGTTTAAGGTAATGTATAACTAAGTCTTGATTATAAACACATCTTTAGAGTAATCTTGGTAATTAATTAAGACTCACTAGTACTAGTGTTTAAGGTAATGTATAACTAAGTCTTGATTATAAAGACATCTTTAGAGTAATCTTGGCAATTAATTCAGACTCGCTAATACTAGTGTTTAAGGTAATGTATAACTAAGTCTTGATTATAAAGACATCTTTAGAGTAATCTTGGCAATTAATTAAAACTCACTAATACTAGTGTTTAAGGTAATGTATAATTAAGTCTTGATTATAAAGACATCTTTAGAGTAATCTTGGATTAATTAAAACTCACTAATACTAGTGTTTAAGGTAATGTATAACTAAGTCCTGGTAATAATGACATCTTCAGAGTAATCTTGGCAATTAATTAAAACTCACTAATACTAGTTTTTAAGGTAATGTATAACTAAGTCTTGATTATAAAGACATCTCTAGAGTAATCTTGGCAATTAATTGAAACTCACTAATACTAGTGTTTAAGGTAATGTATAACTAAGTCTTGATTATAAAGACATCTCTAGAGTAATCTTGGCAATTAATTGAAACTCACTAATACTAGTGTTTAAGGTAATGTATAACTAAGTCTTGATTATAAAGACATCTCTAGAGTAATCTTGGCAATTAATTGAAACTCACTAATACTAGTGTTTAAGGTAATGTATAACTAAATCTTGATTATAAAGACATCTTTAGAGTAATCTTGGCAATTAATTCAGACTCGCTAATACTAGTGTTTAAGGTAATGTATAACTAAGTCCTGATTATAAAGACATCTTTAGAGTAATCTTGGCAATTAATTCAAACTCACTAATACTAGTGTTTAAGGTAATGTATAACTAAGTCTTGATTATAAGGACATCTTTAGAGTAATCTTGGCAATTAATTAAGGCTCACTAATACTAGTGTTTAAGGTAATGTATAACTAAGTCTTGTTTATAAAGACATCTTTAGAGTAATCTTGGTAATTAATTAAGACTCACTAATACTAGTGTTTAAGGTAATGTATAACTAAGTCTTGATTATAAAGACATCTTTAGAGTAATCTTGGCAATTAATTGAAGCTCACTAATACTAGTGTTTAAGGTAATGTATAACTAAGTCTTGATTATAAAGACATCTTTAGAGTAATCTTGGCAATTAATTGAAGCTCACTAATACTAGTGTTTAAGGTAATGTATAACTAAGTCTTGATTATAAAGACATCTTTAGAGTAATCTTGGCAATTAATTCAGACTCACTAATACTAGTGTTTAAGGTAATGTATAACTAAGTCTTGATTATAAAGACATCTTTAGAGTAATCTTGGCAATTAATTAAAACTCACTAATACTAGTGATTAAGGTAATGTATAACTAAGTCTTGATTATAAAGACATCTCTAGAGTAATCTTGGCAAGTAATTGAAACTCACTTATCTAGTCGTACTCGTTCACTTGCCCATAGAAAGATCAGCAGCAGCGAGGGATGTGGTTCTGGTCCTGAGCCTCCGGTGACAACAAGCGATCTCAGCCATTCTTCCACTTCAGGACAGGAATCTCCTAGCAAACAAAGGCGCCGTGTATCCATATATTTCAACAACAACAACAACAACAATAATAACAAAGGTAAGCAAGCACCTTTGCCTGCCTTAAGAACATATTAAACGCCATAAAATCAACGAGCGGCTTCGATGACCTTCGTTAGTGCCTAAAAGCCTTCCTAAATCAATTGTAGCATTTCTGTTGCCCCACTTCCCATTCGGCTTAGTTGAAGGTGGTGGTTGTACCTTAATTTCGTGAAACGTGCTAACATTTTTCGTCCAAATATTATGGTTAGGTAGGTTATATCAGTAAGTACTTTAATCCAGGGACTTAAGTGCTTACAACATTGTAAGTCGTCAGTTTGGGTTGTCATCTCAAAATAGTTTGAGATCGCCTTGTGGTCTACCGGGAAACATGCGAGTCAGTTGAGAAATTCAATGCTATGCCGGTATGTTGCCATGGTAACTCAGGGGCAGAGCAAGCGGCTAGAGATCGAGATTTGCGTGGTTCAAATCCAGGCTATGGTGTTGAATTTTTCAGTCTGACTCTACCTATCCACATAGTTTGTGTGGAAAACAATTAAAACCAACATTAAAAGTGTATTTGAAGTTATTTCTCATATATAGAATGTGAATACGGAATATTCAACTACAACAGTTAATTATTCAAAATTAATAGCTTTGTTTCTACTGAAATAAGCAACAACTGACGCGAAATGTAATGTTGAAGAAACAAAGAAGGACATAACTGTGCGCCACTTTACTGGAGCTGGCGCGCAGATCTCAGCTTCCGCCAGAAGTTGCAAATAAATACCACGTTGCCTCCAGGTTTTTATACCCTACAAACTCAGAGCTCTGATACGCTTGGATACGAAATATTCACACTTGAAAATATATTGGTTTATTAACCTCACTTAAAATTTCATGTATTAACAACCACACAAATAACATAATAAATGTTATATGCGCGCGCTGTTATACATAAATTTAGATTTCTAAATTAGGCGTCAAATCACGGAACTGGCGTCTGAACATCTACCAGCCGAGTGCCGTCCGATCTCATCTTATATAGCACTGCAATTAAGTCCTTAAATCCGTACATGCCTCATGGGGATTTTCCGGTATTTACCGCAATTAAAACACTTGCATACCGATTACAGCAAATAGTATTGCTGGTTCCTTTAACTGCTACATTCAATGCCTGCACATAACCATGAAGTTGCATAACATTTTAAAATCCAACTAGTTGTTACTCTGCACAAAACTGAATGAAAATGAATGAAAATGTGGATTTATAATTTGAATGTGGATTTTACTTGGGTCACCTGCCAGAAGGTGGAGAAGACCATTTTCGAGATTCAGAGTAAAAAATCTGATGTGTTATATTTACATGACTTTCTCTAACTGCTTTACAGACTTCTTACAAACGATTATTCTTCTTTCTACCCTAGCATTAGCAGAATATGCGTATTACTCAGTTCCTTATGACTAGAAGGGAACTAGAGAAATGTGTCATGTTAAACCGATAGTCAAATGTTTTAAAAGCTAGTGCTATGTGATTGTCATTGAATTGGGCTTCTTTGCTTGCCTAAGAGTAGAACAAAAGAAAAACGACATTTCCTATCTGAGAAAAGAAGATGTATTTTAAAATTGATATCAATAACAAGCAATATCTTGGAAACGGTCAACTCTACAACAAAAATGCATGTAACATAAATTATGTGTTTTAACGAGATCTACAATTTTTGTGCAGTAAGCTTTTTGTCTATCTCTCACGGTTTAACCGTTATGCAAAAATCAACCAGAATAAAGTGCTCTTCAGAAGCTATCCACAGAAAATTCAAAATACACATTTTGTTTGTGTTGTGAATAACTTTAATATACGGTACTTTAATGAAAATCGTTAGAGCCATTTTGCATTTAAAGGGTAGTTTGGGGTGAGGGGATTTTCTTGAAAATCGCGCCTTTGGAAGATAATGAACTTAAATACCAAATACTTAGTTTTTGAGCTATGTTCTTGATTCAGGGGGTCTCAAAACATATATTTCCGGTGAAACATCGATATGGAATTTTTGGGTGCAATTTCTCTATACACTATGTAAATAGTACGTCTAGAAAAGGTAAAAAAAAAGAAAAAAAAAAAAAGAAATGGTTTGAAAAAAAGCTTGCGAACATGTGCATAAAATTCTCTTCTCGAACTCTCCTCACCACACTTCCCAGCGCGGTATGACATGCTACAGGACCCGAAACCTTACTCCACCTAGAATAATCCTGTTCTGTCGCCCACAGTTGCAATGAGACATAAAATTCTCTTCTCGAACTCTCCTCACCACACTTCCCAGCGCGGTATGACATGCTACAGGACCCGAAACCTTACTCCACCTAGAATAATCCTGTTCTGTCGCCCACAGTTGCAATGAGACATAAAATTCTCTTCTCGAACTCTCCTCACCACACTTCCCAGCGCGGTATGACATGCTACAGGACCCGAAACCTTACTCCACCTAGAATAATCCTGTTCTGTCGCCCACAGTTGCAATGAGACATCAAATAAAGCAATGCTTGCTTTGGAGATACATTAACATTTCTGTCGTATTTTCATCTTAATATGGAACCTCTTTGTGTGCCAGAATCAATATTTTCGTAATACTTCTTGCAAGTATTAGGAAAAGAGTAATCTTCCACAATTTTACGTTTAACCTCCTCCTCTTCACCAAATTATGTTTGTGGTGTGACTGTACATTTTCCGGCTTTTTTTTTTTTTTTTTTTTTTTTTTTGCAAATTTTTAATTTTGTTAGCTGTTTTAACTACATAAATAGTATAAATGTTTCAATATTTAAAGTTTTTAAATTCCTGCGCGTTTTCTATCAGTTTAATATAATGTTTGGGATTAAGGAGCCTAATAGACAGATTACCTCCTCTGTGAGAATGCATTATCAAAATGGCAGCTCAACTTCTTCAAGGCGACAATTAAAGGCGAAAAAATTGCCGAACAAATAATTATGAAATGCTATTAAAAGAAATCTGAAGTCATGTGTATGCTTTGTTAAAAAGTGTATGATTTCAACGGTTGTAAACACAAAAGCGAATCACTGTTAATAATAATAATAATAATAATAATAATAATAATAATAATAATAATAATAGCAATAATAATAAACACCTAAAAGCATATATTAATTTGAAAAGTTTTAAAACGTTTACAAATATCCCGAGCTATTTTAAAACGGCCAATAGGTTGTACAATGTAATGAACAGGGTTAGGATCTTTAAGCGGAAATTTCAGATGAAAAAGAAAGGAAAAGGTGCTCAAATAAGGTAAAAAGAGGGTTTTTCAACTAATTCAACGATTTCTCTTCCATTCTATTCTAGTTTATTGAATTACAAACAAGTACATCGAATTATCGCTCATCAAAAGAAGGATGATTGTAATTCAAGACATTAAGCAACTCTATATTTTTAAAAGTAAGTCTGTTTCTATTACGAGATAGAATTTCTTTGTAGATGCTGAAGCTTCTTTCGGCATGCACAGAAACCAGTGGAGCAAACCTTGTATTAACTCGGAATGGCAACTCTACCGATGTGGCGAATTCCTCAATGTCTGGATTCTTCTCAAGACTAGACTCAAGTTTGTCTTTGGCAAAGCCATCTAACTGCTCCCTCACAGAAGTAACTGCTCCCTCGTGGTGTTTATCCTTTCCAATTGTTTTTCTAATTGTTTAATAGCTACAGTCAGGTACTTGTAACCATGGACACAATATACCTACTTCTGTCTGCTGTATTTTCTCCGGTAACAGAAGTTGCTCTGCCTTGGAAATTGCACCTGCGTCGACTGGACCCAAAGAAAGCACAAACTCTCTAATTTTATCAAAATTCTCACACCACATAGCAGCACACTCAATCCAAGATCCTCAGCGAGTAATGATCAGGCAATTTGGAAGGGGCAGGCCAGCGGTTTCCCTGTAGGCAACAACACGATTCGGAGCGTTCAGTAGAATCCTCTTCAGAGCAGAGATGAATTGATTTGCGATGTCGAATTCGTTCCTTATGGATTCACAAAGCCTGTGAAGGGCATGAACCATGCTTCAACTTAGGAAATAAGGGTAGTAATTGGTTAACAGCTGAAACCATGCATGGAGCCACGAGAAGAAGGTTTTCAAACTCGGTACCAGTAGGCAAGAGTTTTTGGCAGAAGTTCATAATTGATTGCATTACCGTATTGGCTTTTTGCAGCTCATACATGTTTAACAACATGGGCTTAACCTTCTCCCCTGCAAGGTTCAAAACAAATGTTCAATGTTCCATTGAATCTGTGGTTTCATCCACAATAATTCCCACATCGCAATCAGACACTTTCTCCTTCATTCTTTGTATGGTTTCTTGGTAAGCAGGCTCCATGAAGTTTTTTTTAAAGTACTCTCATCAGGCATTGATATCTTTGTATATTTTTCAAGAAATCCCTTGAACGCTGGATGGTTCTCCTTATTGAGTGGAATTTCTGCTTGTGTAAATCAATGTTTAATTTCTTCAAATTTTGGCTTTCTGAAGAACTCTGTTGAAACGCATTTCGTAATAAAAGTTGCCGTGAATTGTTTACTTGAAGATTTTTTTCATTTGAAGCTTAGAGCTGGAAGTGCGTTGTAAGATGCGATCACGCTGGTGTTCTTCATTTAACAACATTCCTTAATCGCCTATCAGTTCCATCAGTGCTATGAAATTTTGTTTGAATTCCTGAGCCAGAACAATAAATCGGGCACTGGACACTTCTGGCATGACAAAATCTAGTAGCGCACTCGTTTAGTAATGTAACAATGAGTTAACACCAGTTCACTTGCTAACTCAATGCGACTGTCGCACAACTCACTATTACGCCCACTCGCTCACTTCCTCTAATAACACCGCGATAATGTTCTCATTCATGCTGGAACTGCAACCTCAGCGACTTCTAGTAGCTTCGAGCAGAAGCCAGGCTCTAGTCTCGCAACTATACGGGTGCGGTTACTGCATGACCAGACTTCGCCTTCACGCGAACAAATTACGTCTCTCACAGTAAGGAACTCACATTCACGAATCTGGTGGGGTAGATTGCATTACTGCGGGCTACTTTATAACGGTAAAGTGAGAGAACACACAGTTATTTTCCATTGTTGCAGGTGTGCTTTCAACTCATGCGCGGCGTTTACTGAAAGAGGTAACTTACTATTTGCACGTACACAGCAAGCTGGGGACACAATTGATAGTTAAATATTTTATGTTGACTAGAAATCTTATAGAATAAATTGGAATGAAACTTAAAAGAAAAAAGTGTGAAATGGAAAGTATGACCATGGTTGGGGAAATAAGAGATAAACCTGCTAAAAGGGGGGAAAAGTTGCATGAAAAAATACCTCTTTCCGAACAGCTTTAATTCACCCTAAGGAACAAGGTACACACCTAAAAATCCTATCCCTGGTAATGAATGAAATAATGCCAAAATCATAAAATTAGGATGTCGGCCATATATGTAATGGTTAGTCTATTTATAGTCAACACTCAGAGACATGGGCGACAATTGCCACCCACTTTCACAAATCCTATTTCCCGAGGCATTGTTTTCCCGAAAACCAATCTCCCGATTCCACCATTCCGAATTCCTATTCCCGAAGCCGTTATCCCGAATTTCACTCTCTATATTTCCCGAATGACTGAAAGCCTTCTAAATCGAAATACTCGAAACACTCAAAAATATATAAAACATTCAAATGTCAATGAACATGCGTTGCCACTACATTACCATATTTAAATAACTTCAATAAAATTTTATAGAATCAGTACATAAGCAACTAAATTTATTAGTAAACATGGAAAATGTACCTTTGCACAAAGAAGCCAAAAGCTTCTACTAGAGAGTTATGTATATTTATTTAAAAAGCAATTACGCTACTGGTGGGAAAATATACTGGGACTGGCCAAAAGCCTCGTTCCAGAGAATGTTCTGCTCTGGACCACCATGTTAAAAGGCCCATAATCTGGTGGAACATCAGTGCTGCACGCAGTTTAGATAATCAGAAATGAACTACTGAGTTATTCTCGTACCAGACGAGAGAACCTATAGAAGGGAATGAGAAGAGCAAGAACAACAAACCCTACTGCACTTCAAGAGTTACAAAACATCCCTGACAAATTCACAAAATCACTAAACGGAGAATAATTTTTCCTACATGATGACAGAGTAAATGGTAATCGCATCCTTATCTTCTCTACAAGGCAAAATATAGAAATACTTATAAAAAGTGTCAGCTGATTCTTGGATGCAACCTTTAAAGTCAGTCCATTCATTTTCATGTTCTCTATTCATGGATGTAGTCCGAAGAATCTCAGAAACACCTGGAAATCCGGACCACAAATCAATGTGCATACCGTGTTTTCTTTGATGTTGTCTAAACGACAAAGTTCGTATGCAACTGGCCTTGAGAAAGTAATGCACGAAGTTGGTTCGAGCACAAGGTATGCCACCAACTGATTTTGAATTACCTAACATCAGCCGAGCAAGGGTCTATTTTGAGCGAGAACTAGCTTGACTACTGCCCACGTGTTTTCAAATAAGTTGAAGAACTGTAAGTAGCTTAGGGGAAAAGTTTCTGAATGCTTTCCATTACTTTCTTTATAGATTGCGCTCAAATCGGTATTTTGGCTATTTAGCTTTGGTTTCTTTACGGGCTGGTTCGCTTTGTCACTTACAGTCTATGAGTGGTACATTCAGGATGATCCTCTTCGTTATCTTCAGCCCTTATGGCAGCTGTAGACGATTCTTATTTGCCATCTGGATCCTTGAGACTTCAGAACTTTTGGTGTCTGAATGGGTAAATTATGTTCAGAGGACGTGCATTTTGTGGGAGTTTTGGATGGTAACTTGAGATATATGTAATTAAGTGTGACATCGGTTGGTTTAGGGTCTCAATCTAATATGATGTTACTAGAGAGAGTTTCTGGTTCTGAAGAGGATGTCCTTCATATTTACACATAAGACGCATTGTCCCTTCGTAGTCAACTGGTAAAGAATCTGAAACTTTGTTAATGTACTCATGAGATAAAGATTTTCCTTCCGAAACTCAGAATAGGAGAGAATCGAGGAAGGAATGATCTAGCTCTGAGATATACTGGACATGGTTTGATGCTTAAAATTATTCATTTTTTCCCAATAATATAGTTAGGGATTTCGGACAAACATTTAATGCTATCGTTTAATTTTTTGTGAGAGGTGTTGCATCTCCAAAGATACCTTTTTCACATGTATCTTTGAGTGTTTGTTTGTTAGATCTTCGACACATTTTTTGCTATAGGGAAAGAAAAAAAACACATTCTTCTACTTCATATGCGCGAAATATATTGAAAATCATTAGGGGAGCTTAGATTTCTAAGTGCGAGTGGGCTTTTTATGCTTATGTTACGTAGAATTCAATTATTAAGCCTTGTTCTTTGTAGGGACTTGAAACTATTGAGTATGATAAATTTGGAGTGTAGCTACAAAGAGGTTAGCTATTCAGAATGAAGACTTGTAATTATTAAATATCTGGTGGTACAAGCTAGATGTAGCTGTTTTGGTGGTAATGTTACAGCTTCCACTTGGAGCAGCACAATTATACTTTCTCTAACGCGTATACATACAATATACATAGGAGCTAGAGGAGGTATTGTATTTCACCCAAAACTTCGATGTGGGGATCTCGCCGGGAATAAGTTTTGAGATCTCCTGAGTCCAAAAACAAGCATTTTTACTTTCTCCATACGCACTATGTACATAGTGTATAGAGAAAGTATTGCACTTCACCAAAAAATTCGATACCGAGATTTCACCGGAAATAAATGTTTTAGGGTCCCCAATATCCAAAAAAAGCATGTTCATAAAAAGGTCCGCGCGCGCGCGTGTGTGTGTATGTGTGTGTGTGTGTGTCCGTGTGTCCGTGTGTCTGTGAACACGATAACTGAAAAACGAAAAGTCGATAAAATACCAAACTTGGTATTTAAGTTTAGTACCTTCCAGGGATGCGACACGAAGATTTTGAGAAAAATCCCCCCCACCCCCAACTACCCTTTACATGGAACTTTTTTCGAAAATTTTGATTTTCTCGAAAATGGCTCTAACGATTTTGATTAAAATTTCGTATATTAAACATATTTACCTGACAAATAAAATGTATATCTTGAATTTTCTGGTAATAGCCTCTGAAGAGTAGTTTATTCTGGATGAATTTTACAAAATTTTGAATAACTGCTAAACCGTAAGAGATGGACAAAAACTTACTACACAAAAAATGTAGAGCACATTAAAGCACACAATTTATGTTATATACATTTTTTTCGTGGAGTTCGTCGTTTTTGTGACATTCTTTATTTTTGGTTTCTGCTATGAAAAACATACTTTTCTCATACAGGAACTTGTCAACTCCTATCCATATAGACAAAGGAACATCATTGACATAGCAACCAGCTTTTGATTATCACTTTAACCTACAGTTATGACTTATTTCGCTTCTACTGACAAGGAAGCGAGTAATTAGACTATTTCTGCTATTTTTTTCTGATTAGCATAAAGTAAATAAAAGTATAAGCTTTTTAAGAATTATTTGTTGCAGGGATATGGAGAAAGTCACGTGAATGGTACACATCAGATTTTTAGATAAAGGTCTGTGTGTGTGTGTGTGTGTGTGTGTGTGTGTGTGTGTGTGTGTGTGTGTGTGTGTGTGTGTGTGTGTGTGTGTGTGTGTGTGTGTGTGTGTGTGTGTGTGTGTGTGTGTGTGTGTGTGTGTGTGTGTGTGTGTGTGTGTGTGTGTGTGTGTGTGTGTGTGTGTGTGTGTGTGTGTGTGTCAGTGGGCAGCATAGATCAAAAACGAAAATTTGGTTAAATAGCAAACTTGGTATTTAAATTCAGTATCTATCAAACACGAAGATTTGCAAGAAAATCGCCCCACCTCTTACCCTTTACATGGCATATTTTTCGAGAACTTGATTTTCTGAAAAATGGCTCAAACGATTTTAATTAAACTGCCATTATGTTTAAGATATTTGTATGACAAACAAAATACATATATTTAATATTCCGGTAATAGACTCCTCATTTTGGGAGACTTTTGTATGCCTTTTATATAACTGGTAAAGCGCAAGAGATAGACTAAAACTTGCACAAAACATGTAGATCTCGTTAAAACACAATTTATGTCATATATGTAGAGTTAAACTTTTTCCAGATACTCCATGTTATTGTTTTCAGTTTTAAGCTGTTTTAACTTTTCTCAAAAGGGAGGTCATCTTTTTATTGGTCTCTCTTTTGTTTACTCTTAGCAAGCAAAGAAACCGGAATTTCAATTGTTGAACGTAGTGATCGGCTTTTAAAGGATTTGACTACCGCTTTAACCTGTGTATTCCCTTATTTCCCTTCTGCTTACAAGGAAGCAGGTAATAAGACAAGTTCTGCTATTCTTGTCTCAATTAAAATGATGTAGACAAAAGAATAGTGTTTGTAACAAACGTGTTTTTGCGCAAAAGCTAGAGAAAGTTTTTGAATGGAACACATCAGATTTCTTTTTAAGAAAAAGAACAAAACAAGAATAAAGAATTTAAGCACCAAACTTTTGTTGAAAGTCCAAATGTGTGAAATTCTTGTCTCCTTCGTTGTGAATTGAACCTATAACAAACTTTGAACAATCTAAAACACTTTCCATTTAATCAAATTAATGACTTCAAGGTAATTGTTGCTTGGTTTCGTTAGGAAGGGACAAAAAACATTTTCATAAACACTTTCTATGTTTTGAAATTCTAGAAGCCAAACAAATAAAATATATTGTCATCGTTTGTCGAGAGACGTTCTCTGTGAAATGTATTACCTGTCTAACTGCAAACGAATAATGCCTCCTTAAACAAAACCCTGTCAACGATAGCATTCAAATACTCAATGAAAATAACATTAATAGCCCGCCTGGGTAGTGTGGTGGTAGCGTGTCTGCCTCACATTCAACAGGTCGTGAGTTCGAGTCTCGCTTAGGGTGAGTTACCCGGATAAGGTTTTATTCGGGGTTTTCCCTTATCCTGAGAAGACGAATTTTGAGTAATTTTAAGCTCTATGGACCCCGAGATCATTTGAGCATCATTTCACCAATTTTATTCATCGTCCGATGTGGCCAACCAGGTTAAAGGACGTTAAACTAAACAAAAAACCAACAAACATTGGCGTGTTCTATTTCTTGATGAAAACATGTTCACTTTCTGTATTATTTACCCATATCAAGTAAGTCAGTATTGCACCCCAATCAAAAATTTGATTAGGAAATACACATTTTGGGCCTCTCTGAATACAAGTCATCTCCCTCTCTCTCTTTCTCTCGCGCTCTCTCTCTCTCTCTCTCTCTCTCTCTCTCTCTCTCTCTCTCTCTCCACACATATGTGTGTGTGTGTGTGAGTGTCTGTGTCTGGGAAACATAATCGAAATACGAGAAGTTTATATTTAATTTTATTTTATTTTCAAGAAATTGCCCCACCCCAAACTACTGTTTACAAAGAAAAAATATCGGCAATATTTTAGTTTCTTAAAGATCGCTCTAACAATTTTGATTAAAATACCATATTTCAATATAATATATGTTATCTTGAATTTTTGAAAATAACATGTGAAGTCCTTTTCATTCTCAATAACCTTTGTATAGTTGGAAATCGTAAGAGATAGAAAAAAATATTATTACACCAAAAAGTAGATCTTCTTAAAGCACACATTTTATGTCACATAAAATTGTTTTGACGGTAGCCATTTCCAAGATATTCTTGGTTATTGGTTTAAGTTTATAAATACAGTATGCATTTCTTTTTTCTGTTGTTTTCCTTCTTTTTTCTTTTTGTTTTCTTTTCATGCAAAGAGGGCGGAATTTTAAAGTAATCACATAACGACCAGCTTTGAAAAAATTCATTAAATGTTGCTTTAACTTAGTATCTTCACACATCTATGCGACATTCATGAAAATTCATCTTTGTTAATAAGAAGTCGACGAATAAGCTTGTATAAGAAAAGTGTATAGGTAGAAGCGAGTAGAAAAGATATGTCACTGGTGAGAGGTCAGAGCATAAGGTTTGCGCTTCTATTTCATTCCAACAGTTGATTTAGCCGTGACGATAACTTGCCCTCAATTTCCAGCTGCATTACATATTGTAGGCAGACCCCTGTGAATCGCGAGTTACTCGGTGCTCTTTAGACGCGCACCTAAGCTGCAACAGCCTGTTGTAGATGACATGTTGGTGCGAGTTGTCTCCAGCTGAGGCTCAGGCAAAGTGCTGTGATAAAGTTATAAAGAAAACTGCTGCGTTTTCATTTATCCATCCCAATACTAAGAGCGTTTGTACGAGGATCGGCTGATAAGTCCCGGGCCTCTCAATGAAAACAGCATTTAAAAAAAATTGCTTTATTTCTCAACATAATCTCCAGAAAACATTTGTCATATCGGTGTTCTAATTTAATTAAACCATCTCAGTAGTGCGATTTATCAAGGTCCTCAAAGTAGCTGTTTACCGCAACAATGACCTTCTCGTTGCTGTGAAATCTTCGTCCTCCAAGAAATTTTTTGAGGCTTGGGAACAGGTGGTGGTCACTGGGTGCTAAATCTGGCGAATCGTGTGGATGTTCAAGCAATTGGAATTTTAATTCGCACATTTTCCCCATTGCAATGTCTGAACGATGGGCCGGAGCATTGTCGTGATGAAACAAAAAAACATTTTTTTTTTCTAAATGAGGTTTTTTTCTTTTCACATCATCACTCAAACGTTGCAGTAAGCTTGCGTAGTAGTCACCAGTGATACATTTACCCTTTTCCAGGTAATCAATAAAAATAATTCCCTGTGCATCCCAGAAAACACTTGCCATAACCTTGTTAACTGAGAAAATTGAGTTTGTCTTTTTTGGAGTTGGTTCACCTGGCGCAATCCACTGTTTTGACTGTGATTTACGTACTGGAGTGTAGTGATGTATCCAAGTTTCATCCATGGTAATAAACCGTCTCAAAAATTCACTGAGATATTTACGGTACAGCGCCACATTCTTAACAGAAACAGTTTTTCTTTGCAACTTTTGATCAGGTGTCAACAAATGCGGCAACCATATTGCACAGACCTTGTGAAAGCCCAAAACATTACTTAAAATATTACCTACACATTTTTTAATATGTTTACAGCCTCTGCTATATGAATCAACTTTAATCTGCGGTCTTCCAGTATTAAACGATGCATTTTTTCAATGATCTCTGGAGTTGTCACTTCTACAGGGCGTCCAGAGCGAGGCTCATCATTAGTGCTCGTACGTGCCAATTTAAACTCTACAACCCACCTTTTAATCATTGAATATGAAGGGACAGAGTCTTTCAATGTACTGTCCATTTCCTCCTTGATTTCTTTAGTCGTTAAGCCTTTCAAATGGAAGTATTTAATCACTGCTCGTTTTTCCAAAGCCTCCATTTTCTGAAAACTTTAAAGTTGTCTTGTTTAAAATGCTGTCATTTGGAACCTAAACAAGCTATTGACCTGTGACTATGTATACAAGCTAGTTCAGAGTTAAACTATACGATGCTACCGTCTAACTGGCCTAGTGGCGCCATATCTATGTGAGGCCGACTCTAGTAAGTGATTGGTTCTGTACTTCTATTTTGTGTTGCAGCGCCTTTGAAGAGGAGGGACACTGTGTCGATCAGCAGCATCCCAGGCCGAGGAATTTTAACCCGCAGCAATTCTCCCGAGCAGCTCTCGCAATACGAGAGGGAGCGTTCTCACAGTGTGAGCAGCAGTGTCAGAACAAACGGCAGTGCCACAAGAAGAGGCAGCACGACCGATGTCGGCAAGGTTCCCTGGTGCGCCTGCTGGGGCAATGGCTGCATATGACTAGCCTGCTGTAATATTTAATGAATTATTCATTTCAATCCCGTGAATCGCAGAGTATACCACGCATTTAAAGATTTGCTATTACATAACAGACAGTGTGTTCAGAAACAGTGTTCACGTTTGAAAAAGCCGCCCTTGGACTCTTAAACACCGCTTAAATGTTAAGGCAGCTTATTACTGAAAAATGACAACGACGAAGAAAATACATTTTATTTTTGTGATTATTATTGAGTACGGCTCTGTGGGAAGTTTTTTTTATTTATTTATTTTGTTGTTGTTGGTACTTTTATCATGTGTGTGAAATGGAGCTCATCAGATGTCAATTTAAATACCTCTTACGATGGATCAACATCATGATGCAACTTTTTTTCCGTTATAACTTTTTGGACGTCTGACAAACTTTGGAATGCTCCTTACTGTGAAGATTTTAACTTTGCAGGCAGTCTCCCCGATATGGACCAATTGAAACCTGCTAATCTGATAATTAAATATGTGCACATGATTTTTTAATAAATAAAATACGAAAACGAATAATTTAAAACAACATGCTCCCTGTGTAGCATTTATTTAGAGTACATTTCTTATGATTAAATGTAAAATTTCACGGCAGAAGCTTTTGCAGCGTAACAGCATTTTTTGGTAAATTATTGAAACTTGTTTAAATTATTATTTGTAAATTCTATATGAGGGCACCTATAAGGCAATTTAAGATAAAAAAAGTCGGAACAATAGGTTACTCAGCAATAAATATTTTTAAATCACCGATCGGTTTCCTTAACCGAAAAATAGTCAGTAAAAAATGGAAAATTGGTAACCGGCAGCATTTACTTTACACCCAAATCCTTATTGTTGGACCCAAGTTCGGTTCACTGCTCCCTTTTCCGCTCATAATTTAGAACATTATAGCAAAGCAAATATTTCGCGACATGTCTAAGTAACGGAGGGGCAACTAGCACCTCGAAGCGCAATGGACCTTTTATTTCTACACACTCGGCTGCAGGACAGACCGGCGCAGTTCTACCCGGCCACAGGACGCTGGAGGCGTCTCTCGAGGGCAGCTCAAATAAATTGAGTTTCTATTCAATGATGCTCTTTAATTACTGTGTATCTCAGCGTCCCATTTTCTATTGGGCGAGAAAGACTGCTTTTTGGTTTTGCTCAGAGGTTTCTATCGGGTTTAAGATTCCTTTACGTAGCGTAAATCTACGACATGAGACCACCGGTTTACTTTCCTTGAAAGGAGTTCATGCTGAAAATTTTACGTCTAAAAATGCATCACCCTCCGCCGGGTTAGTACCAGTAACCTCGAGAACGAGAGGCAAGACACCATATTTATCATGTATTTATGCTAGTACTAATTTTCATAGTGAGTTTTCATCATCTTGCTACAGTTCATTCTTTTCTAAACTAATTTTTAGATACGATTTAATCTGTTAGTTCAATTTAAAAGAGTTCATTGCGAGTGACTTTTCGTACATTAAATGTAAATGTGTTGAAAATTTTTCTCGAAACGAGTTATGATACCAAATATTGTTTATCATTGAATTTTATTAACATTAAATACTGTCGGAGAAGCTATAAGAGGGTTTAATGAACAAGCAGGCTCTTGACCCACTTAAAAGCGATTTCCTGAAATTTATACAATATTTGTTATTTTATTGAATAAGTAGAAACGTTTTACTTTATGAAGTTAAAAAAGTACCTTCAGGTGTGAAATATCATTCAGTGCCAGAGCTACTATAAAGAAAATCAAAAGCGCGCACACACACAAAAAAAAAATGTATCTTATTACTCCATTAAGTTCTTGTTACGCACAATATATTAATTTTTATATCTGTGATCTTTTTACTATGTTTCTCATAAATATACATAATTAAGTAAAGAATAATAAATTGTCTATTTAATGAATAACAACACACATTCTATGTATATATTGATATGTAATAAATATATATATATGTATTATTTTAGAGAACGGTTAGAATCCTCAAAATATAACCTATCACACTCTTTAGAAAGTATAAAATAATTAACAAGAAATCAGGAGCTTAACAATTATGAGACAGAATAAAGATTAATTTGAAGCTGAGAGGAGTCACTCCAGAAAAGGAAATCTGATGGCAACAAAATCACCCTCTATTGTACTTTGTGTTTTTCTTCCCCAAATTGATCGCCATTAGAGAACAAAGAAACAAACAAACAAAAAGAGAAAGAAAGAAATAAAGATGGCAAATAAATGAGGGTACCGGTAGCTTTATAATGACTTTGTATCAAACTAGTTCTAAATTACTTACTATCTTTCTGACTCTTATCGGTTGATTTTCGGTAACAAATGAATAAGCGCAGTTCCCGGAACCGTATCCACATTCAATTTCTTGCAGATATTATAATTACAGCAGAGATAACAATTACTTGTCGTATTATTGAAAATTCTGTGTCATTTGCAGCTCTCATATGTGACATTTGAAATGCTTGATTATTTGAACAGCTTTATACAAATACTGCGCAAACATTTGCTATGATGTATAGGAATTGTTTTCGATAAAGGTGAGAAGCCCTGCAGAGTAAGCACCAACTTCCAAAACATTATAAAATTCAATGAGATTTTTAAGCAAATGACCGACTTTTCGTTTTGAAGTCATGTTGTTCATAGACACGTACGCACACACATTGACACGCATTTTTTTAATGTCTAAAGTGTTACATTCACACGACTTTATTTACTCTCTATCGTTTGTTATTGGAGGGCGTACAAATTGTTCTTACAAAAATATTTTTGTAACTATTTCATTTTAACTAGGATAAAATTAGGATAACATATTGCAGAAATAGCTACATTGTATATTTCCTTATAGACGCAAAGGCAATAGCCATGGTCAAATTTTTAAGAATTGAATGCCATCAAAACTTCAAAACCTTTCCATGCAATTGCTAGAAACAGGTGAATATTGCAAGAAATGTGAAAGAATATCAAGTATTGAAAATTTCGAATAATTAAAGACCGACATCCTGGAAATGGCGTGTGCCTCAAAAATGTTATTTGGAATAAATTATATTTAAAGTATTCAACATTTTTGTATGATACGTTTTCGTCTATTGCTACACTTTATCAGTTATACAAGACTACACAAAATGTCATTAGAATGAAGCGACTTTACAGGTTATTTTCAGTATATTTAAGATATGAATTTATTTAATGTTTTAATATATTGTATTTTAATAAAAAGCGGCATTTTTGAGAAAATAGAAAATTTCGAAATATATTCAGTGTAAAGGATATTTTGGGGTGATAGATACTGAATTTAAACATCAAGTATACTTTTATCCGACTTTTCGTTGTTCAGTTATGCAGTTCACAGACAGACAATACACACACAGCCCCCCCACACACACACAACCACGAACATTTTTCTAATATGCTTTTTTTTTATTTAGCGGATGTCAAAACGTGTATTATTGGTGTAATATCGGTATAGAATTTGGTTGGAATACAATACTTTACCTACATGCTACACATAGTAGCAAAAGTAAAACTAATTGTTACTTCCTCTGCTGTAGACAGTAAGTAAGCAGATAATGCAATATTTCCTACCGAGTTTTCACTGGAAATAAACGTTTTAGACGCTCCTGTATCCAGATAAAAGCATTTTTGAAAAACGATCCTACGTGTCCCTGTGTGTGTGAACACGAAAATTCAGTTGAATACCAAACTTTATGTTTAAGTTCAGCAACTACCAAACCTTTAACACACCCTTCTCCCTCAAACTACCCTTTACGCGGAAAAAAATTAGAAAAAGTTGATTTTTTCAAAAATAGGTTTTGGAAATTTTGATTAAAATTCTGTGTATTAAAGATATTTACATCCAAATAAAATATTAATCTAAAATATTCTGGGCTTAGCCCCTGAACACCTGTTCATTCTGATGACTTAGTAAAACTGGCAATCCGTAAGAGACAAAAACTTGCTAATCAAAAAATGAACATCTCCATAGGTATATATCATGTGCAACTTTTTATGGAGGTAACCATATCCGACATATTCTTTTTATTGCTTTAAATTTAATTTTTTTTAAACTGGAATTTGTCAACTCCTGACCACGCAAAGATAACGAATTCTGATCACATAGCCTTTAAAAGACTTGACTCCCATTTTAGCCCAGCATACCCCGTTATTTCCCTTCTATTTATAAGGAACTAAGTACTAAGAACATTTTTGCAAATCTTTACCTCGATTAACATGAAGTACATAGAAGAATACGCTTTTTAAGACTAATTTGTTACAGAGATGCAGAGAAGGTCATGTGAAAAGAACATATCAGATGTTTTATAATTATGGTTCAGGGGCTCGCATTAGTGTTATTTCAGGTACCGAAGTTTTGGATTGAGAGCAATATTAACCTGGTTACTCTACGTAGGAAAAATAAAAACAAGCACTTTTAGAGAAATACCGCGTATGTTTGCGAACCTGTGCGTGTGTTTGTGTGTGCTC
Organism: Hymenopus coronatus; assembly: GCA_030762935.1. Taxonomy (NCBI): domain Eukaryota; kingdom Metazoa; phylum Arthropoda; class Insecta; order Mantodea; family Hymenopodidae; genus Hymenopus; species Hymenopus coronatus. The sequence goes on from CM060884.1 coordinate 7,339,760, forward strand.
TATCCACCCAATTGGTCCACTTAGTGATTACACGGAGTCCATGCTGCGCCGTGGCCGAGTGGTTAAACCAATCGCCTCTAACCTAGCTCCCAAACAACCGCATGTGAGATTTGTGGGCGACAAAGCGGCGCAGGGGTGGGTGTACTCCAGTTCTCCCCGCCATCGCATTCCACCGGTGCTCCTTCAACAGTGTAATCACCTGCGGGCGTTAAACAAGTGATATACTGAAATAGGGCGTTAAACACTACATAAAAAAATACAGACAGTCCTGACATTGAATGTGGCAAACGCCCACTTATTGTATTATAGAGTTAGACGTTGAATGTGGCAAGCGCCCATTTATTGGACTACAGATTCAGGACGTTTAATGTGGCAAGCGCCCACTTATTGGACTAGAAAGTTGGACGTTGAATGTGGCAAACGCCCACTTATTGGACTAGAAAGTTGGACGTTGAATGTGGCAAACGCCCACTTATTGGGCTACAGATTCTGGACGCTCAATGTGGCAAGCGCCCAATTATTGGACTAGAGAGTTGGACGTTGAATGTGGCAAACGAGCTCTTATTGGACTATAGATTCTGGACGTTGAATGTGGCAAGCGCCCAATTATTGGACTAGAGAGTTGGACGTTGAATGTGGCAAACGCCCACTTATTGGACTACAGATTCTGGACGTTCAATGTGGCAAGCGCCCAATTATTGGACTAGAGAGTTGGACGTTGAATGTGGCAAACGACCTCTTATTGGACTACAGATTCTGGACGCTAAATGTGGCAAGCGCCCAAATATTGGACTAGAAAGTTGGACGTTTATGTGGCAAACGCCCACTTATTGGACTACAGATTCTGAACGTTCAATGTGGCAAGCGACCAAATACTGGACTAGAGAGTTGGACTTTGAATGTGGCAAACGACCTCTTATTGGACTACAGAGTCTGGACCTTGAATGTGCCAAACGGCCACTTATTGGACTAGAGAGTCCAGACGTTAAATGTGGCGAACGCCTACTTATTGGACTAGAGAGTCTGGACGTTGAATGTGGCAAGCGCCCACTTATTGGACTAGAGAGTCCAGACGTTGAATGTGGCAAACGCACACTTATTAGACTAGAGAGTCCAGACGTTGAATGTGGCAAACGCCCTCTTATTGGACTAGAGAGTCTGGACGTTGAATGGGGCAAACGCCCACTTATTGGACTACAGAGTCCAGACGTTGAATGTGGGCAGCGCCCACTTATTGGACTAGAGAGTCTGGACGTTGAATATGGCAAACGCCGACTTATTAAACTAGAGAGTCTGGATGTTGAATGTGGTAAACGCCCACTTTTTAGACTAGAGAGTCTGGATGTTGAATATGGCAAGGGCCCACTTATTGGACTAGAGAGTCCAGACGTTGAATGTCGCAAGCGCCCATTTATAGGACTAGAGAGTCTGGACGTTGAATATGGCAAAGGCCCACTTATTGGACTAGAGAGTCTGGACATTGAACGTGGTAAACGCCCACTTTTTAGACTAGAGAGTCTGGACGTTGAATATGGCAAGGGCCCACTTATTGGACCAGAGAGTCTGGACGTTGAATGTGGTAAACGCCCACTTTTTATACTAGAGAGTCTGGACGTTGAATATGGCAAACGCCCAATTATTGGACTAGAGAGTCTGGACGTTGAATATGGCAAACGCCCACTTATTGGACTAGAGAGTCCAGACGTTGAATGTGGCAAACGCCCACTTATTAGACCAGAGAGTCCAGACGTTGAATGTGGCAAACGCCCACTTATTAGACCAGAGAGTCCAGACGTTGAATATGGCAAACGCCCACTTATTAGACCAGAGAGTCCAGACGTTGAATATGGCAAACGCCCACTTATTAGACCAGAGAGTCCAGACGTTGAATGTGGCAAACGCCCTCTTATTGGACTAGAGAGTCTGGACGTTGAATGGGGCCAACGCCCACTTATTGGACTACAGAGTCCAGACGTTGAATGTGGCCAGCGCCCACTTATTGGACTAGAGAGTCTGGACGTTGAATATGGCAAACGCCGACTTATTAAACTAGAGAGTCCAGACGTTGAATGTGGCAAGCGGCCACTTATTGGACTACAGAGTCTGGACGTTGAATGTCGCAAACGCCCACTTATTGTATTACAGAGTCTGGACGTTGAATGTGGTAAACGCCCACTTTTTAGACTAGAGAGTCTGGATGTTGAATATGGCAAGGGCCCACTTATTGGACTAGAGAGTCCAGACGTTGAATGTCGCAAGCGCCCATTTATAGGACTAGAGAGTCTGGACATTCAATGTGGTAAACGCCCACTTTTTAGACTAGAGAGTCTGGACGTTGTATATGGCAAGGGCCCACTTATTGGACCAGAGAGTCTGGACGTTGAATGTGGTAAACGCCCACTTTTTAGATTAGAGAGTCTGGACGTTGAATATAGCAAACGCCCAATTATTGGGCTAGAGAGTCTGGACGTTGAATATGGCAAACGCCCACTTATTAAACTAGAGAGTCCAGACGTTGAATGTGGCAAGCGGCCACTTATTGGACTACAGAGTCTGGACGTTGAATGTCGCAAACGCCCACTTATTGTATTATAGAGTCTGGACGTTGAATGTGGTAAACGCCCACTTTTTAGACTAGAGAGTCTGGACGTTGAATATGGCAAGGGCCCACTTATTGGACTAGAGAGTCCAGACGTTGAATATCGCAAGCGCCCACTTATAGGACTAGAGAGTCTGGACGTTGAATATGGCAAGGGCCCACTTATTGGACTAGAGAGTCTGGACATTGAATGTGGTAAACGCCCACTTTTTAGACTAGAGAGTCTGGATGTTGAATATGGCAAGGGCCCACTTATTGGACTAGAGAGTCTGGACGTTGAATGTGGTAAACGCCCACTTTTTAGACTAGAGAGTCTGGACGTTGAATATGGCAAACGCCCACTTATTAGACCAGAGAGTCCAGACGTTGAATGTGGCAAACGCCCTCTTATTGGACTAGAGAGTCTGGACGTTGAATGTGGTAAACGCCCACTTATAGCACTACAGAGTCTAGACGTTGAATGTCGCAAGCGCCCACTTATTGGACTACAGAGTCTGGACGTTGAATGTGGTAAACGCCCACTTTTTAGACTAGAGAGTCTGGACGTTGAATGTGGTAAACGCCCACTTTTTAGACTAGAGAGTCTGGACGTTGAATATGGTAAACGCCCACTTATAGGACTACAGAGTCTGGACGTTGAATGTCGCAAGCGCCCACTTATTGTATTACAGAGTCTGGACGTTGAATGTGGTAAACGCCCACTTTTTAGACTATAGAGTCTGGACGTTGAATATGGCAAGGGCCCACTTATTGGACTACAGAGTCTAGACGTTGAATGTTGCAAACGCCCACTTTTTAGACTTGAGAGTCTGGACGTTGAATGTGGTAAACGCCCACTTTTTAGACTAGAGAGTCTAGACGTTGAATGTGGCAAACGCCCACTTTTTAGACTAGAGAGTCTGGACGTTGAATGTGGCAAACGCCCACTTTTTAGACTAGAGAGTCTAGACGTTGAATGTGGCAAACGCCCACTTTTTAGACTAGGGAGTCTGGACGTTGAATGTGGTAAACGCCCACTTATTAGACTAGAGGGTCCAGACGTTGAATGTGGCAAGCGCCCACTTTTTAGACTAGAGAGTCTGGACGTTGAATATGGTAAACGCCCACTTATAAGACTAGAGAGTCTGGACGTTGAATGTGGCAAACGCCCACTTATTAGACTAGAGAGTCTGGACGTTGAATGTGGCAAGCGCCCACTTATTGGACTAGAGAGTCTGGACGTTGAATGTAGAAAATGCCCACTTATTGGACTACAAAGTCTGGACCTTGAATGTGGCAATCGCCTACTTATAGGACTACAGGGTCGCGGCGTTGAATGTGGCAAATGCGCACTTATTGGACTGGAGAGTCTGGACGTTGTATTTGGCAAACGCTCACTTTTTGGACTACAGAGTTCGGACGTTGAATATGGCAGGTGTATGGATGTTGAAAGTGTGGAAGGACTCACCTACTAGACTACAGATTCCGGGCATTGAATGTGTCAAGCGCCCACTTACTGTTCTAGAGAGTTGGACGTTTAATATGGCAATTGCCCACTTATTGGACTACAGAGTCCAGGCGTTGAATATGGCAAGTGTATGGATGTTGAATGTGTGCAAGGACTCACCTACTAGACTACAGAGTCCAGGCGTTGAATGTGGCAAGTGTATGGATGTTGAATGTCTGCAAGAACTCACCTACTAGACTACAGAGTCCAGACGTTGAATATGGAAGGTGTATGGATGTTGAATGTCTGCAAGAACTCACCTACTAGACTACAGAGTCCAGACGTTGAATGTGCCAAGTGTATGGATGTTAAATGTCTGCAAGATCTCTCCTACTAGACTACAGAGTACAGACGTTGAATGTGGTAAGTGTATGGATGTTGAATGTCTGCAAGAATTCTCCTACTAGACTACAGAGTCCAGACGTTGAATGTGACAAGTGTATGGATGTTGAATGTGCGCAAGAACTCACCTACTAGACTACAGAGTCCAGACGTTGAATGTGGCAAGTGTATGGATGTTGAATGTGCGCAAGAACTCACCTACTAGACTACAGAGTCCAGGCGTTGAATATGGCAAGTGTATGGATGTTGAATGTGCGCAAGGACTCACCTACTAGACTACAGAGTCCAGACGTTGAATATGGCAAGTGTATGGATGTTGAATGTGCGCAAGGACTCACCTACTAGACTACAGAGTCCAGGCGTTGAATATGGCAAGTGTATGGATGTTGAATGTGCGCAAGGACTCACCTACTAAACCACGGAGTCCGTGCATTGAATGTGGCAAGCGCCCACTTATTGTTCCAGAGATTTGAACGTTGAATGTCGCAAGCGCCCACTTATTAGGCTAGAGAGTTAAACTTTGAATGTGGCAAGCGCCCACTTATTAGGCTAGAGATTTGAACGTTGAATGTTGCATATGCTCACTTATTGGACTACAGAGTCCAGACGTTGAATATTGCAAGTGTATGGATGAATGTGTGCAAGGACTCACCTACTGGACTAGAGAGTGCGGGCATTGAATGTGTGCAGGTGCCCACTTAGTGAACTACAAGTGTGGACGTTGAATATGGTAAGTGACCACTTATTGGACTAGAAGTCCTCATGTAGAATATATGCAAGGGCTCACTTTGTGGAACATACGGTCCGACGGTGAATGTGTGCATGGGCTCATTTATTGGACTACAAAGTTCGTAAAGTGTTCGTAAAGGTTTTATCAAGGATTGATAATTTCAAAAATATTAATCCCGACCTTCCATTGCCGCGTACATGTGTGGTCACTCGTTGGGGTACTTTGCTTAAAGACGTGGTATATTAATGCACATCATTTGCAATAGTAGTAAAGGACTGTGCAAAGAAGCTGTTATTGCCAATGAAGTTCCCCACAGTTTAATGTGTAATATTTATTTAAAATTGGTGTTCATATCATCAAATTTTGATTTCTTGATTCTTGAAACTTCTTCTTACGTATTAAGCAATTCAGTTAAAAAAATACGTGAAAACTCCACAATCACTTATTGTTATGACTTCAATAAAGAAGTACAGTTTGTTGAAAACATTTTACATTATCTAAAGTGCAAAAGCAGAAATTCTAAGAAAAAAAATCTTATTGTTCCATTTACATGACTTTCTCTACATCTCTGTAACAAACTATTGTTAATAAGTTTATTCTTCTAATCCTTGCTAATAAAGATAAACATTAGCAGAAACAGTCTTATTACTTATTTCCTTATAAGTAGAAGGGAAATAAGCGAATACACTAGGTTAAACCAACTGTTAAATGTTTTAAAATAAGGTTGCTAGGGGATTGTGTGGCCAGGATTGACGAAGTACCGTATGAGAAAAGCATGAGTATTTTAAAACTTAAACAAATAACAAGAAATAAGTATTTTAAAACTGAAAGCAATAACAAAATATATCTCAAAAACAGCCAACTCCTCGAATATATATTTGGAAAAAGCTCCGTGTGTATGCCTGCGTGTGTGTCTGTGTGTGTGTGTGTGTGTGTGTGTGGACGGCATAGCTCAAAAATAAAAAGACCGAATATAATACCAAATTTGATATTTAAGTTTGGTATCTTGCGAGGATGCGATACGAAGATTTTCAAGAAAATCCCTCCACCCCAACTACCCTTTACACGAACTTTTTTCAAAAATTTTGATTTTCCCAAAAATGGGTCTAGCAATTCCGATTAAAATATCATATTTTAAAGATATTTACTTAACAAATAAAATGTATATCTTGAATTTTCTGGGAATAGCCTCTGAAGACTACTTCATTCTGGATAAATTTTACAGAATTTTGCATAATTGCTAAACCGTAAGAGATAAACAAAACGTACCACGCAAAACTGCAGAGCACGTTAAAACACACAATTTATGATGTATACATTTTTTTCGTGGAGTTGATCGTTTTTGAGATATTCCTTGTTTTCGGTTTCAGTTATGAAAAACATACTTTTCTCATACAGGAATTTGCCAACTCCTGTCCATACAAACAAAGGAACTTCAGTCACATAGCAACCAGCTTTTGACTATCACTTTAACCTACGTTACTCCCTTATTTCGCTTCTACTTACAAGGAAAAAAGTAATAAGACTATTTCTGCTAATTTTTTCTCGGTTAGCATGAAGTAAATAGAAGCATTAGCTTTTTAACAATAATTTGTTGCAGAAATGTAGAGAAAGTCATGTGAATGGAACACATAAGCTTTTTTTTTAAAATATTTTTCAGTTTGTAGGACATATGTTTAAATTTTAGCACATAAAAATAAATATTTTTAAGTTTTTAGTGCATAAAAATCCGGGTCCTAACCAGAATTCCTCTTGTCCCTGGTATAACGAGCATCAGTACACGAAACGAGTGGCAACACAACGACCAACGGAACTAGGCTACCGTGGGATCTATTGTTCGGTACGCCTCCTGCTGCTTACGGAGAGGCTGAAAAGCATCCATTAACTCCTTAACTTACACGTGAGAACGTACCTTATAACCATTGCAAGAATTGTCTTCTTTGCGCCGCGAGGTCTTTTGGAATTTATATCGACGCATAGCTGCATCACATAGATGTTTGCTCAGAGGTACTTGTCCCGAGCAGCTCCACGATATGAAGCAAGCAGATCAAGATGCACCACCATCAGTTGAAACATAATACGGTATACTGCATTGTTGCTGCTTTGACGATTTCCCTTTACTTCGTGGGACGATAGCCTCACACAACGTCAACCTTATGGTAAGTGCTACTGTTCACACATGGCTTATAGTACGCCTGGTTATTAGATATGGTTGCCAGAATGTACTCGAGCCAGGCCCGGAGACCAACCAACAGATACTTGAGTAAGTGGCGACACAAGTTATTAAACACATTTTTTGTTGTTGTATTATTACGGTCCAATTTTTACTAACATAAAATTAACTTCTACTACTAATACCAATAGCCTGCTTATGGTACCATTACAACTAATCTAACCTATATGAACTAAATAAAAATAATAAAGTGCTTATCCAGCACTTATCTACACATACACTAGTTACTATCAACTTTTTGTAACCCATTTTTATAATTTTTATCCTGCAACCATTCTTCACGGAAAGAACTCTTCATTTCACAGAACAAAACCTACAACAATTCTCAATTGTGAAAGGTAGTGGTAGTTTGTCGCCCTCCATGGTGTAGTGGTTACCATGATAACTCCATATACCCAAGGTCGCGGGTTCAAACCCGGTGGAGGACGATAGATTTTTTTTCGGGTGTAAAAATCCTTAGCATGGCTTCCTTTGGAAGGGAAGTAAAGCCGTTGGTCCCGTGTCGCAGATTTACGGCACGCAAAAGAACCTCAAGCCTGATAGAGAGGCCTCTGAGCAAAATTAAGCGGTCTTTCACACCCAATTTAGAATGGGATGCTGAGAACCACAGTAGTTAAAGAGCGTCCATAAATAACACTCCATTACCTTTTTTAGTGGTAGTCTATCCATTCACGATCCGAGTGTTCAATAATTGCCGGTAAACTGCTAACTGACAAGTGGAAATGAACGAGCCGCAACTTTCTTTAATAATGTGAGCCGAATACTACAAACTCAACAATGAAAAATTGCCAGAATAAGAATACAAACATAGCGTTTTATTACAATTAGAACTTGAACATTCGAACCAAAATTATTCATGAGTAAGGTGACATTCAAGCCCGTAGATTAAAGTCATTGGCCCTTATACCCGGAGAATTCATTGCAAACCCGGGCACTCCAGCGGCGCCCGGAGATCTGGCAACGCTCTTACTTGATAATTTAAGGTACTTGTTGGTGACATTATGGAGGCTTTTCAGCCTCTCCGTAAGCAGCAGGAGGCGGACCGAACAGGTAGCCTAGCTCACGTCCGTTGTCTTGCCACTCGTTTCGTGTACTGATGCTCCTTACACCAGCGACAAGATGAATTATGGCTAGGACCCGGATTTTTATGCACTAAAAACTTAGAAATATATATTTTTATGTGCTAAAATCTTAAACATAGTTATTAAAAATTGAAAAATACTTTTAAAAAAAATCTGATGTGTTCCATTCACATAACTTTCTCTACATTTCTGCAACAAATTATTGTTAAAAAGCTTATGCTTCTATTTACTTCATGTTAATCAAGTAAAAATTAGCAGGACTAGTCTTATTACTTGCTTCCTTTAAGTAGAAGCAAAATAAAGGAGAACCACAGGTTAAAGTGAAGTCAAAAGCTGGTTGCTAAGTGACTGAAGTTCCTTTGTTCGTATAGACAAGAGTCAACAAATTCCTGTATGAGAAAAATAGGTTTTTAAAGCTGAAACAAAACAAGGAATATCTTAAAAAACGACCAACTCCACGAAAAATGTATATAACATAAATGGTGTGTTTTAACATGATCTACATTTTTTGTGCGGTAAGTTTTTGTCCATCTCTTGCGGTTTAGCAGTTATGTAAAATTCCGTAAAATTCATCCAGAATAAAATAGTCTTCAGAGGCAAATTCCCAGAAAGTTCAAAACATACATTTTATTTGTCAGGTAAATATCTTTAATATATGATATGTTAATCAAAATCGTTAAAGCCGTTTTTGAGAAAATAGACATTTTCAAAAAAAGTTCCATGTAAAGGATAGTTTGGGTTGGGGGTATTTTTCTCAAAATCTTCGTGTCGCATCCCAGGAAGATACTAAACTTAAATATCAAGTTTGGTATTTTACCGACTTTTCGTTTTTGAGTTATCGGGTTTACAGACACACGGACACACACACGCACACACACATACATAGGACCTTTTTGTGAAAATGCTTTTTTTTATACAGAGGACCCTAAAAGATGTATTTCCGGTGAAATCTCAGTATCAAATTTTTGGGTGGAGTGCAATACCTTCTCTATATACTATGTACATAGTACGTGTAGAGAAAGCAATAAGCTTAAAAGGAAGGGTTAACAGAAGCGATATAGAAAAAATCTAATATGTACTATTCACATGATTTTCTCTACCCCTCTGTAACAAATTATTCTTGCGCAAGATTATTCTTTTATCGAGACGAATAATAGCAGAAATTGTCTAATTACTTGCTTCCTTCTAAGCAAAAGGGAAATAAGGAAACACACTATCATCACTTGAGTGATAGTCAAGTCTTTTAAAAAGCTGGCCGCTATATGAACAATTGAAGTGAAACAAAATAGAAATGAAAGGTGATAAGTTACGTAGTTTAGAATTGAAACTAATAACATATACCTCAGAAATGGTCAACTCGAAAAAAAAAAAAAGTTTGTAACAAATTATAATACCATTGGAATCATTAATAACAGTTTAATATTCAGTGTTATATTTACAATAAAAGCAATCAACATATACCTCAGAAATGGTCAACTCGAAAAAAAAAAAGTTTGTAACAAATTATAATACCATTGGAATCATTAATAACAGTTTAATATTCAGTGTTATATTTACAATAAAAGCAATTTACCACTAACAGTGATGCCGTATCTCAAATGGAACACACAAATATTCCGGCAACCTTGTTTTCAGATTCTGTTTACTGGTATTCTAAACGTTTGATGTGCCATTTACAGACTATCAGTTTAGTCAACTGCTGAATAGGCTGGTGCATTCAAATTAAAGATTTTAGCGCCATTTGCAAGAAATGCCCACTATGTCATTTTACCCAAGTATGTCATTTTAGGCACCTTTCCTATAATGAACACCAAAAATTGTCTCAAAATTCCAAAGCTCTTGATGTAGAGTTTATTATAAAAATCTGATGTGTTACTCTCACATGACTTTCTCTAACTGCTCTATAAACTTCCTATAAAAGATTATTCTTCTTTCTACACAATGCTAATCGAAATAAACACTAGCAGTAATCTCTTATTACTTACTTCCTTATAAGTAGAAGGGAACTAGGGGAATGCACTAGGCTAAAGTGATAGTCAAATGTTTTAAAAGCTATCGTTATGCGATTGTGATTGCAAATCGCTTCTTTGCTTGGCCAGGAGTAGAACAAAAGAAAAACGGGCACTTCCTGTCTGAGAAAAGGTTAAGTATGTCACAATTGAAAGCAATAACAAGGAATGTCTCGGAAACGGTTACCTCCATAACAAAAACGTAAATGACATAAATTGGGTGTTTTGACGTGATCTACATTTTTTGTGTGAAGTGAGTTTTTGTCTATCTCTTACGGTTTAGCAGTTAAGCAAAATTCGGCAAAATACATTCACATTAAAAAGGTCTTCAGAGGCTATTCCCAGAAAATTCGAGATATACATATATTTCCGATGAAATCTCGGTATCGACTTTTTGGGTGCATTACAATACCTTCTCTATCCCTATGTACATATGGGGCTAGAGAAAGTAAAAAGGATGGAGATATTTCTTAGCCTGCTTGCACATACGTTGATCAGCTGAGTGAAATGCCATGGCATGTGCTACTGCAAAGCACACAGGCAGTCATGAACGTTTTTACCGGTGATGTCATCAGATTGCTGCCTCCAGTTTTATGGCACGTACCATCCCTGCTTCCTTTGGTCGTCTTCTCCATATATGTATGTTATTTATCTGCTCTTTCGTTTACATCATTTTTATGTATTTCGTTCATTTCCCATTCTGTGTGTATTTTGTTTTGTTTTGTAGGTAAATATATAAAATAAGGAGGGAAAATCGGAAATCTGCCAGCTTTAAGCAACGATGGCCATAACCCTGATATAAAATGAAAATGCCATTATTAATCTCTATGTCATCACGTGGAAAATTAACCTAAACTAGATACATCACAAGAAATATAAGAAAACATAGCAAGGCAGAAAAGAAAGAGAGGAATTTAGAATCAGGTTCCTTTTGTGCCTTTGTCTATGAACACGCAGCTACGAGGTTGGTTTACATTTCTCCATGACAAACATAGAAGGGCCCGCCTGAGTAGTGTGGTGGTAGCGTGTCTGCCTCACATTCAAAAGGTCGTGAGTTCGAATCTCACTTAGCGTGAGTTACCCGGATGAGGTTCTTTTTTTTTGAGGGTTTTCCCTTATCCTGAGAAGACGAATGTTGAGTAACTTTGAGCACCATGGACCCCGAGATCATTTGAGCATCATTTCACCAATTTCATTCATCGTCCGATATGACCAACCAAGTTAAAGGACTTTAACTACAAAAAAAAAAAAAAAAAAAAAAAAAAAAAAAAAAAAAAAAAAACACATAAAAATCGGATTTTTAATGCACATCCTTTGTTTATTCAAAATCATATTTTACTTTCTCTACATATATATAGCGTATAAAGAAGATATTGCATTCCACCTAAAAATTTGATATCCATCTTTCACTCTAAATAAATGTTTTGAGGTCCCTTGAATGTAAAAAAATAAAACGATAGCAAAGCTCCAAAACGAAAAAAAAAAAACGTTAAATACCAAATTTGTAGTATTTAAGTTATGTAACTTCCAAGGATGTGACACGATGATTTTCAAGAAAATCTCCCACCCCAAACTACCCTTTACTTGTAAAATTTTTCGAAAATATCTGCTTTATCAAGAATGGCTCTAACGATGTAGACTAAAATACTTTATGCTTATGATATTTTTATTTTAATTAAATGTATATCTTGATTTTTCTACGAATAGCCTCTGGAAATCTCTTTATTCTGAATGAATTTTGCTTAACTGCATAACCGTAAGAGATAGACAAAAATGTACTACACAATAAATGTGGGTCTCGTTAAAACAGAAAGTTTGTCATAAATATTTTTGTGCAGTTAACCATTTCCGAGATATTTCTCGTTACTAGTTTCAATTTTAAGATAACTAAAACTTCTCTGAAACGAGAACTTTGTATTTATTTTTATTTTGTTTTACTCTTGGCCATACAAAAATAACTACGTTTTCATCACATAGCGACCACTTTTAAAGGATTCGATGTGGCTTCACCCCAGTGTATTCCCTATTTTCCTTCTACCTACTCACAAGGAAGAAATAAACTCATTTCTGTTAACGCTTATCTTGAATAAAAATCGGTAGATAGAAGAATAAGCTTTTGTAGGAATGTGTTACACAATTGCTAGAAAAAGTCGGGTGAATGGAACACATAGATTTTTAGAAAAAGGTCCGACTGTAAGCATCATAACTCAAATACGAAAAGCCCGTTAAATGCCGAAGCTGGTGTTTAAGTTCTGCATCTTCCAAGGTTGCAACACAAATTTTTAAGAAAGATCTCCCTAACTACCTTTTTCACGAAACGTTTTTCAAAATGCTTATTTTGTCAAAAATGATTCTATCGATTTTGACTGAAATGCCACACTTTGCTAATTTTCTTGGTACTTGAAATGCATATGTTGAATTCTCTCAGTGTAGCCTCTGAAGACGTTTTCATATTGGTAAGAGGTAGATAAAAACTTGTTACACAAAAAATGTATATCTCATTAAAACACACACTTTATTCCAAGTACATTTTTACTTTCTCTATACGCACTATGTACATAGTGTATAGCGAAGGTATTGCACTCCACCCAAAATTCGATACCGAGATTTCACCGGAAATATGTTTTAGGGTCCCCAATATCCAAAAAAAGCATTTTCACAAAAAGGTCCGTGTGTGTGTGTGTGTGTGTGTGTGTGTGTGTGTGTCAGTGTGTCCGTGTGCCCGTAAACACGATAACTCAAAAACGAAAAGTCGGTAAAATACCAAACTTGGTATTTAAGTTAAGTATCTTCCAGGGATGCGACACGAAGATTTTGAGAAAAATCCCCCCACTCCCAACTACCCTTTACATGGAACTTTTTTCGAAAATTTTTATTTTCTCTAACGATTTTGATTAAAATTTCGTATATTAAACATATTTACCTGAAAAATAAAATGTATATCTTGAATGTTCTGGGAATAGCCTCTGAAGAGTAGTTTATTCTGGATGAATTTTACTAAATTTTGAATAACTGCTAAACCGTAAGAGATGGACAAAAACTTACTACACAAAAAATGTAGAGCACATTAAAACACATAATTTATGTTATATACATATTTTTCGTGGCGTTCGTCGTTTTTGTGACATTCCTTATTTTTGGTTTCTGCTATGAAAAACGTATACTTTTCTCATACAGGAACTTGTCAACTCCTATCCATATAGACAAAGGAACTTCATTGACATAGCAACCAGCTTTTGACTATCACTTTAACCTACAGTTGTCCCTTATTTCGCTTCTACTTACAAGGAAGCGAGTAATTAGACTATTTCTGCTATTTTTTTTTTTTTCTGATTAGCATAAAGTAAATAAAAGTATAAGCTTTTTAAGAATATTGTTGCAGGGATATGGAGAAAGTCATGTCAATGGTACACATCAGATTTTTACTTTCTCTAGCCCAGTATGTACAATGTACATAGGAATAGAGAAGTATTGTATTCCACCCAAAAATTCGATACCGAGATTTCACCGGAAATACATGTTTTAAGACCCCCTGTATCCATAAAAAGCATTTTCAGAAAAAGGTCTGTGTATGTGTGTGTCCGTGTGTCTGTGAACACGATAACTCAAAAACGAAAAGTCGGTAAAATACCAAACTTGGTATTTAAGTTTAGTATCTTCCAGGGATGCAACACGAAGGTTTTGAGAAAAATCCCCCCACCCGAAACCACCCTTTACATGGAACTTTTTTCGAAAATTTTTATTTTCGCAATAATGGCTCTAACGATTTTGATTAAAATATCGTATATGAAAGATATTTACCTGACAAATAAAATGTAATTTTGAATTTTCTGGGAATAGCTTCTGAAGAGTACTTTATTCTGGATGAATTTTACGGAATTTTGAATAACTGCTAAATAGAAACCAAAAACAAGGAATGTTTGAAAAATGTAGAGCACGTTAAAACACACAATTTATGTTATATATATTTTTCCGTAGAGTTCGTCGTTTTTTAGACATTCCTTGTTTTTGGTTTCTCTAAAAAAAAAAAAACCACACACACAAAGACATTTTTCCAAAAATTGTTTTTTTTTATTCAGGGGTACAAAACAGTATTTCCGGTGAAATCTCGATATCGAATTTTTTAGTGCAATACAATACACTGTGTAAAGTACGTGCAGAGAAAGAAAAAAGCTTATTTCAGACTCAGGGAACCTCAAAATGTATATTTCCGGTGAATATAACATCTCTCTATTCACTTTGTAGACTGTACATTCGGGCTAGAGAAAGCAAACATGTGTTTGATTATTTTTCTGTATGAGTGAGCACGAAAATCCGGCCTCGAGTACTGCCGCCTGGCAATTACTGCCCGCCACGAACAGATACCAACAAATAGATAAATATGTAATAATTAGATAAAAATCTGATGTGTTCCATTCACATGACTTTCTCTACCACTCTGCAACAAATTATTGTTAAAATCCTTAAGCTTCTATTTTTAATTCATACTAATCGAAAAACAATTAGCAGAACTAGTCTTATTACTTGCTTCCTTGTAAGTAGAAGCGAAATAAGGGAGTACCATAGGTTAAAGTGATAGTCAAAAGCTGGTTACTGTGTGACTGAAGTTCCTTTGTATGGACAGGAGTTGAGAAATTCCTGTATGAGAAAAGTATAACATTTTCGAAGCTGAAACTAAAAACAAAGAATAACTAAAAAATGATCAACTCCACGAAAAAACTGTATATAACATAAATTGTGTGTTTCAACGTGCTCTACATTTTTGTGTGGCAAATTTTTATCCATCTCTTACGGTTTAACAGTTATACAAAATTCCGTAAAATTCATCCAGAATAAAGTAGTCTATTCCCACAAAATTCAAGATATACATCTTATTTGTCAGCTAAGTATCTTTAATATACAAAATTTTAATTAAAATCGTTAGAGCCATTTTTTAGAAAATTAAAATTTTCGAAAAAGGTTCCATGTAAAGGGTAGTTTGGTGTTATTTTCTAAGCTTATCGTTAGCAAAATCGTTATAATTTCAACTACTTTCATACCCAGTTTCTCAACGAGGTAGTTGAAATTAACTACTTTGTATTGCGGGTCGTTGACACTGTCGCTAAGCTCCCTGTAGTTACGAGAAACGTTTACATACCTGGAAAGAGTAATCGATTATTAGCTTGCTATACATTCGCCATTTATTTTGTATACCGTGTAGCCAAATTATGTGCTGAAAAACGGTTAACTGCAGTTCAATTTTGAAACCTCCTCTGTCAAATAAACTAAACATAACTATCATTGCCTAGAACATTCGAAAAAAAAAATTGTTATAAAGCTTAAAATGGAAAAAAGGTTGGTTTTTGAAAGAAACATATGTACAAAAAGGATGAAGTGTTGCAATGAAATTTCTTCGCGTGGTACCACTGTATATGTAATGTTACGAGAGCTTTGGAATCAGTTTTTGAAAATGGAGCGGAAGCGAAGTTCCGAAACTAGCCAGGAGCAGTACAGAATATATTTAGATTATCTAAATACTCATCAAGTACTGTGAAGTGGGCGCTTGACACCACAAATGGGGCCGAAAGATATGGAGCAATTGTGGAACGATTGAACAGCTGCGGCAATGGGCCCCAAAAGAATGTGAAAGGGTGGAAGCATGTAAGTATACGATAGTATGATCTATTTATCATTTAGTTACAGATAAAAGTTAGTTTTAGAATTTCCATAAGCATTGTGGGCCATTACTAAGTTTCGCCATTTTTAAGAATGTAGGTTATGTTTAAATTCCCTATGGATTCAACAATCACTAAATTCAACTAAAAATGGATAGATTCCCATCTGCTTTATAATATTTTGAGAGTAACTGCCTATAGTGTTGCGATGTGACTTGCTAATTTATACAAATGTGTGTTATCATTATTTCCTTGGAATATGAGAGATTCTGGAAGACAAATTCCAGAATATTGGCAATCTGAAATCGCATATAATTCATCACACATTTTTCCTGACTTTTTTGTCAATCTTTTTAAGTAGATTTTATTTAATACTATGTAGGAAAAGGTGTTGGGATAGTTTGTTACATAAGTTTCTGCTAAATATTATGAGCTGTTATTTTACATAATTACAGCAATTGTTTATTTTGAATTTCTGTCTTTATAGCAATGCTGCTGGCCATAACT
This sequence comes from Hymenopus coronatus, assembly GCA_030762935.1. Classification (NCBI taxonomy): domain Eukaryota; kingdom Metazoa; phylum Arthropoda; class Insecta; order Mantodea; family Hymenopodidae; genus Hymenopus; species Hymenopus coronatus. The sequence continues at coordinate 7,356,402 of CM060884.1, forward strand.
GAAGTTTTTAAGAAACAGCCTGCTACTGTATGACACCTCTTATATTTTAGATCTTCACAGATTGGAGGAGTATAGTGAAAAGAAAGTGTAGGCTGTTTGAAGCAGAGATGAGAAGAACTTAGCTGTATTATTTGAAGGGAGAGAACTGATTGTTGACAAAACAGTGTAACAAAGCATTAAAAGGAATAATTCTTATAGGAGGTCATAGTGATCCAATATCAATATCAGGAGCATGTCTTCTGTGATAAAATGTTCAAAAAAATGAAACAAAGAAAAATACTTCTTTTAGTCTTTCTTTATTCAAAATATCTCTGTAGCACTAACTATTGACTTTAAACAAAGGAAGAAACACTTATACGTTTATTGTCCAATTTGAGTTTTAGAATCATAAAATTTATATTTTGGTGAGCATACAATTTAAGTAATTTGTGTATCATGAAATTTAAATCTCTACAAATTTTCTTCTTTTATATGGAATTTCTGCACTACCTCTAAATGGAATTTGAATATTTTTGGATAGCTGAATTAATGAACCTCTTAATTCAGCACAAGAAAGTTTGCTAAAGATAACCAAAATAAATTGTTTGGAATGTTTCCATTTTTAAACACAGTTGAAAACTTGATTTTAATGGTGAGAATTTGAAATAAATACCTTTTACCAACTAAAGTCATATGAACTTCATTAATAATTTTTGTTTTAAAAATTCACGAAGTACTGTTTAATTTTTCTGATGATTTGGAACAAAATAAGTATAGTTTTTGTAATGGAACACTAAATTACAATGACTTGTAAACTATAAAGAAATAGACAAAACTTTATTGAATAAGAAATACTGATCTCATTAAAGCCCCAGTTCAAGTCAATTTTCATTCTGTTGAATTAACTTATTTCTGAGAAATTCCTTGTTATTATTTTTGAATTTTCAAATACAAACTTTTCTCAATGGGGAACTGCATTGTTTAACAAACTCCCCTTTGCTATGAAGGAAGATGTAGCATCCTCTCATTTGTAGTCTATGCATATCTATATTTTTAAGTATAATAATTAAAGAATTTTAAAAAAGTATGAATAATGAAGTAGAGTATATAAAATAATAATTATGACATCACCGCCTTTGTTATCCATCTTTATATATTTATTATATATAGAGTAACACCATACTACAACAAATAAAATAAAATAAAAACAAACAATAAAATGAGAGAACGTGACAATAAAATGTTGCACTCAGAACAATTAATATTTGCTCATACAGAATAGGCTGAGTCAATTTTCAGAATTGTAACTCTTACATGCTTTCCTCAATGAAATACAGAGTTAAAAACTAGAAGTATAAGAATTTTCTTTCACACATTTGAATTAAGGCTGCATCACCTACTATCACCACTTATACAATATTGCTGTGTAAATAAATTTAGTGTGATAAGCTCTTTCTGAGTTCACTACTTACACCTTTATCAGCTGATCAAATTGGTTTCAGCATGTAATGGCATCAGTTCTCAGTATCAGTGCATATGCCTGAAGAGTGGTGCTTGTAGAAAGAGAGTACTGTTTGATAAAGAAAAGTGATACTTTCTACATTTTGATTTTCTACTTTACTAACAGTTTGTTATTAAATTCAATGAAAATAAACAATGTGACACAAATAGAAAATATGTATAATCTAAAAAACTGTAAAATTTTTGTGTTGAGTACAGAAATGTGATTGTTGCTGTGTTAAAGTTTGTTAAACAAAATGTTGCCTGATAACTCTTGCTCTCTCTTGCCTGCCCTCTAAGAGCAAATGTTCTTCACCAGCAACTAGAAAAAATAAGTTGTATAAAATGTTATTATTATAATACTAAAGTTTATTTGTGATTACAGTATTTAGGAATATAAATACAAATAAAATGGTGTTCCTAACTGGATATGCATTTTTTATTTAACATACCTGCATTTCCAATTTCACCATCTTCATATACTGCGTCATCCCAAGCATAGTGTAGAACTCTGTCTTTCAGGAGGCATCTGAATTGTCTTTGAGCACACCTATGCAACGCTCCACACAGTTTCTTGTCCTGCACAAGCTGCTGTTATAACGTTCCTCTGGTGATCTAGGTTGAGCTTGCAGTACAGGAGTTAGCATCCGTGGCTGTGTTGGATAACCAGAGTCACCTTAAACAACATTTTAAACATTTTATACAGAAAATAAACAATAAATACTTATTGAACCTATGTTCGTACCTAATATTAGAGAACAGTAATGCTTACCGATAAGCCAAGAACTTTCATGGGTTCTGTTGTATTTCTCCTCCAGGTGATCTTTTATTCAGCTCATTGTCCAAACTGCTGTGTCATGGACTGAGCCAGGATAATGTGCATTCATTGATAATATTCTTAAATTTGTATCACAGATCTGAAAACATTAAAAAATGTCATCTGTGTTATTCACTTGATAGAAATTGCTCATCTGCCAAGTATTATATAGATGAAATAAACAGCACATATTTATATTTTTCTGTATGAAAGCTAACAAAAATGCCAATAAAATTACATTTCTACAGCTTAAGCATAAAATCTCTATTTGAAAAATAATAGTGTTTTATATTCTCTAAGAAAAAATAAAAGTAGTTTATGATATATAAGGCAAAAAATTACTTGGTAAACCAATTAATTCACTTGGGGTACAACTCTGTCAATCAGCTCGTGAGCCACTTCTTTGGGAAACCGAAACGGTGTTTTAGAATTCCAGTCTGGCATGGAAAATGGGTCACTGTTGTTCCTTAGTGATCTCTGTATACTTCTGTGCCATAATTTGTAAAGAATATTATCCACATTAAACAGCATACTCCATAAAACACTCACATTCTAAATTTGGCAAATGTTCGGTTATAGGCTTTTTGCTTAATATCCCAATCTACAAACATAGGTGTGAAACCTGTTAATTGATTGCAACAATTCGCTCGATAAATTCCATTTTTCGATTGTAACTTAAGTTCTTACCTCAATTCATGCTCCCCTTCGCTCTCAAACTCATCAAAAAGCATTACTCGCACAGCATCCATGTTGAAAAACTTGCAACAGCTGCTTAACGATCTCTTAACAGCAGCTCCTGACCGGTAGTTACGATTTAACTATCATTACGTCACATAGCGATATCGTTGAGAGTTAGAAAGTAAGGTTCGGCCCGTAACTAGTAGTTACAGCTCTTAGCTACTAGTTAGCCGTAACGATAAGCATAGAAAATAACCCTGTGTCGGGCAACAATAACAACAGTATTTCAGTTCACTTTTAAGACAGTTATACTCTTCAGTAGTGTGAATGTTTACATTTTCTGCATTACTACACCAGTCTTAATATTTTCCATCAGTGTTATTAAATTATTAATTACTCTCTCCATACATACCTATGTACACAGTGTATAGAGACGGTAATGTATTGCACCCAAAAATTCGATACCAAGATTCCATCAGAAATGTATGTTTTGAGACCCCCTGAATCCAAAAATACATTTTTAGAAAAATGTCCGTGTGTGTCTGTGGGCAGCATAGTTCAAAAACGAAAAGTCCATTAAATACCAGACTTGGTATTTAAGTTCAGTATCTTCCAAGAATGTGGCATGAAGATTTTAAAGACCCCCACAAAATATCCTTTATATGTAAACATTTTCGAAAATTTTGATTTTCTCAAAAAATGGGTCTAACGATTTTGATAAAATATTGTATATCAAAGATATTTACATGACAAATAAAATGTATATCTTGAATTTTCTGGGAATAGCCTCTGAAGACATCTTTATTCTGGATGAATTTTGCGGAATTTTGCATAACTGGTAAATCGTAAGAGATAGACAAAAACTTACTGAAGAGAAAATGCAGAGCTCGTTAAAATACACAATTTACGTTATATGTTTTTTTTTTCGTGGAGTTGATCGTTTTTGTTTTTTTTGTTTTTTTTTAGATATTTCCTGTTATTGGTTTCAGTTATAAAGTACTTATAGTTTACTCATACGGGAATGTCAACTCCTGTCCAAGCAAGCATAGGAACTTCAATCACATAGCAACCATCTTTTGACTATCACTTTAGCCTATGGTACTCCCTTACTTCCCTTATACTTACATGGAAACAAGTAGATAATAAGACGATTTCTGCTAATTATTACTCGATTAGCATAAAGTAAATGGAAGAATAAGCTTTTTAATAACAATTTGCTGTGGAGATGTAGAGAAACTCATGCGAATGGAACTCCTCAGATTTTTTCCCCATTATGGATAAGTTCCTAGTCCGGAGTTATTCATCCTCGAGAGCAAGTCTTGAAACCATCGAGTCTACCCCCCCCCCCAAAAGAAGCAAAACGTAGTCCACCATGATTATGATTATTTACCAGTTTTTTTTTTTTTTTTTTTTGTTAGTTTCTTTTTTTACTTTGTCTACCAGTACTATATATGTGCGCAGTAGGCAGAAAATGTCTTTTTGAGGACCCCTGAATAAATATAATTTTTATAAAAATGACAGCATATGTGCCTGTGGACAGCATAACTCAAAAACAAAAAAACATTGTTTTAAACACCAAACTTGGTACTTAGATTAAGTATCTTCAAAGGATGCAACACAAACTTTTCAAGAAAATCTTTCCACCTCAAACTACCTTTTACAAGGAAAAATGTTGAAAATTTTGATTTGCTCAAAACTGGTTGTAACAGTTTTGATTAAAGTACTGTATATTAAAGGCATTTACGTGAAAAAATCTAAATCTTGAATTTTGTGTGAATAGCCTGGAAAGACTTCTTCATTCTGGATGATGTTTGTATAACTGGTAAACCATAAGGGACACAAATATTTATTACACATAGTTTGTCATATTTATTATTAATTTTTTACCTTCTCTACACGTAATATGCATGTACATAGTGTAAAGAGAAGGTATTTGCACCCAAAACTCGATACCGAGATTTCACCGGAAATACATGTTTTGAGTCCCCCTGAATAAAAAAAATTAGATAAAGGTCCATGTGTGTCTGTAGACAGCATAGCACAAAAATGAAAAGACCGTTAAATACCAAACATGATATAGGTTTGATATCTTCCAAGGCTGTGACACGAAGATTTAAACAAAAAATCCCCTACCTCAAACTACCGTTTACATGGAACTTTTTCGAAAATTTTGATTTTTACAAAAATGGCTCTAATGATTTTAAAAAATAATTAATGTATAATATATTTTTATGACAAATGAAATGTATATCTTGAATTTTCTGGGAATAGCCTCTGAGGACCTGTTCATTATACATCTCATTAAAACACAAAATTTGTCGTATTTTTTATTTACTCACTTTTTTTTTTCTCGAGATATTTCAAGTAATTGGTTTCAACTTTAGCCTCCTAACTTTTCTCAAACGGGAAGACATCTTTCTTCTTGTTTCTCGTTTGTTTATTCCTGGTAAGCGAAGAGATAGGAATTTCAATTGTTTCACAATGCGACCAGCTTTTATAGGACGAGTTTCGCTTTAGCCCATGCATTTTCTTATTTCCCTTCTACTTACAAGGAAGCTAGTATTAAGACTAATTCTGCTTATATTTATCTTCAATAGCATGATGTAGATAACAGATTAATGTTTTGAAAAACAGGTTTGTTTACCGAACAGCTAGAGGTCATCATGTGAATGGAATTCTGCTAATGTTTATTTCGATTATCATGAAATAGATAGAAGAATAAGCCTTCTAACAACAATTTGTTTTAGAGATGTAGAGAAAACATGTGAATGGAACACATCAGATTTTACTTTCTCTAATCCGCATGTACAATGCACTAGTGGGTAGAGAACGAAAAGACTGTTAAATACTAAACTTGATATTTAGGTTGGTATCTTCCAAGGTTGCGATACGAAGATTAAAAAAAAAAAATAAATAAATAAAATCCCCACCACAAACTACCTGTTACATGGAAAAATGTTTGAAAGTTTTGATTTTCTCAAAACTGGCTCTAACGATTTGGATTAAAATCTTGTATATCAAATATATTTATCTGACAAATAAAACGTGTGTATTTTTATATATATCTTGAATTTTCTGGGAATAGCCTCTGAAGACCTCTTTATTCTGGATGAATTTTGCCGAATTTTGCTTAACTGCTAAACCGCAAGAGATAGACAAAAACTTAATGCACAAAAAATGTAGATCTCGTCAAATCACCAATTTATGTCCTTTACGTTTTTGTTGTGGAGGTAACTGTTTCCCAGATATTCTTGTTATTGGTTTCAATTGTAAAGTACTTATACTTATCTCAGACAGAAAGTGTCCGTTTTTCTTTTGTTCTACTCCTGGTCAAGCAAAAAGCGATTTGCAATGACAATTGCAGAACAACAGCTTTTAAAACATTTCACTATCACTTTAGTATGGCGCATTCCTTTAGTTACCTTCTACTTATAAAGAACTAAGTAATAAGAGCATTCTGCTAATGTTTATCTCCATTAGCATGGTGTAGAAAGAAGAAGAATTTTTGGAAGAAGAAGTGAGTGTATCACATCAGATTTTTTTATTTTTTACATTTAACCATTTCCGAGATATTCCTCATTATTAGTTTAAAATTTAAAATACTTAAACAGGAAGTGTTCACACATTTCATATCTCTTTTATTTTACTCCTGGCCATTCAAAGCCAATTTCCTGGCCAATTTCAGTTGTATCACATAGTATCAGCTTTTAAAAGATATGACTAGCGCTTTAGCCTGGGGTATTCCCTTATTTCTCTTTTTTGTTTACAGAATAGAGAGGAAAAGTAATGCGAATGGAATACATAGGATTTTCTTAGTGACATAATCTGTCCAGTCGTGTGTTATTGCGGATAAAAATTCAGGAATATTATGGTTCTAAGTAAATTGAAAATAATTTGTCAACAAAATATCCTCTGCATTAAGTAAAGATATGAATTATTTTTGTTGGTTGTAAGAACATACTAACTCAAGTGAAACTCATTACACCGCCAGTACATTTTTTTCAAAAATATAGGAGTATAAGGTAGCCGAACCTATCATTAAGGGATAAAATAACATGCAATAACAGACACATTGTTAAAGCCCACGTGTAAAAAGCTGCTGTTCCATTCATATGACTTTCTCTACATCTCTGCAACAAATTATTGTTAAAAAACTAATGCTTCTATTTATTTTATGCTAATCCAGAAAAAATTAGCAGAAATAGTCTTACTACTTGCTTTCTTGTACGTAGAAGGGAAATAAGGGAATAGCATAGGTTAAAGTAATAGTCCAAAGCAGGTTGCGATGTGATGAAGTTCCTTTGTTTGTATGGACACGAGTTGACAAATTCCTTTGTATGCTACCATCCTATGTATATATTTTAATTTAATTTCTAATTCAACTTATTGTTGAAGATTGCGGTAATGTAATACATGTTTTGCCTTGTATGAAAATGTAGCGGGAAGTTTTTTGTCTTCATCATTTGGCGGCATCTCGCTCTTTGGGCATAATGGTAAATCGTTGTGTTCGTCAAGTATTTCTGCCGGGTGCATTTTTTTCTTCTCTGGTTAACCATCGGAGTTCGCTTTATGGTATGCCACCCGATTGAGGTATGCTATATAATAATTATTATAATATAACAGAATAAGCATTTGCTTGGTAAGATATTATTATATTCTTCCATGTATTTGTTATTGGGTTTGGAATAGCACTTAGATATCACACAGAGACCGCCCTAGTTCCAGACGCGAAAAACTCGAGCGTTTCTTTGTCTGTGATAAATGATATTTGAATTTTTGTAGTCTTTAGCATGGCATCAAATGCTCAACCTGGAATAGTGTAATGCTGTCACGAAACCCGTTTTTATCAGCCATAAAAACATGACAGGAACTATAACAATCGAAGATCATATTTAATATAATTAAATGAATGCCATTAAATAACATTATTTAAGTGAAACATATAGTTATAGGGAAAGAGGGAAAAGTAAAAGTGATATTTCGGCGAGTCGATGAGTGCTGTGGAACGAAAATATGAAAATACTGGGAGTAAACAAGGAGTATTTGGAAATAACAGGATATGGCAAAACAAACAATTTTCACGCCTCGCCGGGTGCAGGTGTGATCGACCGTTATTAACAAGGTCTTACATACCTGAGTTTGGCTTGGCACGTCCAGGGCAGTTTTCCGCAGGACACTGAAGGTGTAATGCAGGGAGTTCCCTCTTGCAAATGTAGTGCAATTTAAAACACAGTTTCACCACTCTGCGGCAACAAATTTCTAATTGGAACTCGAATTTTAGTGTTCTCGGAGTTTCGCCCAGAAAAATAGATTTTAAAATGTGGCTCTGCCCTGGCAGCGGACCGCCAGTCTCGATAAGTGATAAAAATAAACATCGATTCTGGAAATTATAAAGTGTTCACAGTTGGAAACATAGATCCCCATAGATGACTTACAGCTTACGTGAACGGGATGTGCACCGCGCCCTGAGAAGATCGCATGCTCTAGAGACCAGCAGAGGGATAAAAGTGGGGTCCAGGTAAATGAAATATGACATCATTTATTCCCCACACTCACCCATCCCGATTCCGACCAGACGGGTTCATACCTATATGGCGCCCAACCTGTCAGGCTATGGAAACATCCCCTAATTCTGAAATCCACTCCGGACGACCACGTCGAAGAAATCAGCACAATAGTGGAATAAAACAACAACAGGCATAAAACTCATAACTCCACCCCTCCAAGAAACAAGATTTATATCAAGCAGCCTCCCGCAGCAAGATCAACAGTTCCCTTAAATAAGTGAAGTGTAGGAACGAGGGAACAACTTTTGAACAATGTAGAACATTCTGAACATATACATTTTAAGGAACAAAGTAGTGGAGTTTCTACGAGTAAGACGCCTAGCGTTGAAAATAGTGTAACGCAAATGTTGCAAAGTATGTTTTCCCAACTCTCTGATAGTATAAATACTAAATTTGAACAGTAGACAGCACTGATAAATGAAAGGTTTGATGTGAAATTTGAGCAACAGGCGACTGCTGTGAATGACAGGTTTAACCAGAAAACGAACAATATAATAGAAATTAGCAATAAGTTAGAACTACAACAAATACAGATACAAAGAAACAGAGAAACAGTAACTAGGTTGGTAGAAGAAAGAGTAGGGGAATTATCACGTGATTTTTTTACATCACTCAGTACGCGGCGAGATGGTGGAGACAAATGCTGACCTGTCCTCCACCAAATCGTCTCTATTGAGACTGGAACAAACGGTACAGACCGAAATCACAAAAAGTAGTGGGGAAATGAGTGTTCTAGAACTTAACGTACGTGAGTTGACAAAGTTCAATTGCGACGCTCTGGAACGGAGGCATCGGGAATTCGAAAAAATAAGAGCTTAACTCAATGGAGGATACCTTAGAATACAGGGAACAAGTACATACAAACAAAATTACAGGTGCAGAACCAAGTTGCGCAAATAGCCTCTGCGTAACTCACAAATGCTCAGGAAATAAATAATAGGAGCCAAGATATACGAGAAATAAGGCAAACACTAGAAAGACTCCAGTTAACGAGGTCATTGGTGGGGTCAGTGACCCATACAACTGATTTTTATGGGAACACTGAGAACAGGACGGAGTGCCGACTGACAGAAACACCGGCCAGCCCTCAGGTAGCACAGGGCTAATTCAGCCAGTCGCAAGCAAAGTCCAGGCTTAGACGCTTTGCACGATAACGCCAAATAGTTTATTTTAGATATAGAACGGTACTTTTTACTCAGAGGGGTACCGGAAGCGTACAAAATGGTGTTAATAGCTAGGGCACTAAACTGGTACGGATAACAATAACTCCAAGGACAAGTTATGACGTGTTTAGAATCGCGTTCTTGGACAAATGTTGAGGAGCCAGCGCCCAGTACCAGACACGCAACAAAATTAACAGTGGAAGATATCGACCTGGATGTGGCGAGGGCTTAGTGTACTATTTCCTCCGCTATGTTCTACTAGCTAAATGTTTGAAGCCCCCTCTATCGGAGCCTGAGTTCATCACACTGTTGGCGGTACACCTGCCGGATAATATAAGGAATCACGTTATCGTAGCTCGCCCACAAACATTGCTGGATGCAGTAGTGGTACCGACCGACATGCAGGGGACGAATGCTTCGAACCCGGGAATGAGGTCGGGTCACAAACGTGGGTGCGACAGACTAATCAGACCCTTGCACAAAGAACCTTTGGCGGGGAAGGGCACGACCATTACAAAATTTTAATAATTGGAACCAGCATTAAGCGAAGGATTTATATGAAAATGCACTACCAAGAGGCAGGGGCAATACTTGCAGGCTTCCCAAAAAATGTCAAATGCGATACATGCAAGCTGAACACGGTAGGCCAAGGAGAGACAGAGTCTACTGGCGAGGGAAAACAGAGGTAAATAACCAATGACAATTATGCTCGAGACCAAGGAGAGCGTCCTCTTAATCGAAGGAGCCCGGTACCTCCACAACCGAGTGGCAGCCTCCTAGACAAACGGTGTCTTCAGCCACCTACCAAAACGCAAACATCGCTGGACAGGTAATATGCACACACCTGCTCTACAAGCACAACCGATGGGAAACGAATAATGGGTGATTTCCAGTGCCCTAAAATGACCCGGCGAAATCTCGAAGTGATCGAAAGGTCTCTCGTGGTAACAACGAACCTAGAAAGCCGGAAACTGCATAGGAAATAAATATGTTATCAACACAAGTAAAATATGCGTGTATGTGCACAGAACAGCGTGTACGAGAGGCGCTGCGTACGCAGGCATTTGTGGAAGAGGGGAACACATCAATTGCTGTAGATATGGGTTTTTCAGTATTGACCATTAACCAGAATCCTTTCAACATTATTATGTCAAAGAATAAGAATACGCAGACATTAGCAGTCGTTTCAACGTACTGTACATTAGCGATAGGAAGGATTAGGCAGAAGATAAGCAAACAGATGCTACTCAAAGCAAGAAATAAATGAAAAAAAAAATGATTGAATTTCTATATTTTGTGATTCCCAAACTTGCAGCAGAGATTAAAATGGGGAGTGTAGTGTTCCATTCTATAAAGTGACTTTAGGCAAGAGAACATTACATTCTATGAAGGAGATGATTGTTTAGCCTCGCAGTTTGCAGAGTTGCACGAGACAGTTGGTGTCGAAATGACGGAAACGGAGGAAGAAGTTTGGGGAGATTTTTTATTGAGTTCATTAGAATAGAAAGGAATGAAGATGTAATACGGACGGCCCCGACAGTGGAGAACACTAAAAGGGAAACACAGTGTTGCTCCGAAATTAATAAATCCCATAATGAAGTGTCCTTGAAGTCATATGAGGTATTTGCGGAAACAAGTGCAAACATCGGTAGGACGAAGGTCCTTACACCGCTATCTCGGGTGAGGAAAGATCGTTAGTATTCAGAATAAAAGAGAGGTTAAATAACTATACTAATTTGGATGTCCATTATGGCAAAAAGTTTATAATGGATCTAATTAAATGGTAATCTATGTGAAAGAACTATGAGAGACCTGTCGACTTACCTTCTGATACTAGCGAACCAAAAAATACTCGCTGGGCCGAGTGTATCCCTTATATTCAATGTATAATGAATCGCTCCATCAACGTAAGTACCGTCACACTTCACATGAACCAGCCTCAGGACTCATTGATTAATGACTTGCCTAAGAGTATACCCTAATTTTTAAAGATGACGCTGAGAGAATAAAGAGAGCGTTTTACAAACTGAAAACAAAGGCAGAGAAACGAACGAAGAGAGAAACGTTACCAACGGACTTGGACCCCAAAAAACAAGAGTTAGTACTGGTCAGGGACTTCAAGCATTCTAACATGCTCAAGGGGAGAACTCGTAAGATGGAACTTCTTTACAAGGGACCCTGTGAGATATAAAGAGTTGTCGGCGATAGAACATATTTTAAAAAATAGATCGGGAAAGGTCCTTGGAAAATACGGTATAGACCTCATCAGACAGTATGTCACCAAAGTGAGGAATAACGAAGCACCATCACAAGAGTAAACTACACTACACAACTTATCCTCAATGTTATTATCCACGGAGCCAAAGCTAAGGGTGAATTAAGTGATTTTTGCTAAGGGCGAACGTAATTATTAACATTGAAATATTGAATGTCATGGGATGTTCATTGTATTTTGAAATTGTAAGGCATTTATAGTTTGTACATTTTGCGAGAGTAATTGAAGTAGTCGCAAAATTAAGAAGTTTCTGGAATGATTGATATTTTGGAAATATACAAGTATTATATAAAGAGAGTTTTAGTACATTAGGTATTGGTATTCTTGCTTATTTGGATTTTAAGAATCTCAATTTGATATTAGGTATTATTGAGCATAAAGCAATTGTAAGGGTTGAATAAAAGAGACATTTTTATGTGAAAGGGTAGCATTCTGCTTCATTTATTAATACGTTGTATGTGTAAATAGTTTTGGGGGATACATCGTAGCAGTATACAGTCCAACAGGAAGGGAATTATAAACGCGACTCTTTAGAGGGCAGCGACAAATTAAAAAAAAAAAAAAAAAAAAAAAAAACATAATAAAATAAAATAAACAATTAAGGTAAGAGAGGCAGCTCACGAAAGAGAGAATATGTAAGTATATATTAATAAGGAAATAAAAATGATTGATACACACAGGAACAAGGGATCACGGATAGAAATGGCACCATATGGTGTTAGACCAAAGGTATTTGTAAACAGTCATGGCCATACCAATTGCTTTTGAAATCAGCTGTAGATATTCTATGAGCTTAATGGTAAACTTGAGCCAGCTAAGAAGCAATCACGACCAAGGTTTAAAAAACAAACAAACACGGAGTAGGTACCAGAAATATACTTTGTTTATATGATTAGTGTGCATAGGAATGCAATTATGTATGAGAGTGATGACCCTCAACTGTATGAAAAGGAGTATCGAAGAATATCCGTGAAGGACAATTTATAAAAGCAATAAAAGTGTATAATGAGATTGGGAAACTCCAAAGCAGAACTGTCACAAACTCCGCAGTACATTGAGTGGAATTTTGTAATGAGCATGTATATATAAATTGGTTGATTGATAATGAATTGTAACCTGTTCCAAACATATTGGTCGTTAGTGATAAGAGTTGATAGATAATGTGAGAGAAACGAATGTTGGTGTCTGGACACATGTCAATTGTAAGAATGTTGATAACTTAAGAACGAAGCAATAAAAGAGTGTGTATTTTTGTAATGTAATTTTAAATATGTAAAAGGTATTATGACATATAGAAATTTCTTTGGTGAGGGAAGAAAATGAGTTTATTGTATGATTATTGTATGTAGACAGATCCTACTGGGTAGAGCGCTAAGGAAAATAGGGAGAGACAAAGGAAACCACACCAATAATATCGCTTGTGGTGCCAGAGCAGTAAAAGCGGGCGTTAAACACTACCCAAAAAAAAAAAAAAAAAAAACACACACACCAGTAATATAAAAAAAGCAGTTTGGCGGAGTAATTGGCATAACCCATTACGCAGAATGCATTTGCTCACATTCTATGTCAATTGGGCATATGGACCCGTTTTTATCAATCATAAAAACATGACAGTAACTGTAACTAATAATCGAAGATCATAATTCATATAATTAAATTAATACCATTAAATAATATTATTTAAGTGAAACATGCTGTTTCTCGCTGAATAGTAAACAAGGAGTTTTGGAAAGAACAGGATGTGGTCAAACAAACAATTTTCACGCCTCGCCGGGTGCACGTGTGATCGAACGTTATTAACAGGGTCTTACATACCTGAGCTATGCTTAACATGTTCCGGGTAGTTCTCGGCAGGACACTGCAGATGTAAGGCAGGGAGTTTCCGCTTGCAATATAGTGCAGTTTAAAACACGCTCACCACTCTACGGTCACAAATTTCTAATTGGAACTAGTATTTTAGTGTTCGCGGAGTTTCAAACAGAAAAATAGACTTTAAAATGTGGCTCTGCCCTGGTAACGGAGCGTCAGTCAAGATAAGTGATAAAAATAAACATCGATTCTGGAAACTATAGTGTTCACAGTGCTTGTATTTGGAAACCCAGATCCCAAAATCCACTTACAGCTTACGTGAACGGGATGTGCACCGCGCCCTGAGACGTACGACCTTCAAGATCTCATGCTCTAGAGACCAGCAGAGGGATAAAAGTGGGGTGCAGGTAAATGTAAGATGACATTTATTCCCTACACTCATCCACCCCAATTCCGCATAGATCAAGTTGATAGAAATTTAGACACAATTCGCTGAATTTTTCGAAAATATCTGCCAGTAATAATGTATCAGTTTTAAGGTATTAATCACTATATTCACCAAGATTTTTTACATTGTACACTTTCCATACAGTCTGCACGTGTACGTAGTCGTCATGTGTAAATTTTTCAAATTGGGTAATATTTGGTAATGAGGTTCTTTTAATTTCTCTAAAGAATCCAAATATGTATCAGGGAATACATCTATGCGTCTCATTAGCTGCTGATGTTCAGGATTTTGGTATGCCATGTTTGTAATTTTAAAGTTCTCAGGGCTGCTAGGTTGGTCAGCTTTTCATCCAAACCGCCTGCGGTGCCATTAGTAGTTAAAGCGGGCGTTAAACACTACCAAATAAATAAACTTTCATCCAAGAACCTATAATTGTCAAGAAATAGGAAATATACATTTTTACCTTAGACATATATCTCTAATTGAATGAAAAATAAATTTATGATGTTTGCGAAATGTGATTTATAGGCTCTTGGTCGTAAGTAAGGTGTTTCACTAGAAAATTCGAATCGTAAATTGATAAGCAACGGAAAAATACTGGGTTGAAATTTGACAATTTTCTAGTTATATTGCAGGATTTGTGTGCCTTCCCGAGAAAAGCCCCAGTAATGTGACAATGGTCATGAACTCTGGGCTTGTCAGATTCAATTTTTTGCATACATGACAATTTTCAACATTTTTAAATTTAATTTCGTCATCATCGGTCATGTTTAACTCTTTGCTCTGTGAATACACATCTATCGCATTGTCTGCAATTTATTTTAGTTCGTTGAAAAAATCTAAAATTACGTTTACCCTCTGAAAAGTTTGAATTTTAGCAATGACTTATCATACTGACAAACCAATTTGATAGCTATCGATATCGCTTCATGTCTATGTATTGATCTGGTCCAACTGATATTTGTAGATGACTGACATTTAATAAGAATCGATTCGACATCAACAGATAACAAACGGAACGAGAGTACACTTGAAAAATGCATTGAATTTAATCGTATTAATCCTATCCCTTTCAGGTATTATTCTGACAACCTGTTTTCCAACACATTTAATTTTGTGTTTTTCTAAATTTGCTTCAGCTACATAACAAAGAACATAACAACCTTCACATATACACGTCTTGCATTTCCGTTTCCTCATCTGTCTAGCCAGAAGGCGGGTTACATTCGTTATTAAGCAATAATGTGATCTGCCTTCATTAGTAATTCTTAAAATATTCACATGATATTCTTTTCGTTCTTCCATACGGTACAACAGAATGATTCACCTATGCCGTATACCGTAATTGATACATTCCCGTTTTGATCTTCGAATTTTGGTATTTGGTCAAGTGATACAGAAAACATTATTCCGCTGAAATCGAATTCATGAAACATATTGAACTCGGTTTCTAATCTGTTTGACAGAATGTGTGGAAGCAATCAAGCAATGTCCGAAATATTTACTGTCTCGGTTTTTTATGTTTATTACAGCCCTTTTCTGCTTTATGATTCAAGGAGTTTTGCAGAGCATCCCGTGCTTAGAGCATCGTATTGACATGCATTTAGAATTAGCGAATGTATCTGATAAAGTAATTTTGAACTGCTTTTCAACTCAAAGGTTTCAATATTGGAAAGCATGGGGTTATAAACTTAAATTGGCTCCATTTTACTGTTGAAATTGATTGCTTGAACTACTTCTTTTTCAGGGGTTTGAATTAAATACTTGAAGACTAACGTCGTGCATAACTTTATACCAGACTTGTATCAAATTACATTGAATTTCATTCCTAACCAGCGATTTACATGCTTCTAGAAATGTTTGAGGATCTATAGTCTCCACGGCATTTTCTATTTGACTTGTATAAACACTGTTTTTGAATGCTGATTCTCTTTTACATTAAAATTCACTCACCGATTCTATTCTGTTTTTCGTTGCTGAAACTGAGGCAAAGTCCTCTGTAACGGATGCTCTTGTGTTCTGGGTTTCTTTGACATCGGTATGTCACCTCCAGTGACTGACTCCAGCTGCATCGCCTCTTGAATATATTGGTATCATCTTTAGTTGGGTTCTCGTGCATGTCGTTGTCTGAAGTATTTAAATTACTAATATTTGAAAATGTATTTTTTTATTATACACTTTACTACATTCTGGAAAGAAATAACTCAGTTATTAGCATAAACTTGTGTATATTTCAGCAATTGTATTTACAGTCTGAAATGATAAGTTTTTTTAAAGAAAATATTTTTGTTTTATTATTATTAATTCTATTAATATTACTATTTTTAAATGTTATTGTTAAGTTAATTCTTATAGTTTTTAACACAAGCTTCGAATGTATATTATATATTTGCTCAGTGTATTTCACTTGCTTTTTTATGCAAAATTGCTCAAATGGCACTCTTTTTTCCATTCTACTTAGAGTAAAGCGAACTTTGAAATAGTACTGTAAAAACCTGTGTAGTTAACAGATTTAATACATACTGCATTGCTTTTAATTTACTTCCTTTTTAAAGTATTATTCTCATATTTTTAACACAAGCTTCTAAAAGATTTTTTCGCAGTGCAATTCCCTTGCTCAAATGATACTCTTTTCCAATTCTACTTAGAATAACGTCAACTTTGAAATAGTGCTGTAAAACTGTGTAATTAACAGGTGTTAACATATACTGCATTGTTTTTTTTAATAAAAGACAACATATTCATAATATTAGAAAACACATGTTCTAATCATGCAGTTTATTTTATTCTGAAAAAAAATATATAGTTATTAGTATATACATGTATATCTTTAAGCAAATGTATCTTCAGTATGCAATGATTTTTCTTTTTTTTTTACTTTTTGAACGGTGTATTTCACTTTTCTTTCTTTTTATTTTAACAAAATTGCTCAAATGACATGCTTTTTTCAATTCTACTTAGAATAAAGTTGAGTTTGAAAGTGCTGTAATAAAATGTGCAGTCAACAGATTCAAACACATACCACATTGATTTTTTTTAAGATTATTTTTGCTTAGTCTAATTTAGTTATTTGATCACATGCTGAATATTGTTTTTTTTTTAAAAAAATATTTAAATTATTAATTAATTTTGAAAAAATATTGCTGCAATAATCACTACTTTTTACCTTGTTTTTTTTTTTTACTGTCTTTGCCTCGGTTTTGGACCACGATCTTCTTTTACTGAGTGGACTGTAAAACAGTACAATTCGTTATTAACGTTATTTGTTTCTAATAATCTAAAGTTTTTTATTGTAACTATTTGGTTTTTTACTATTTACAATTGGTCTGGTGAAAAAGTCAGTATGTGTTGCTTATACCTTGAAGGCAACTTTTCTTGTCCTTGATACATTAGTTGAAATCTTCCTTTGTTGATAGCATCTTTATGTTGTTGGCTCATTTTCCTGAATCTGTCAGGAAGGAAGATCTGATATTCATCGAGGGTTAGCACTACTCTTTCGCCATATCTTCTGTTAACAGTCTTCAGCGAATGGATTTGGAGTGGGATATTTTGAGGCAATTCAGATAGTTTTCTGGTAGGCAGTATTTTGACTTCAGCTATTGAATTGAAATTCCACAATTTGAGCTTCTGTAACACACAACAATAACGTTTTTTTTGTTTTTTTTTTTTTTTCAGACAATGTTTAATTTAACATTTTCCTTCTTTCTTTAAAACACACGATCATGGAATACGACTTAACTTTCTCGTTCAAACATGCATGTTTACAGTCATACAAAAACAAATGCTATTTTTTTTTTTTTACTAGAAGTGCATGGGATTATTTTCATAACGATAGTTATGGATTATAAACTCGTTTTTTTTTTCAAAGGCTTAATGCATTACATCATTCTTTTCATTGAAACAAACATGTATTAGACTAATTGAATGTATAAATTGTTTCATTTAAGCTTTATTATTTTTTTTTCTTTAAAACTAAGATCGGCATCACTTTCTCGTTCAACCATGCATGCTTACACTCATAGAAAAACAAATACTGTTTTTTTATCGAATGATAATAAGACACACATGGAATTTGATATCACATATTCTCACATAACCACTTCATTTTATAATAGTTTTTCTAACCATAGGTATTGTTACTTACCGTCCATAATTTTTTCTCGCTATCTCGCATTGTAGATGGTGTTCCGGTTTATATATACTATATATATACTAAATTTCTTAACCCACTTCTTTGCTACGTCCCCCCAATCCTCCACCCCACCCGCACTCTCACAGCCCACAAGTGTACTATATCAAACCTATTTTTAGTTAGGTTTTTGACCTGGGTTTTATACGGTGTTTTCCTCCTTCGGTGTCCATGAGGTGTGACTTTTTTTTCCTCTGTGCGCACGCATATCCCGTTATTCTTAGCATTTATACACGCCCTTTTTATTATTATTATTTTTTTTTTTTTTAGTTTTTTTCTGTTTTTAATTTTGCACGGGGCATTGAACTAAGTTCCAATTGCTGTAGGAAGTATACAGTTAATCATGCTTCCTGCATTTTCTAACACATCATTTTTGTTTTAATTTGCAAGATTATTACGTTACAGTTAAAACTGGGTTTTGTATCGTTTAACAGAATCGCTTTTTATTCACGAGGCATTTTCTTCTAAGATGTTTTATTCAGGTTGAATAAATTACTCTGGTATATCCATCCGAACTAGCTCGGAGTACCTCATTGATATGTATTCCGTATCATCACGTCTGATGTCCTCAATTGAAAACATTCAATGTAGTCTATCTTTTAAAATGTTGTTTACCCTGTTTCTTAACCGTAAGATTGCTTTTTTCAGAACTTATTAAACTGATAGCTACGGAACTCTACCATACATAAGACAATTATTTTAAGTACAGGGAGGATGGGTTAGGACAAAATGTTCATTAATTATACGGAGAGCAATGTTTCTGTTTTTTTTTTTTTGTATCGCAAGATAGATTTATGTGACTGGATAACGTCAATGAAATACATTTTTTCAGTAGTTTCTTTTCCCTTCTTTTCTTGTACATAGACTTTTCCAGTCTCTAATTATTGAGCTGGCAGTTTTATGAGTAAACAGAACCACCTTAGTAATGATTATTCTAAGTATAGAGGATGGGAGGTACTTAACTTCCAGCATTAAGACAATGTTCTTGTTTTGGTATTTTTGAATCTTTACATGGATTGTGACTAGCGGTACACTTTGCATCTTATGTAATATTTGTTTTTAATGGGCCATGCACCTTTTAGTTCCCATACTTTATCCCTCTTTCACACACACACACACACACACACACGTGCCCCCTCTCTAACTCATCCTGGCCGCGGAGGACGGCGAAATTCACAACACGCAGATCCCCCCTTCAGAATGTCTTTTTCTCCATCTACGATACGCGGGTTTTAGCACATATGCCTTATTACATGGACAGTTTTAAACATATATCTTGATTGACGTGATTCCCGTCATTCCTAACTACTCTCCACACCTATTGGCGTACACAGTACGGTTCATAGGATGCTTCTTGTTTCTGAACAAATTTTAATGACGTCAGCGCTGTTCATAAGTTTGAATGCTTTCTAGATGGACTTCATAACATTTACAGTAAACCACATACAGCCACAAAACTTAAAATATTGCGACAGCTATAGGCATCAGGGGTTGTCTGAAAGTTAAAAAGCTGTTTCATATTCCTTTGGATTTCTAGTGAGAAGGATGCTTTGTTGGTAGTGTTCAATGATTTTCGTTGTATCATACAGTTCCTAAACTTAGAATCTGAAAACTGTGAATTACTAAGTAGACATCGTTGTAAACTGGCAGGGCTTTTTAAAAACTTTCACCGAGAAAAAATATTCTAATGCTGGATTTCTTACACAGCCGATACCATGGAGCGCTGTTCAGAAATGTGAACTGGAGACCTATTGTATCTAATAGCGTAATGGGAAGATAATCTAACAGCTGTGTTTTGTTTATTTTTGGTACGGTTTAAAAAAGAAATACTGCGTGAAAATACAAGTTATAAGGGCTCGGGAGGTTGTGGGAATGACATAATAGTAAAGTTGAATGATTCACGAGGCTAAACCCCAACGATTCCGGATTTCCTTATGTACTTTTTTCCCAATCTGCTCAATTTATTTAGCAGTTTTATGCGAAATAATTTTGCACTTTTCTGTTGTTGCTCCAGTGGAAACTTTTCTGGACACTCATCGTAGATTACACCTTTAAAAATTATAAATATTGAAATATCTTTCCTGAAACGTCTTGTGCTAAAATGAGGTAATCTACATTTTATTTATTTTGAAACAGTGGACCTTTATTTATTTTTTTTTCAAATGTGTGCACACAAAAGAGCCAACACTTAAGTATTTTACTAATTTTATTGTCAAGTTATAAATATGAGCAACACATACGCACCAAAACAGACCCACACTACCGGGATACCTTCTTTTGGCGTAACATTGCAGATGATTAGAACACCCACTTGATATTTCAAAGCGAGTTTGTTCACGTTATCATTTTTTTTAAATACACACAGTCACCATTGTTAATTATCTACCACACAGAAGTATCCACATAATTATTAATATGCAAGTTAGGATCTGAAAATGCATTTATTAAATCTGCATGTTTGAGAGCCTGCTTACGTAGAATCTCTCTTCTTATTTTTCTGCCATCATTTGCCCAGGGTCGTTTCTTTTAACATATCCACGTTTTTATGAAATCTGTGGGTAGCCCTAAAATTAGTTGAATAGGCCTCTGCAGCAGTTCGTTTCTTTTGGTGACAGTGTACCGCGACTATCAGTAAAAGTTTCACCTGTTGCAAAGCTCTCTTTGAAGAAATGCTTAATGCACACTACGGAGTTTTTATTTTGCCCTCGGTGGATGCTTAGTAACCACTTTTCTTTCGTAATGCCCTTCTTTAGAGCTGTCCTACACACAGGTATGTCTGGGCTTCTGCTATAATTTTAGCTATTGGTTTCCTAGGTTTTGTAGTATTTGCCCACCATATATTTACGGTAGGAATAGATGCAGATACATGAGCTTATTTTACAGGAGCTACCACGAGAAATAGTAAAGAATCAGAATATTAAATACATAAGATGTGTATTCCAATATTTTTTATTAATTCTGCAGGCGGAAAAACAATGGAATTAATTACTTCTGCTGTAATTTTTTATAACGTGCCACATAAATCGAATGTGTTACTTATACTTACCTCGCTGTCTGGAGAAGCACGCAGTAAGTCCAGACGTATTACAACAGAATGCCTTTAACTGAAATGTTATTAATTACATGTATATAAATATAGATGCTATAAAATACACACATTTCAAATTGTTTCCACTTTATAACCATAAATAACCAATATTAGTTTCGCCTCTACAGTTTCTTACAGTAAAATAGAAAATAATAATAATAATTCATTAACCCTTAAAGAAATGCGTGTTAAGGATGATTGATGCGCGATTTAGAATGGAAGAGATACTGGCGATGTGACATGGGTCTCATCGCGACACCGCATTGGTCATGGAAACTAGTGTTCACAATAGGGCGGTACAATTTGACATTACTGAGCGGTGCCTGTGCATAGCACACTTGAAGCAATGGTTGCAGATTTAAAACAAGTTCTTGCTTTGTATCTTCTAAAAAGAAGAAACGACAGAAACAATCGACAAAGAAGACAGCAGAAGCTCCGTCGTTGGTAGGTTTGACCTACCGTGGCGTAGCCAATTAGGGAATTTCCATATCCTAATCTCGAATATGACGGATCTTAAATCATATTACAATTACATGTGAATGACAGCACCTGCCTTTGATGATCTTTTGCACACCATCAGTCCTCATATAGAGAAACAGTCAATTCAAAAGCCAATATCTTCAGCGTAGCTTTGAGGTTTAAAGCTGTTCACAGAAATATCAACAAAATCTTCAGAACTTTTCTCAACTGTCTCAAAACTGCATGTAAACTGACCCATTGTCTATATGTATTAGGACTGTCCCAGAAATATCTGACTTAGGTATAATAGATAGCGGTAGTGGTTTCAAACAATGGTAAAAGGCACCAACCTTAGAAAACTTAAGTTTGAAGTTAATCAAGTTTACATTGTTTAGCATTTGTTTGGAGCTAGCATTAGTGAATGCTCTTAGCAAATTTGTAAACATGGCTAAAACTGGTCATTGTTATGTGATACAAAACATTCATTTGAAAGGTCTTAGTCCAACTAATATTAAAGTTGAGCTAGATTCCAATTTGGGGGAGTCTACTCCTTCGTTTACAACAATGAAATATTGGATGGCAGAGTTTAAGCGCACCCGCATAAGCTACCAAGACGAATATTGCAGTGGTCGACCAAATGAGGTTACTAGTCCAGAAATTGTAAAGAAAATCCACAAAATGGTATTGGATGACCACTGACTGAAAATGCATGAGCTAACACATTGCAGACATTTAAAAGATATATGTACATCGCATACTGACTAAAAATTTAGATATGAGAAAGTTGTGTGCAAGGTGGGTGCCACATTTGCTCATAGTAGAATGAAAACAGTGTCATGAGGATGTTTCAGTCGAGTGTTTGGCAAGGTTTCATGCAATAAAACTGAGTTTTTGCATTGATTCATAACAATGGATGAAACCTGGGTCTATCACGTCATACCCGAGACCAAGGAACAATCAGAATAGTGGACTGGAAGGGGAGAATCAGCTCCAAAGAAGGCGAAGACAGTTCCATCTACAGGCAAGGTCATGGTGTCAGTTTTCTGGGACACACATGGGATAATTTTCATCATCTCAAAAAAGGAAAAGTAATGAATGGCAAATATTATGCAAACTTGTTACAGCATTTCAGTGATGAAATTGAGCAAAAACGGCCGCATTTAGCGAAAAAGAAAGTTTTGTTTCATCAAGACAGTGCACCAGTTCACGCGTCCATTATCACCATGGCCAAAATCAATGAGTGTAAGTTTAAATTGCTTCCTCATGCACCCTATTTGCCAGAATTAGCCCCCCTTTGATTATTTTCTGTTTCTAGATTTGAAGAAATGCCTTGGTGGTAGAAGATTTGCCAACAATGAAGAGGTGGAGTCTGCAGTTGATGGCTAGTTTGCAGATCTTGATATTTCTCACTATAAACAAGGTATCAAAGCTATTGAGCATCACTGGGAAAAGTGTATTGAGCTGAAATAAGACTATGTAGAGAAATAAGGATGTTTTTCCCTCAAATTTTTGTGCTTTCTTTGTTAGGTCGGATACTTCTGGGACAGCACTTTCTATAGTTTCTTCTTACAATGTTTTCATTAATTGTTCATTTAGTTGAACATTCCCTGGACAACTGTTTCCTTCATTTAATGACACTCACTCTGGAATTGGAGGCATACACATATTTTCGATAGCAATAGTTTATAGTCACTCATTGTCATCATTCAATACCATATGATGCAATTATCACTCATTTAACATTCTGATGAGCAGTAGACACATGTGTACCACTAGCACCTGCTAAGACACCGTTTGTAGGGTGTAATTCAGCAAATTTAGAGAATCCAATTTCATCTGAGGGTACTTATTTTAGAACAATTCATATGCTTCTATTAGGTTACTCAGAATTATTCTTTTCTAGAGATGATTATGAGTGTTACGTTTTGTTTTCATAGACACAAAATCTTTTTTACCTGGCATGACTCTGCTTACCTAGTCACTATTGTAAAAAGAAATTACTTTTTCTGTGACAATCAACTAACATTTTTCCTAGTTTTGGATCAGGGGAGGAAAAATTTCATTTTCTTTAACTAGAGATTTTGCTTTCGTAGCCATTCTGTTACTAATATTGAACATTTTCCATTGTTCCATTGGAAGAAGAGTTAGAATTGGAAATTTTGTACTCCTGCTTTGTGTTAGCCTGAAGTTTTGCTTCAATTCCAAAAGTATTTCTGAATCATTATCTTCACTTTCATAACTTACAATAATTTTGTAACTAAATTCTTTGACACTTTTTCTAATTTCCTTTGGAGTATCCAGAACTAATATTCGCTATTTTTGCAATAGGTGATGTATCAATACACTGGAGGGATCAGTAGTGTGCAGTGACCACTCCGATAGCTGAAGTAATGAATACATATACAGTTTTAAGTAAACAATAATAAACCAAGGCCTTGATAAAAATCACTACCAGCAGTAATATAAATCAATGGAATAAACATTAAAGATAAAAACACAACTGATAGAAGCTTAAACTGAAAGAATAGTTCCTAATACTATATTTGATAAAGCTACCTTTAAAAGAAAATAGCTAATTTCAGGATTTAAATTCACTTTTGACACTTTGGTAGTCACATCTTTAAGATCAAGGGAATTGAAAACTCATCCTTCTCTCCTAGGAAGGACATTTATTAATTTTCTGTTTCTTTTAAACTGTTCCTTTTCCTTACTTTTGTTACTAAGCAAGTTTCAGTTGAAATTATTACAGGATGAGAATGCCTCTCTTAGTCTCTTCTCCAGTAGAATTCTGAGCAACCTTTGATTCTCTTTAGCACTAAAACTAACTTTCTACTGAAAATGTACTTATACAGAATGCCAATATCATTTTAAACTGCTGAAAATTTAGTTTTAGCATTGAATTACTGATCAGCAGTTAAAGTTCATTCGTGGTTTTATTTATATGACTCCTTTTAACATCTAAGGTTTTATTAGGGGTTTTTTCTTTAGAAACAACTTGTAAATTGTAGGACCTTTAAGTTGAGTTTTTAATCATTTTCTTTTCTTCAAATATATGCACAGAAGCAAACTCAAACTCAGAGGGGGATAGGGAATAATTCTGGTTAAACAAAAATTCCCCACCCCAAGCTGGAATTTAACCTGGGACTTCTGGATGAGAAAGCTCACGGACCAGGCAACCACGGAAGCAGTCTCTAAACTCTTGTACTATAAACTAAAGTCAATTCTCTCCCCAATCGAATGGCGTCAAAGTACTCCCCATATGTATATAAGAAACTTTAAAGCTGGTTTTGGGCATTTAGTAATTAGTTTTCAAGTGACAATATGTTGAAAATTCTCAACTTAGAATAATCTTAAAGTCTTGCATACAACAGTTATCAAACACTTCAGAGTAGAGAAGTTTATATTCAATTACTTTCTTCTTCGAAGGCTTCTAATTGAGACATTGTTTATTGAAAAATCTGTTCTCAGTTATTATGTAATGCTGTTACTGAGAAGCAAGTAGTTTGGATGATCTATTGATATTTGTTTTGAAGTATGTTACACAACACATCAAGGAAAATGAATATTTTGTCAAATATTTTTAACAGAAAAAGAAGTTTCAAATCTGCCACTGGTACTACGATATCTGAATCAATTCCTTGAGGATGCTCTAACATAGCACTAAACACGTTACAAAATTAATGATTTTTCTGTTCATAGTGTTTTACAAACCTTGACACTTTGATGACCAGGGTATAAGTTAAAAAATACACTTTTACAGGAAAGGAGTTTAATGATTTGAAGATCTCTGCCAGATCGGTGATTGTACATATTTTAATTTTTATACTTTATATTTGGATATTGAAGGGCATAAAACACTATTAGTAATGGAAATTGAATAAACAATCCAAATTGGTATTAATATTGCCAAATTATGTAATATTTTAGGACTTATTCTGTTTTGACCAAATGTACATTCATACTTAACCTGCATTGATCATACTGCATAATATCTATGTTGATAGAGAAAAACAAGTGTACACGTGTAAAATATTGTTACAGTCAAGTTAGTTTTTTTATTATTAAAACATTTTCCAGTATCCTAAAAATAATTGTCTCCACGTTGCAGATACTTTAAAATAATGATACACAAAGTAGTTAATTTTAGAATAATAAGCATATTAAGTTTAACAGACCATTTTGTTACAACAGCAGAAAACTTAATATCTTGAAGTCCTCATTCAGATCTAAGCTTGTTTTGTTCAGCACCTTTCCAGGATTATTTCTATGATATTGTAACCATTTTGCATAATGCCAATTACATTTCTCTCCGTCTTCATTCTTCATTCTCAGCACTAGCACTGTTGTCCAGAGTGATTGAAAATGCAAGAAATCTGAGTGTTTAAGTTCAACTACATTGAACTTCTTCCTTTTTCCAACAGTCTTAACTAGCTGAATTCAATCAATCATAAGGGTGGGAGATTCGCACTTCTAATTTCTTCTTCTGCTTTTCGATTAGTCCATGGTCAATGTCACATTCCATGTGACTGTGGCCACTAACCATGAACCTTGAACTAAATTTCTGTTGCTTTGCATTGCAGCAAGAAACATAGAAGACACAAGAATTTTTGTTCTGACCTCCGCAGGTATCTGAGGATAGAGCAATGTGAGTTACAATTTCAGGAAGTGAGTGCATTTAGAAGCACATGTAGCGATCTGATTGCCTCCCCTTCCTCCTTCTTACGTCACGCCACACCATCATTGTTACTATTGATATACACTAGGTACGTTTAAAAACTTGACCTCTACCTACTGAGCAACACCTGAAGACCGCTAATTTTCTTCCATGGAAGGGTTCTTCTTCTTTTTGGACGGACTAGTTTGTTCAGCAGAACCATCAGAATCATTGCCATTGAGATTAAAATCTGGGTCGTTCACCGAATCATCAGAGCTGAAATCTGATGATGTATATGAAAATTAATTTCAGTTGCCTTAACATTGGTTGGTTTACATATTCAATAAAACTCACTTTCTAACCTTCAAAGATTATTATTGTTATGGCAGTTAACTTCATTTCTATGGTTCACATAATAAAAAGCAATTGTATAAGTAATGAAGGTTATATGATCTGCCGAAAATCTTAAAGACAATATTCCATTACGACCTATAGTGAGTAACATTGGCTCACCTACTTACCACATTGCTTATCATCAGGTTCAGTATAGACTTTCCTCTTGAGATTATCAATTGTCATTAATAACACCTTCTTCGCTCTAAATGACATAATGCAATTTTAGCAAGACCACCATGTGAAATTATGACTTCCTGCTTTGCAGTTTAACAATGTGTGTAACTGTTGCAATGATGATATACTAATAAAATAATTACTGCCTGCAAACTTGACACGAATTCCCCTTCAGCTGCAATAATATTTTCACTTTATTATAGCAGTTGTTAAGATACAAATATTCATTTTTATATGGATATGCAGTATCTTATTTCCAGACTTCAGTAACCCCTTTAAGAAAGGATGAGAATGCAATCGATCTCTACAGTATTAATTACATGCATTTGTTTATAGTTATCTGCTCTTAAAGTAAAGAGACTAAATTAGGTACAAGTAGTGCAAGTCATGTGGTACACACAGAATAAGTCAACCTATGCTACAATACGCAGTTGCTCAATACCGGTCTAAATAGAATAACTTTATATATTATTTTTACCAGACCTAGAGTGTTCTTACAGAGTTAATCTGTTGTGTTCTGAGAAATACCAGGGACAGCATTTGCAAATTTACCTGTACTGTTTTGCTCAGGCATTGGGAATGGTGTATTTGATCGTCTGACTTAATAATCTCATTTTGACCAATTTTTGACTTATATTCTTTTTCTGGGCATCATAGAAGTAACTCCATTGTGTTGAACAAAAGGAATATCTATGTCATGTTTCATAGTTGGCAAAACCATGGCTTGTATTGTCATTTTTAATCAATTATAAATTCCTTTAAACACAGTAGAGGTTTCTAAGCAGGTACTGCCATAAAAATGGATCATATTTCAATAGTTCCACACAATTGGTTTGATTAATAGAATTTGCTACTTGAAAGGCCAATTGTTGTTTCTTTACTTTTTTTCTTTTTTTTGAAAACTTGCTACACTAATAAGTCTTTTACAAATACCTCTGTTTCTTAGATGATTAACAGGCAGTTTGTGTTTGGCTGCTGATCATCAAGTTCTCAAATGCTATACTCTACGTTACGTTATTAATGTTAACTCCTCACTGAGGCTTGCTTCTTTGGAGCAGTGAAACGTGTACATGGCCCGTGACCTTCAGAGGTGTGCGTGCAAGAGTCTCTCGCTGCTCAATTGAAGCAGTACAGAAGTTGCTTCAGCTGGCTTACAATTGTCTGGAATGTAACATATTAGATCCTTGTGTTTGAGAGATGTATTACAATTTATCTAGATATTATTCAATAACAATGTGATTATAATGACATATCTTCATGCCTGGTTTAATACATGTGTTTACTTCAGATGTCCAGTTTTAAACTGGCGTTAAATTTTTAATAGTTTTATGGACTTCTTTCTCAAAGGGATTACAACAGTATATATTAAAAGACATTTCTTCATGTTCAGTTCCTTGATGGGGATGTCTCAGGGAGGATATCATAGCCAATGCTGAGGCAGTCATACCTGAACTAACTACCTAAGAGCCAGGCAAAAGACATTCGACATGAAACCTCCAGAATTCTGTGCAAAGCACGACTGCCAAAAAGCAACATTATGGCACAGGAAAGAAAAGCCATCAAAGAACTGAAAAATGATAAAAACATTTTTACTGGCAGACAAGGGGAACGCCACTATCGTCATGGCTTCAGCAGAATACAAGAACAAGATAATAGATATTCTGTCTTCCAGAACCTTCAAAAAGCTCAAAAAAGAGATCCTACTACTAAAATTCTCAGACAGACTAATGCTCTTATAAAAGCTTACAGAATAACATAAGGAAGCAGACATGTAAACATGAAGCTTTGCCTCCGAGGTTATATGATCTGCCGAAAATCTTAAAGACAATATTCCATTACGACCTATAGTGAGTAACATTGGCTCGCCTACTTACCACATAGCCAAACATCTCTCCACACTCCTACAAGAGCATATTGGCATCATCAGTTCATATGTGAAAAATTTCAGCCATTTCATAGAAAAAATAAAGGATATACTATTAGAGCCAGAAGACCAGCTATTAAGTTTAGATATTGTCTCTCTTTTCACTTAGGTACCATTAAAAGAAGCTGTTAATCAAATCCAAGACATATTTGCAGAGAATATTGAAAACCTCTTTCATCACTGCCTCTCTGCCATCTATTTTCTATAGGATGGAGATTACTATGAACAAACAGACGGCATTGCCATGGGAAGTCTGCTGAGTCCCATCAAAGCCAATCTCTTCATGGAAAAGTTTGAGCAGATGGCACTTGAAAGTACACTGTACAATTTGTTATTAGGAACCATGGAGAAGACACACTACAACAGTTTTTGTCAAAACTGAGCAATCTGAACCCCACATTCAATTCACCATGGAAAGAGAAGAAAATAATAGACTGGCCTTTCTAGATGCATTAGTCATCAGAATGGTAGACCTCCACCTAGAATACTTGGTCTACAGAAAACCAACACACACCATCCACTATCTACATAAAACTTCAAATCACCATCCTAGACAGAAGCAAGGGATAATAAAAACTCTCAACAACTGAGTCAAACATATCTGCAGCAAGAATCATTTGGAAAAGTAACTAGAACATTTAAATTCAGCCTTACAAGCCAACGGTTACTCTAATAAGGAGATATGGCCAGCACTTCATCCCAGGCATACCAGCGAGAAAACAGAAAAACGACCAGACACCAAGGCCTTCCTGCAGTATCTGAAAGGCATAACAGAATGCATAGGCAAGTTTATACAATCCTTCAACACTGATACTGTCTACAGACCCACATTAAAAATGAAACACTTGCTGAGATCGGCTAAAGACAAACATGATTGTCATTCATCCGATGGTGTTTATTAAATTCCTTGTAGCTGTGGCAAGGTTTACATGGGCACTACAATGCGCAGCATGGCAACACGATTAAAAGAACATGAACAGAACAGTTGATTAGGGCAAATGGAAACATTTACAGTAGCAGAACATTCTTTATTATTTGGACATGGCATCAGTTATAAAGACACCAAAATTCTGTCTTCTTCCATTAACTACCATGCTCACTTACATAGGGAAGCAAAAGAAATATGCAAACATAAAAATAACTTTAATCGAAAGGAAGAAGCTATGCACATAAACAAGGCCTGGATACCAGTGCTGGAAAGCAAAACATAAGACAGCCCACTAATGTACGCGGATCAATCACAGCACAGAGCAGCAGGCTCCACCCACCGACCATACATAAAAGCATGCTCTCCGCCACAAAAATTCATATGAACTTCGGTGTATCAAAGCCATCAACACCCAACTTGTTTCCTCTCCTAGCAACCAGATCAGTAAAGGCACTGGGCATTTATTGCCTTGCTAAAGGACTTTGTCCTGTGGTTAGGTGTAACCACATTTTGCAGTGAAAGCCATGGCAACTACTGACTGCACCTTTGTGCAGTTGCCTAATCCCTTCCACCCCTCATTCCATTCACAGGAACAAGAAGAAGGACTCTGAAGATTATAAATTACTTTCATTGTTTAAGCAACAGTCTTCCATCACACTAGGATGTACTCGGGGTACTATCATCATGTAGGTACACGGAGCCACCAGAGGAAATTTCCAAAAATGGATGAGGAAAAGTGAATAAGAACAATACACATCCAGGAAAACAAAAAGGAAATTAGCTGACAGAATGTACTTCGATCACTGATAACGTACCTCCGTCTAATTTCCAGAAATCAACAAGCGAAAGAGAATAAAAAGAACAGAAGACTTATCACCCCTCAACAAAAGATAGCAGCAACACATTTTAGTACATAAGAATAGGAAAATCGCGGGCCACCAGGATGCCACAATGCCAAAAACAGGAAATATAATAAACCAACCGAGCACTTCGAAAACACCTCACAAAATGCTGCCAGAAAAGACAGAAGATCATGAACCAGCAAGTGCCA